>KZ061800.1:210505-287773 GCA_002091835.1 Anopheles maculatus
GGCTTAAGACCTTTTTAGCTAGCAGAGACAAAAGAATAAGAGATCATTTCTTCATGGGTTTATGCTTCCAAAATGCCAGGAAATAGAAACTGCTTTAGCCATGTTTATGCCACGTCTTCTGTCGTTATCAACAATGAGTTGATGGTTTTATCTTATCAATTGAAACCTCCTTTATCATAATGATACATAAAGGAAAAATGGTTAAATTTCTTAATAAAAACTCTAAAACAAGTAATCAAACACTCAATTCAAAGTTATAAAAATAAACATGATTTTTTGTCAACATAATCTTTAATGATCATTCGTGAGCGTTTGCGTAATTTTAGAAACTAAGATAACTTTAAGAAATTCATGTAGACTGATGTCCGATGAATAACGTTAATAAATTAAAATTAAATTAAAATAATTGAAATCAGAAAGAAAAAATATACAAATATACCTTACAATCTTAAGGAGATTAATAAAATATGATAAATAATGGCTCTCAATAAAAATCATGAAGATAACATCGCAAAAACGTGTCAGGCGTTTGCTGTTTTATTGAAAATATATATTTTCCATGTTTTCCCATTACCGTTCAATTTTTTAATTTGAAAATGTAAAATTAATAACCATATTTATTAACGCTCCAAACAGGAGAAATAAAAGTTTAACATCTCCTTACACTAAAATTTCCTTTCACTCGTGTCCTTCTGCCCGGTAATCAATATTCCTGGGAGAGCCAACCAAACCGTTTAATGATACGGGAGCATGCAAGTAGTACACAGATTATTCTTGCACACTGGCCACCATTTATTTCCTCAAAATATAATCAAGTGATTAATTATGCCGCTGACCATGAAAGAATAACCAATTAAAATATTACATTTCAATTACTGGCCCGCAGGCGAAAACAAACCTTGAAAAATCTGTTTAACTTTGTCAGTAATTTTACAAACACACAAATCCCTCTGCTTGTGTTAAAGAGTGTGCGTTGGGCGATTGGAACGACGACAACGTTCGGTGCTACACGGTGACCTACTTCCATCAGGGTATCCATTCATTCGCTTCCTTCCGGTACGCAGCTCCCCTTTTAGCCAGGGCAGTATGGTCGGTAATCCCGTGGCCCTGTGCCGGTGCATTCCAGCAAGCGATAAATCATGCTCCGGAATGTTTATTATAAAGCAGCGGAAATATTAACCCACCGTGTCAGCCTGATGCACTTTAACGACACTGCCGACCGACTATTGTTCTTCGCGGGAATGAAAGGAACACAGCATCCTTCGGGTGTGTGTGTATGTGTACCCTGCTACACCACCGTACGCGTATTCGTCCGTCAATTAATTTCGTTTCTGCATGCTCGGTTCCCTGTCAACCGATGCTTTTCCCCGGGACAACTGGGACAAGTGCGTCCGGCGACTTCGGCTTCTAGCAAAATTGCGATCGAAGCAACAACGCATCGAAGCAAGATCCAGCGAATCCATCCATCTGTACCGGAGCGGAGAGTAGGGTTAAATAATGGAAAAGTGGACGGCTGTAACCATTGTCAATGTATGGTGTGGCAGACCCACAAGAAGTAGAGCAATCTCGCGCTACTCAATGCCCGATTTCGAACGCTCTCTCTCCGACGTTGATGTAATGTGCGCCCGAAAAGTTCGCAGAATCCGTACAAGAAGCCGCCAAGCGAAAGAAGCAGAACATAAAAGAAAGTATTATGTTTCGGTGGAAGGTGGCTTTTCTTTTTGCTTCTTTGGTTACGCTTAGCTGCCAGAAGAAAGGAATCGATGGCGGCACATAACAAAATGGGAAAGAACAAGCGTCATTACGTAATGACGCCTTCGCTTTGCACCGAGAGCTTTTCGAGTGTACCGCTGTTAAGATCCAAATCCCTTTCAAAAAGATCCAAATCCAAGTCGTTGGATGTAGCTGTGGTATGCTTTTTGGATTATAAATTGCGAAGAAGAAGACTCTCGTTTGCACATCACTCTTTCAATAAAAAGTGCATACTTTTGTATGAATTTATGCAAAAACCAACGTTACAACTCATCAGCAAACAGTGCATTAAGTGTCGTCCCTCTTAACGGAGACAAATGTGACAAATGCTGTGCCTTATGTGAGAGACCTCATTATGTGTGCGTATGTGGCGCCTTATGGAAATGGAAACTGAAAACGCAACTAAAAAGGTTTTGCCGGTTGTGTGTTTTTTACGATCATTTTACCTATTCGCATACTTTCCAGCACATTACTGCACTATTTATGGAAGTGGTTTTATGCAAAATGATGCCTCCCTCGTACAACTTCTCCTCCCAAAACGAAAAATGACGTACTATCCGTGCCGATGCATGAAACGAAAACTATTTGTGTCTAAAATAAAAATGGCCATTTTCTGTTTGAAAATGGAAAGTTTGCACAAACTCCATTAGGAGGCGCTCACTACCCATCGCTGGCCGGCCCGTAAGACGTTTTTGTTGTGTATTTTAATTTTCCTTTAGACAACATTTTAATATTTATTCCTCCCCAAAAAAGCTGTTCAGATGTGCGTTACTCGGTAAGACGTTCGTCTTCGTAAAGCTTTCTTCGATGGGTACTGGCGATCAGCGGCACAAAACTGCACACCGGTAAAATGTGACCTGCGTCCGTGTGCGTGTGTGTGTGTGCAGAGTACATTAACAAACGTTCGTCTCGGTTCAAGACGTTAAACAGTTGTCGTCGTGGTCTGAAGTCAGTGACGCTTCATTCCGCTAGCTGTCGTGGCTTGTGTATACATCACACACTACGTCTTGATAGGTGTTGCTTTACAAAGCATCTTTCGACGGTTGCTGAACTCGCTCCAAGCGTGCCCGTTCGCTAATGATACCGTTTAGTGCGAATGCTTCTTAACTTTCCTAGTGTGGTGCGTTTTGTGCGGGAAATCTTTAAAGAAATGTCACTTGTTTGCTACTCAGTCGTGCATTTATCAGCCGTTTTATGTATTGTGTGCGTGCTTATTAGAAGATATTTTTTATTCGACAAAAACAGGCTGATAATATAGCTAGTTTAAAGCTAGAAAAATCAACTAGAAAATCTACGAAAAGTCCACTAAATATTATTATTTGTATCTTAAAAACAAATATAATTTTTATCAGCAATAATAAAGCTAAATTTCACTTTCACAGCTTCGCAAATAGCGGATATTTATACTAATAATAAATCAAAGCATTCAAAACAACAAGAACACGAACAAAAATAATCTTAAAAACATAACGTTAAGAATCAACATTGTATTGAAATATGTTATTTGATGGAAACTGCCGACTTACTTTAAGACATATTACAGTACTAGAAAATTAAAAAAAAACTACTGGAAGAAGCTTGTTTAATGCGTTGAAATCGTATGATAAGAAAAACAAATAAATAAATCAATAAATTAAATAAAATTTAAAGGAGATAAGTTATTGGCACCACCTAGATAAAAGAGCGAACGTTGAACAAATAAGCCTAATTTACTTCATCAATGTAAACAATTCTTGGAAGTTTGCTGAAGCAACTTTCTACGAAAAACAACATTTTAGACATTCGCAGATCATAACAGAAGCATAGCACCAGTTGATTTCGAAATGTTATCACAAATAAAGCGACGTTTATCAGATGAAAACACAATTACATCACTTAATTGCACAATTTTAGTAGAAAATAATAAGAACAGTTTGTAGCAGACGTTTCGCATAATTTGTTTGAAAAATTAACACTCTCAATTCAATTATTTTTAAATGTTGCCTAATTTTCAAGATTTATGAACATTCTTTATCTTAAAATGAATGTTATTTGTTAAAGAAACACGTAAAGAAGACTGGAAGAAAAGAAGCAGAGGTTAAAAAAATACCTACATGCCATTTTTCTTCATGATAATTGCACAATTTTTCTTTACATTAGTTTAGCTCAGTGATGCTCGTAAGCAGTATATTGAAAACTATGATTTACTCTATCGAGAATATATTTTAAAAAAATCACACTTAGGCAAAATATTGATGACGCTTCTTAAAACAAATTAAATTACCATCAAATGCTCATTACACTCCTACCGATTACATTATGCGTTCGCCTTTTTTGTCACATAATCATAATCCGATGTGATAACTAGCCACTACATGTGCCTTTCTATCATACAGAAAACGAAAATCCCCATATTCCACCCACAGCAGGAAGATGGTCGTCACTAAACATACAAAAACAGCACCGTGCACGATCCATCATAATCCCCATCACTGCGCGGGGTCAACATGAAAACCGAAATGGAAATAGCAAACAGCATCCATTCGATACGCGCTGTGCCATAACTACATCGGCGGACGGGCCGCGACAAAGCCATCCCAAAACAACGGCAAACAAACGGTTAACAAAAACGAAAACTCGGTAAAGCGAAACCTGCCACCACGCACAGCATAAAGTGGGATACTTTATCGCGCAACATTGTTCACACCCGCCGGTCGCATCGTTTGCGCCGCATATCATATCGATTGATTCTTTCGCTTCCTCCCAGCGGTTCCGAGTGGACCAAGCGGACCCGTCACTACCACAAAGCGGTAGCCATATATGGGCGGCTACCCCCATATAGCGGCCGTTACATAAGTCAAACATAGCAAATGGTCACCGAGTTCCGCCGCGGTTGCGCTCCCGATATTCAAACGAGCGGCAAAACTGTCCGGCAAACATGGCTGATCGAGCCTGCCAAACGAACCCAACGCGTATCTCCTATTTCCTGCTGCAAGTGCTTTTGGTGTCGCATTGCATCTCGGCAAAACCACGAAACCGTGGTCAGCGTTTGTGTGGCGAAAGGGTTTGAGGGAGGTTTTTCGAAAGCCCCAGATGAAGTGCTTCCAGCGTGGTTACAGCGAACTGGGGTTTTGTGGGTTGGTGAACAAGGAACAGAAAATTTGCCATATATCACTCGCACTAGTCAAATGGATTCGGTACAGAAGCTTATCGGTGTCCACCGGGGGTGCCTAGCAATAGACGATAGATTTAAGACCCTAAGCTGGGTATAATTCAGGACACTTGTACCGGGCATTAAAACTGTCACTTCTGAGCAAGTTGTGATGTGAGACCTAAAAGAAAAACTATCCCGGTATCTTTCTTAGAATTGCAGCGCTGAATGCATTTCTGCTTGCTCTGAAAGTTTTTAACCTTAAAACTAACGCCGTACAGCACATGACCTTCCTTAACTGAAGTTTCTGCTCAAATGATTTTTGTTTGTTCATTTATTTAGGGAGGCTTTAAGTGGCTCACATGAATGAATCAACAGCACCTTGAGTAATATACTTGTTTTTGTAACACCTTCAGCAGTGTTCCTTCAACCTTCCAGACAGCCTTTCAACTCTTCGAAGTGTAGAAAAAGCTCTCAAGTCTTATTTAAAAAATGACTAAATAGTGTTTTCTCCTCGGTGTGAGTTGCATTTCCTTCCAACTCTGTCAGATACCATTCATTCTGACCAGGTGCGTTTTTCTGACGCGTCATCATAATGCACAAAAATTTTCTTATTTGATTCCAACGTTTGACACCTTTTGCTTTGGCCTTGCTAGGACACACTAGCGACCGCGCAGACACGGCCAGTGCGTCTTTCGGCCTGTCCCTGATTACGCAAGCTGCAACCACACCAGACGTAAACAGTTTTACGAAAAGTAGCATAAAAGTCAGGATGCTACTGGATGCTACACAGGACTGACTATCCTGCTACGGGTAAAATCTAAGTCACAGAGAGCTAGCAATAGCAGGCCAAGACCTCACGAGGTTGTAGTGCCAAGGAAGAAGAAGAAGAAGCATAAAAGTGTCAACTGGTTTTCCTAAGCTGTAGTGGGAACAATTTTTCACTCTGCACACTTTAATCCAACGAAGAGGAAACCGATGAAGGTTAAAAATGAAGGACGGAAACAAATATTATCGTAGTCTTTTCAACACTAAATTTATTGATTTAGAATAGTACTTTTCAAGTGTATAACTGATGAAAATTTTGTACTTAAAACTAGTTGAGTTACGGCTAGGCGCGTACATTAAATAATCAAGGTTTACCTTAATTTATATAATTCTTTTTCCGTTGAATTTTCTTACCTAAAAAGAAAAGAAAAAAAAAGATATAAATTTGATTTATTTTTACGTATTGAACAACGCTGCAAATATTGCTATAATAAACCAAAAAAAACTTCATTTTTTATGTTTATGGAGGAATATTGAAACGTGTAATAAACATTTGACTATGAAATAGCTATTGCTGCCAATTATTTTCATCAACAAAGTAGTACATAAGGTCCTCTTCAGTGATCTTATGAATCTAAATCAATTTATATTTGCAACTGAGAAAATAATTTAGTGTGAAACATCAATTTGCAATAATCAGAGTATTTATCTAGGAAAATATTTGCTGATTTATTACAAAACATTCAAAAAATCATAACTAAAACTTCAGGACAGCTAGTTATTCTCTCATTCCAGCATTTATTTTGAGGTGATCCATCAAAACAGCATACTTTTGGCTTATTCTAGTAGTAGATGATTAGCTAAAGATCAATATTTTATTTGAAAACAATTAAATAAAAGGGTGTGCCACTGTTCACAAAATGTATCTTCACAACAAAGCGTTCCAAGAGAAATCTCAGATAGTTAAATAGTAATAGTAACATTTAATTTAAGTTGCTGAAACCTACAAGTCCCAAGCAATTTTCCAATTTGTGCCCGTTTTTTAAATTATCTTTTTCTAAAATCATTTCGTCGTAGCATATAAGAAATTCTTTCGCAGACAAAACTCTTCTTAAATATCCGTCTACTACTTTCAAAATTCCGATTGTTCTAAACATAAGCCCCAACCCCGGAGCAGATTAACATTTAATTCCGTGAAAAATAGGTTGCGCCAACCTTAAACGATCGTTACGAAACAAAACCCACCGCTCAGTACGCCCCGAAACCCCGAACTGGGCAGAAGTTTTGGCGTATCATCCCAAAACAATGCGTATCTCATCAACCGAATCCATCCACCCGAACGCGTGAAGCACAGTTTGTTGTTAAGCAGCATTAGATAGAAAAGCCGACAGACAGCTCAAACCAGAATCACCACCTCAACAGAATCATGAATTGCCAAAATGGTGCGAAAATTAAAACCGACCCAATCTAAGAACGGCCACCGGGGCATATGTGGCGTGAGCCAGAGGGTGAGATTGTGAAGCCGGGACATCGGGACCCATTGGCCCGATTCTCGCGGCCAGCTATGAAGAATGAGATACACAGCGAAGGAAAGAACAAAACATCGCACACCGACGACCAAACGAAAACCATTTAACGGGACTTAATATGATAAATTCCGAAAAACCCTTTTGCCCACCACCAACACCGAAGGAGCTGTGCTGGACACCTTGGGCACCTCTCGAACCAAAACCGTAACAAGGGATGGTGTGCTTTCGAGACATTAAACTCCATAAGAAGCTGGTAGCGATGTGCATCAGTCAGTCGAGGTAACGCAGCTACCGGCACAGCACGATACGCAACCGTACACGCTTTTGCGATCTGCCCGGTCTGAAGGTGTTTTGCTGATGCCACTCCCGCTTGTACAAAATATGTCCTCCTTTTTCCATCGTCGTCTGGACACACCACACCACCGAACCTCAGGATCGTCCTCGTCTTCTTCAGGCGAAAATGAGGTTTTCCACGCGCCAGAGCACCCAGCGGTACATGGTCACACAGTGTAGTGTAGAAGAAGGTATCAAGCAGGGTAATTATATGATTAACATACGCGCCACATATGCGATGGCGGCATCACACGAGATGGTAACGCGCACCGAAGCAACAGACGCAAACACCACCGTCATCATCATCGGCAGCATCTCCGGGACTTCGACCAACAGCAAAAAAAAGCACCAAACTCGCCGCGGCACGCGGTGTAGAACGGGAGGCTGATAGAACATGAGCAGCCTTTAGAGAGACAGGCTTTGAGGTCACACCAGCCACGGGAAAGCGCGCAAAATATGTATGAAATCGTCACCGGGCGCACGGTGGTTAAATGTTCGCTAAACATGAATCCGTTCCGCGACCAGTTCTACTCTTCCACCGGTGTTGTTCGTGCCACAGAAAGCGCATCGCCTCGAGCGATGTCTTTTCCATGGGGCCTACTACAACCGTCGACAGCTCGTGGAAGGCAATGGGTGTAAGAAGCGTTTAATTTGCATGTACCGGCTACTGGTGGTCAGGAGAGATGTTCTCCGGCCGGGTTCCTCCTGTCACCAAAACGATGTCCCCGATCTTCCGTGCAGGTCTTGGATCGTCAAGCTTGTTGATGACGACTGATGAGGCCACCGCACACAAACGCGCACTTCACAGATGCGTAACGACAGCAAAACCGGTCAAATCTTTAGGCTAAACGTGACCATAGTTTGTCCTGTTTGTCCTGAAAATTCCCCACTCTCAAACTTGCCTATCTCAAACTACCGGTATTCAAGATACTACATTTTTCTACCTTCACAGTATTACAGAACTAAGTCTTTCAAACTGTAAAGCGTTTGCGAAACGTGCAACCGGACGAACAACTAGGCCAGTAAGTCAAAGTCGTTTAACGTTTCCCACCCGTCGTACAGAGTATTGCTTAGATTATGCAAGCCACAACAGTGACGGCTTATATCGGCCAGAAGTACTAAACGCACCAGATTGTGATGCTTTGATAACGAATTGCCTGTAAAATTAAACTGGTACCGGGTTTCGAAAACCCATAACCTATAATCAATTGTTTCAATATTTTGAAAGCAATATTCTTAATACGATAATCACAGGGCGTCGTCAGCGTATTGCCCTTTTTCGATTGCGATAAGCATCGCGCCGTTTCTTTTCTTTGGGAGACCTCGGGAAATGGAAAACGAGCAACGGAGCACTTTAATTTCTGGCCACAGGCAAATGAACTATTTGGTTCAAATTTTATTGCAAAAGGAAACATTTTACATTGTTGGTAGTTAGTCGGAAACCAGATAATTCTTTAGCTTTCATATAAAATCGGAAAACTAGATGCTGAAAGCACTATATCAAGCAGAATCGGACGCTATGCAAAGTCGAGATCAGAGCATTTGTGAACATGCATTTTTTTATAAGAACTACCTATGAAACTAGGTGGTATCAATGAGTTCTCTTTTTAAATAAATGAGTAATTAAATAAAAAGTTTAACTATTTTATTGCAAAATCAACATATTTTCCATTTCAAGAGATAATATTCCCAATACTGTCAAAAGTAAACAAATAAATAAATCGATACGATTTCATTAAACAAACAAATCGTACCCTCATTACACTGACAGTAATCTCATTAATCTTGGACATATTTTGACTTCACGTTTATCTCCGTCAACCTTTCCGGCTCCGGTACTCTTTCCATCACCCTTTACGCCTTTGACAATTATGATACCACAATACACACGCCCCAGCATACGCGCCTTCACAAGGCACACACACACACATAATTCAAGCGAAACTTGATGAAAGTGAGCCTGATAAGAAAGGCAACTTTTACGACAAACACGCTTCTTGTGTTTGCATACATTATAGCAGTTTTTTCTTGTTGTTGTTGCTTCCCGCCGTATGATGTACGCTTGTTCGGCTGATCCGGTTGTTCCACCGTGTGTCGAGTGTTCTTTCTGAGCCGCTGAGAGCAGGAAGTGACTGAAAACGGCAAATCTGCCAAATCTGATTAGACGATGAATAATGGTGGTCAATTCCATCAATTGATCATAACCATTAGTCTTCCTCCCGAAGGGGAGGTTTCGATCGGTCAAGTCTCCTTCTCCCGCTCCCCGTCTCTCCTTCTTTTACCCCTACTCCTCGAGTTGGGACGAAAAAGAAAATCCCCAGCCCAAAAGCCAACCACAATCAGCCGACCTATATCTTTCGCCTGCTTTGCAAAAGGTGCAAAAGTGTGATCGCTGTCAGTTCATGAACGGTGGACGCGCACCGGTGTGGCTAAAAGTGGACTGGGCGATGAATGAATATTAAGATAAATTTGGCACATTGATGGGTGACTCAATACGGCGACGACAACGAACCTGTACGCAGGGTTTGCCCTGTAGATTGTCGGCAGTAGGCCGGGACCTACTGGATTGTTTTTCACGCCTCGAGAGCTTAAGATACGGAGACGGCCGGCTGGCAAGGAAATCTGAACCACCACCGTCCATTCGAAACATGCCATCAAGATCAACGCCCTTGCTTCCTTTGCTGGACGGTGCATTGTTCGTGGTACGGGAGAGTGCTATTTCGTTAATCCCGCAGATCCTTGGAATTCGTAAGCCTCCGAACACAACAAGGAAAAGCTGCATTAATCTTCTCGAAAGCCGCCCGGGAAGCATCAGGTTTGCCGACAGCGCAAGGAGAATGTCTTCTACGCACGCGGACCACGTCAACGAAGGTCCGCGTACGAAGATGAAGAGCTTTGGCACGTCGTCACGGGTGATTAAGATCAAGATCAAGTCTGTCTTTTTTTTTGCAGCCCGGTACTACGATGCCGAGGGATTAAATATCCGCACAATGCGTGTAAAATCAACGAAATCTGCGCTTGCTTCACTTACAGTTCGGTGGACATCATTCGCAAAACTACGCATACCTGGGACACAACACTCCAGTCAATCCCGTCCACCATGAACTGAAGCGATTGATCGTGAACTGAATAAACATGTCCGAGGTAGGGCATACACTCCGTGGCACACAGATGGCTACGACTGCACACCCTCTTTTTCTGGCCATGGTTGAATGATGCCTTGCCTCTTCCCAATTCCAGTAGGGGATTTGTGTGAGTGGAGCTTGCGGGCGGGATGGTCAGAAGGGAGGTAACTTTTACCTCCGGTTGTCAAAGTGAGGGTGACTTTTTGTCAATGTGAAGCGTTGAAAACACAACACAAAATGGTTCGTTTAACTGAGTAGCTGCATGAAAAGGCTCGGATGTCTGAAAACCGGAAAAGGGCGTACGGTTTGGCCTGGGAACAATAATTTCATACCCTGTTCTGCTTTCCTGCGTATTTTCCAAACCCATTAAGCACAGTTTGCATTGAACTTGACATCACTCTGAAAGTATTACTGTCAGTCTGAGTTCTTCCGTTGAAGATATTTAAAATAGCTATGTGTGGGAGTATGTGTTGGATATAAAAAATCCTACGAAATTGTTAAGAATATAGAAGACCTAAGATAATTTTGGACACCAAAAAGGATAGCGACAATCTCCGATGTACTAAAAGTGTCAACAATATCCGAAACATATGAATCAAAACTCTATTTTATAGCATCCCTGATTCCAGAGAACAAATATTAAGGAGTCCAGAAAGCTTTTTGAAGATTATTTCAATAAAGAGGACTATGATTCAACAAAACATGACAGTTCAATAAAGTTGGTAGATAAGAGCATTTATTTTTCACAAAATTTATTATTTCAGCTACTCATACGGACCAAAATGAAATTGAAACATCTTCATGCATTCTCTACATTCTTTCAAATTTAAATCTTTAAAGTGCTTAAAATACGCTAAGATATTGTCAAATATTAGTATGGTGCATACAAAACTTTACAAAAAAATCTCGATTCAATGCATCAACCCCAACGTGACACTGTCAACGATCGCTCGTTTTTTACTATTTATGATAAAACACACAAAAACTCAACACCTGACAACGGTCTATGGATCGATTTCCATCAATCCTTCATCCATGCTTTCTACTGCACATTGCCTTCCAAAACCCATCCGCGTTGATGCTCGATCGCGATACGCGATAGCTGGGTGTGGATAGGTTTACGCCAAAACAGAACCGGGATCCACTTGATATACGAACAATTGGCAACCGCACCATCATTCTGACTACCCACTCAAATCATATAGACTTTGAACAGATACACATTCAAAAAAAAAAGACACAGACTCTCGCTTCCTTTTCAAAAGATCACCGCGGTTTACATTAGAGGGAGGAAAAACTAGGAACTACCAACATCACCGCACAAAAAAAAAACATCAACGGCTGTCAAAAAGAGGAATCCGCGAATCGATTTCGCTTTTCACCATCTGTTGTAGCTCTTCGCAAGTGGTGCGTGTAGCTGCGTTTTTTTTTTGGTCTTGCTGCTTCCTAAACGCGCCCGCAATGTGCTCTTGTTGGGAAACACAAGCTAAGCGAGACTTCCTTCAGCGTTGGTTTCGATAATTGAACGTGCGCTGAAAGAAAGGCAAAGAAAGCAGTCGGCTGCCAGCCATTTGACAGCGATCGGCAGGTCGTCAAATCGGTGAAGCACAAAAAAAACCACTAGCCGAGGTTCACCGTCGATCAAGTTCTCGGTCGCGCCCATGTCAAATTTTTTGGCCAGTCGACCAACCCACCCATCTTCCTACCCCACCGAAGATGGGGTGTGGTAGTGATGCTTTTTTTCTCCGTTCATTTCGGTGTGGCATTTGGCAAACGATCAATGTTTTCTGGCAACCGACCGGTCCGCTCCGGTCCAGGCCCGGTGTGCCTGGCGGGTCTAATCCGTTTTCCGAAAGGTGCGTTTGTAATTCAATTTAATAATAAGCCGATAGGATAGTTTGATTCGAAACAGCCGTCAATGGTGAAGCGGGGTGGACCCCACCCGCCTAGGTTTTGCGAATTCCGCTGCCTTGCGCTCGCCGCTCCAGAAGATGTTAATGGGCGGTCTGTCAGCGCCACCATCCACGTACCGGATTGTTTTCGCGTAAATCCAATTAAAGCAAGAGCGGGAAAGCAATACAAGCGCGCGCGCACCCGGTTCGTCTATGTGTAACTGGTGGCCACTGCGTCTGCAAAGAAATTCCCGGGGCACTGACCCGACAACGGCGACAGAAATTCTTCACCGCACCGTGGAGCAAACGGGACACACGAGACACTGATGGGGCGGGATAATTTGTGCAAATGCTTTTGGCATTTGGCAGAAATGGAAGGATGACGAAGGTTTGTCGGTTCATTTGAGCGAGGTTCGTCACCGGGCCTATGGGACCTGTGCTGGGTGACCGTGAACTAGACCGAGCGGTAGGTCTATCACCGTGCTGTTGCATGTCGCCGGCGTGATTTGACTTTGACCGTTTTTTTTTTTGGCTTTGAAAAGGGAGTGAATAGGATTCACTGTTTTCGGTTCGATTGCCGGATGGATGCTGATCAGCGATAGTTTTGACGAGTGTGGCCTAATTTTCACTGAATCGCGAAAGTATTCGCTTTCATTTGCCGGCTGGAGGACCTAAGGGATGCTGGGCTTTGGGTATGCTGCTTCGGAATACTTGGAATGTAAACAAATCGAGCGAAATGAAAATCGAAAGGGATTAAAGCTCATAGCCTTGTAGAGAGTAAGAGTTAGCCTAGTTATAATCCATCGCAAAGGTACATTATAATACTCTTCTTCTTCTTCTTCTCTGGCACTACAACCTCTGTAGGTCTTGGCCTGCTAGCAATTGCTAACTTTCTGTGACTTAGTTATACCCGTAGCTGGATAGTCAGTCCTGCGTACGGGGATGCGGTCCGCCGGGATTCGAACCCCGGTCCTGCCGTGTGAAGACCGGCGCCGCTATCGTTTACACCACCGGGCCGTCCCAAAATTATAATACTCATCATATAAGAAATATTTATAATGTAAAAAAAATACAATCATTGAGATATTTAAAGCCTAAGATCAGGATCAATCTATTAATCAATTTATTCCCATTTTTTCTATTTCTCCTAAACTTAATGTTCAATCCAAACTAAGAACATGTACATCAAATACAATGTTTGTTTCAGTGTGTTCCGCACTTGATATATTCCGCTCAAGCTTAAAAAAAACTCAACAACAGTCTTTTATAAATTTCTAAAAGTATTAATCTAGATGTGCAAATTTATCAAACATACAATAAAATGTCAAATGATCTGTTGAAATATCTAAATATGAATTAATTCTTATAAAAATAACTAGTCTAGACACACTAGACTTTTTGGTTCAGCTGGATACTTGAACGGAATTCTATTTTCACACTAGTATTTTGTTTTTAATGTGATATTTCTTTATTTTTGCTATCGATTTTCTTGTATAATAAATATTTCAACCATTGATTATCTTAATATTTTTGGTTTTGGTTTTGTTAATTTAGCATTTTATTATTCTTTTGTTATTATTTTTGTTATTTTTTCACCCTACATAGATATCGTACACGCGAACAAAATATTCAAAGCGTGTCTAGTTTGTTAAAATACTAGTCGTTTTCTTTAAATTTTGATCCTAAATCATGAAGTTTTGCCAGAACTTGATGTACACAGCACATAACATTTTTACTGGAAGGCTTCAATTTCAACGCATGGAAAGAAACTTGAAATTCAGTTTTAGAATATTAATATCTTCCTAGCAGACATAGAACGCTCTATAATGTAACATGAAACAAAACATATTAAGTATCTCTTCTTTCTTGGCCTCTTAGTTCATGCCTGACATTTTTGGCTTACTAGACTTATTGTTACCACATAGTTGGATAGTCAGTCCTCACTATGGGAGAACGGCCTAGATGAGTCTTGAACCTCGGTCCTGCCGTGTGATGACCGGCGTCGCTGTCGCATCTACCACCCGGTATATTAAGTATAAAGAATTTAATTTAAATTGCTTTGTCAGCAATATTGTGTATCGGAGAATATTTAGTAATTGTAAATAAAAAATTTAACAGTTGTTTTTTTTTGTCTAATTTATACAGCCAATTATAAACGCCACAAAAAATCAAATTTTATGCGTTAATTGTCTTTGATCGTCCCAAAAATCTATTTAATTTACCCTGTTTTTATTCAGATTCAAATAAATTAGATAAAGAGACAAAAATATGGGACATGAGTGTAAAAATTGGTTCCTTCAAATCAAAAATTGATGAGCTCTGTCAACGATTGGTAACTTGGTGACTCCACAAAAAATGCGTAAATAAAATTCATAATAGTCAAGAGTGTTCTCTCTGCGCTGCTCATGATTAACTTAAGACTCGATATCTTGCTTCAGTTATTACGCTTATTTTAACGAACCTAACAAAATAAATACACACATTGTAAAATTAAGCTTGCAGAATAAAAACAAGCAAAAAAAATCTCCCAAATTTAAAAATAAAATTGATCACAAAAACCACCCAAGTCTTCATGCATATAAAGTTTCCTCTTGCAAGAATTACCATCACAACACCGCGCCTTAAGTTTCGTTCCCTTTGCAGCATTATGGTTTCCCATTGTAATTGAAACCATTAAAACGGAACAAATAAATCGATAGAAATGTAGATCCAAGCGTCGAGTGGGACGTTGAATCAACACCATCCGCACTGTGCCTTCCTCATCGCTTTGCGTTTCAGCCTGTGCGGCTTTGATCGGTGGATAAATTGAAAACACTTTCAAAGTCATCGAAATCAGTATTATTTCTCCAATCACCCACTGAGCGCTGGGACCCAGAAATTGATTCCAGTACCTTCAGATTACTCTACCACAACGTTTTTTGCTTTCCCCATTACGGTACGTCCTCTCTTCCCGGTTTCACATCCCATCCAAATGTTGGATTGTTGGCACGATGAGATTATTACCTATCGATCGAAACAAACCGAATCAACCGATCATTTAACAGCTGTTCGGACGCAACATCACCCAATAGCTGTGCTCACGGAGCAAAAGAATTGGATAACTTATCGCTCACAAGCCTCACGATTCCTATTCCTTTGCATTTGATTCCCATTGCATCTTTGGGGTATGTTTTTTTCTTTCTCTTCCTTCCATAATAGTCGATCGTCCACTTGATCTCGTCTGCCATTGTGCATGCTGATGATGATGATGATGATGCACCAGTGTGTCGCTGCGTCTATACCGAAAGCGCATAGATCACGACGTGCCTGCCTGCACTAGAGATGCGACCCTAAAAAGGGCGTCTAGAGAAATCCACTTCGAAGACCAGCAACCACCCGCACACACCGTACCCGATGCGGGTGTATGCAAACGAGCACCCAGCTGTGTGTTTCCGTCCGACTGTGTATGTGTGGTTTTGTCGTCGATGTAAAATTGGACGAGACCCCACACACCGAAGTTTGTGCGCGTTTTATCGCACGCCTTCTTGCCTAGGGAACTCTTCTTCACCAGCTGGCAGCTGGCGTTGACTAGGCTGGCGTGGAGGTTCCTTCAAAGGTGAAGGCTTGTTGAATGAAACTATGTGCTGTACTTCACCAGGCAAAACACTGCCAACGGCTAACCGCGAGGAACTCCGCCGCTCCGTCAGAGTTCATTTACACAATGTTTATTTTTAACACTTTCCAGCGCTTCTTGCCATCCGTAAGTGATGAATCACCTCTCTCTCGCTTCGATCTGGCAAGAAGTCGCCTTCTGATCGCGCCTATGGTGGTGTCCATAGCAGCTGGAGTGTTCCGAGCCACTTTGACGCACCGTTTAGAACCAACTGCTCACTGACAAGTACACCCGTCGGATCCACTTGAGCTAAATGAAACCGAACGACTCACCTTTTTGGTTTCGTCTTCTTCTTCAGAAGCGAACAATCGATCCTACTCCACGCGAGCACTTCACTTTCCGTGTTTCCTGCCTCTTCTTTTCCGTATATACGGAGCTCCCAGCTGGTCCCGGTGAATTTTTTGAGCAGCTTCCACACTTTGCGCTGAAGTGGTCCAGAATGCTGTTTTGCTACGCGCGCTTTGTTCCACACGGCCACTCGATTGCCCTGCTGACCAAGGCCATAAAATTCCAGGCCACACAAACGATCCACCAGCAGAGGCACCAAGATAAGGTAGGTTTTAATCACTTTCTTCTTCGTAGAACAAATATCACTTAGAACAACAGACGCACATAGATTCGTATACACAAACACACGTACGCACGCACTGGTAGAATAGCACATACAGGCACACAACAAAATGGACACAAACCAGTGCAGCACCACGAATCGCAATTATCGTCCGACAGTGGGCTCGACCGCCTTTAGGGCCTGAAGAATGTCGGCGTCCAACACTCACACACACACCACACAAACACAATGGACACCACTTGGAAGATGGTCGGATGCTGGAATACTATCACCCCAGCACAGTGATTAGACACCACACGGCACACCACCGCCGTTCGTTATCATAATTTACGAGGCACTCGCGGTCTTGCAGCAGCACACACACGCCCGGAAGAAGATGACGGAGGGCTGTTTGGATGCTGGTTCTGGTTGGCACACAGGGCCGCACACTTGGGCCGAGCCTGGGGCGGCTGTTTCTGTTTTCACTTTCCTTAGTCACAGATCGTATGGATCTGGCACTTCACTTAGTGCCCGCGTACCGGCATATCGGGAGCATTTGCCCCATACACCGACGAAGGTTAATAATAATGAAGTCGGGCAGGCGCGTCAGCATTTGACTTCATTTAAAAACATTTCCCTTTCTTCACTGCCGACACAGGCACATGCTTTATCGGAGGGTCGGTTTTTGTTGAGAACATTTTTAGCGTGATGCACTCTGGCGAATGGCTGCCCACAATGGAAGGCACATCTTCTTTCGTTTGGTGATGGTGACACCTTGAAGGCTGGGTAGCGAAGTAATGCACATCACATGAACACCTTTTGTCGTTAGGGATTGTTTCGAAGGGAATATGTTTGGGAACTGTTGAAGATCTCCGACAAAAACATATATCAAAAACATTCAAGGCACTACCGATCGCACATAACTTTTTCGACTGAGAAAAGAACGGACAAACTCACTGGAACAACACGCACTCACTATGCCAGAAGTCGTTGCATCACTTGCAGCACATCCAGAAGCAATTATTGTCGAGACAACGAGCAACTGTTCTCGTGCACGAATCTTTCACAGCTGTTGCTCACTTTCTTTCGGTAATGCTTTTTCCACCAATTCTTCACAATCTGCACAGTTGCACGTTTGGTTAAGTTTTGTTTTCGGCTTTGAACTTTAACTTTAATTTAAATGCCACAATTATCGCGTCACTCGGACGGTAGGAAAACAATCGTTTTTGTACCATATACCGCGAACCGCGAAGAAAAACACACTACTGGCGAACGTAAAACACTTCACATCCGGCCCGTACGAACGTCGTTTCGAAAGTGTTGCGCTCGGTCGCGTTCGCAGCAGTTCGGAGCACACGCAGACGAGCAGTTTTATGCTTTGCTCTTGTTTTCGCTCTCTCTCTCTCTCACTGTTACTCTCGAATCGCAGTGAAACATCGCGAGAGAGTTGCATGTGCTTTTGGGAATGCACAACCCGCAACATGATTCATTCTTTACGGGCGCGAGAGGAAAGAGACTCTAGAGAACCCGGGTGTCCCTATAAACATAACAACAAACAAACTTTTTTTGCAGATCGTCATTAAAATAGGGAAGGTTTAGAAACCTATTTGGTGTGAAATTACCTCTGAATCATGTAATATTCAAACTATTCACTGCTTCGTTTACTAATGTGACCAATAAAACTTACTCAAGATCTTCTTGAAGCGTAAATCTTCCTGTTGATAGTGAATTCCATTCGTCCATTTGTGATTATTTTAAAATTGACGTCTTAAACTGTTTATAATTAACAATTACGTTATTAAAAATCTATCAACATTTCCGCAAAATAATTTATTTTACCCAGATAGTTTCAAGCGACATCCCATAGTTTCGCGAGAGCATAATTCAGCATACAATGCGTTTGATCCGGTGAGTTTGCTCTGAGCGAATCCCTCTCCCGCAAACAAACTGCTCGAAAAGACGATGCGATCTGCTCGAACGGTGTGGTGTAACTGCGTTTACGCCACCAACCGATGGTGTATGGCGCACAATTTCATCAATGAATTGTGCTCGACGAGTGTGGTGTAGCCGCACACATCTACTTTTCTTACAAGAAAGAGAGAATAGCCTTTGTTTTTTGAAGTATTTTATCTTTTAAAAGGCAAAAAACATATAACTCTTCTCAACATCAATAATTACAATCAGTAGAAGGTTGCATTGATTATAGGCCCCCCCCCCCCAAAACAATGGTGCAGCTTTTGCCTGTTTGTTTTGCTAAACTGTGGTCCAAATACGTTTAAAAATTGATTGATGTAGTACCCATTTATTCACACAGATCACTGATAGCTTCAACTCTCGGTTCGGGCGGCCCAGCACCAGCCGAGCAAGCAATCAACCACTCTAGAATCCAAAATTATTTCTCACCCCGAGGGCAACACGGACCAAATTTGAATTCTGGCCCAATTCGGTGGCGACCGAACAGAGAATGCAGGTGCATTGTGCGCTTAAGAATCAATCATGCTCTTTCTCTCTCTCCCCCCGTTCGAGGACCTCATCAATCAAGGAATGTGCGCTAATCATTTTCCTTCTATCCGCTTTCATTTTTGCCATCGTTGACCGTTGCCGGCGAGATGCATTCTCCGGTCCCGCAGGGGAGTTTGTTGCTCCAAGAACGCCGACGAAATGGATCACGCTTGTGGAGACCCGGACCGGTTGAACCTGTCGATCGATCGTCACCGGTCCATCGATCCACCACGCGAGAGTGGCTTACATCGGCAAGCGCTTGTAAAAGTTGTAACACGCACGCCCACCGATAAAAGGAGCTTCTAAGTTCTTGTGCTCGCGCAACCATGACGAAGCTGTCCGCGATGATGATGATGGCGATCGTGCTGTTGTTATTGCTGTTGATGATGCTCACCTCATCGTTGGCGTCAGAAGTCGAACAATTAATCAATGTACACCAAAAGGTGGAAAACAATCTTCTCGCGTTAACGCCGCCATCCAAACAAACGAGGAGAAGAACCAGCCTGCTCGTTCTAGCGAGCGTTCTTTGCGCTGGTGGTGAACTAGATGCAGGGCTTACGGAGAACACAGGCACGTTCCAGCCGTTTCACGTACGGCATAAAAGGAAAAGAATTATGAACCAACGATGATGATCTTTTTCACCTCATCTCTGATCGTCTGATGCTTCCACCGGGGTCTTTTTTCTGTTTCTCATCAGACCAAAGACTTTGTTTTACTAATTAGTGACGGTCGCATCGTTTGTGTCTCGATCTCGTTGGTGTTTTCTCTTTGCACGCGAGCCAGTGAAAACCGGAACGCACGGAGACCGGAAAATGTTCTTGATAGAAAACGACGACTACGAGCTCAACTTTCACTAGCGACCGAGCACGCTTGAACAGGCAGGTTTTGATCTAGTTTAAGATTGATTTTTTCTTCTTCGCGTTGAAACGATTAGCGTGGCGGCGTTTGGTGTGAGACGTGTGGCTATCGGCTTCATTTGCATAGAACTTTCGTCGGATGTGTTGGTTTTTGTAGGCCGCCACGTCCAACAAAAAGTCAAATGTCATCGAGATCAAATAGCTCGGAAAGATAAACCGGTACCGAAGGCCAATAAATTGAGGTAAGGAAGCCCAAGTTTTGGGGGCAGCTTTACTGTAAGCAATTTGATACGATTGTTTTATGTTGTTGGTGAACAAAAAATGCAAGGTCATAAATTTTTTTTAACAAAATAAGTTACTCTAGAAAAAGATGTGAAGTGTTTGATTTTTGAAATCTGAATCATTTTGATCAACCATACCGGGCAGACATAAATTTCACAACAATTTTATAGACAATAAACAAGCTTTTAATGAAAATGTCTCTATTAAGCAGCACCCTGAACGATTTTACGTAACGCAGACCCACCGAAACCTCATCAATTTGTGCAAAACCTAGCCGCTAAACCGAAACCGTGCTATTAACCAACAAAATATGCATCCCAAGTGTGCGAACGGCCTTCGAGAAGCGGACAAACTATTGCTTTTCCTTCGGAAGGATGCATCCCTTTGCGACCCTGTCATTAAGCACCATAAAATACAACCCATTAACAACTATTAATATTGTCGCACCATTCGCGATCCATTGTACGCTAAATTACCACGGATCGAACGCATCTTTCTGGCCTACCGATAAGGCCATAAGTTACCGGACAGCTTCAAAATAATGTGATAAAAACCATCACGCCAAGAAAAAAAAATGGGGACGCTGATTTGTGGTTAACTTTCGTGGATGTGGGATCTGATGCTTTTGATGGTTTTACTTCGAAAAGAGAAAAGGTTAAGTAAACCATCGGTATCGAATGGTTCGAACAAACCAAACACACACACACAGGTGACAGCTATCAAAAATCTCAATTCGAACGAAGTAAAACCAATCGAATGCGTTCGGTGATTTGAATCTAAACTGCTTCAGTTTCGTGGTGATGATGGCTGGATGCCAGGATCGTGCACCAAATTTTTACTTTTACTACACCTCTCGGTAACCATATGCAGTTGCTGTGCGTCCGATACGATCGACACCAGTTGAGCCCTCCGTAAGGCGAAGAGATGTATAAGGGTTACAGCGAGAGAGAAAGAAGAAAAAAGAATCCACTATAAACTGCAACGATCGATTGCGCAAGTTGACCCACACGGAGTTCGGAAGGGTTTGTCGGTTAGGGCTGGTGGCTAAAAATTAATCTACCACTTTGACCACCGGCTTGCGCACCGTTTATGGGATCAAGTTCCTCCCGGTTGGTTCCACGCTCATGGGCAACCCCATCAGCAAGACACCGAGCAACGAGCAAGAAATGGGTTTGAAGGGCCACATCAGCAAGGGGTCGAATTTCCGCGGGATTTTTTTTTTGTTTTGTTTTTGGGAGAGAGTGTGTTTTTTCCAGTCTTTGGAGGATTATTTCATCGGTCTCGGGTACAAACTGCCTTGCGCATGCGTTCAATCACTTGCCGGGAAGTGGTCAGTTACGTCCGAACACTAAAGCGGACGCATTTGGGTGGCTCTGACATTTGGCAAAAGCGGAGAACTCACCCTTAGCTTCCCAAAACCCTTCGACCGAGCTAACGGGCAACCGAATATAAGGGTTACAGCGAGAGAGAAAGAAGAAAAAAGAATCCACTATAAACTGCAACGATCGATTGCGCAAGTTGACCCACACGGAGTTCGGAAGGGTTTGTCGGTTAGGGCTGGTGGCTAAAAATTAATCTACCACTTTGACCACCGGCTTGCGCACCGTTTATGGGATCAAGTTCCTCCCGGTTGGTTCCACGCTCATGGGCAACCCCATCAGCAAGACACCGAGCAACGAGCAAGAAATGGGTTTGAAGGGCCACATCAGCAAGGGGTCGAATTTCCGCGGGATTTTTTTTTTGTTTTGTTTTTGGGAGAGAGTGTGTTTTTTCCAGTCTTTGGAGGATTATTTCATCGGTCTCGGGTACAAACTGCCTTGCGCATGCGTTCAATCACTTGCCGGGAAGTGGTCAGTTACGTCCGAACACTAAAGCGGACGCATTTGGGTGGCTCTGACATTTGGCAAAAGCGGAGAACTTACCCTTAGCTTCCCAAAACCCTTCGACCGAGCTAACGGGCAACCGAAAGCACCGAACCCGAAGGGCCACTCCACACCAACCACACGCACACACGGGTAGCAACAGTTTTTAAATCGAGCAGGGCAACGGAGGGAATTCGTTGTCTAACGCTAGCGTGCTAGAGACGATCGAAACTTACGCTAAACGCTAAAAGTGTGTGTGATTAATTTATCTAAGATTAATTTCTGTTTTTAATTTCCGCGGGATTTTTTTTTTGTTTTGTTTTTGGGAGAGAGTGTGTTTTTTCCAGTCTTTGGAGGATTATTTCATCGGTCTCGGGTACAAACTGCCTTGCGCATGCGTTCAATCACTTGCCGGGAAGTGGTCAGTTACGTCCGAACACTAAAGCGGACGCATTTGGGTGGCTCTGACATTTGGCAAAAGCGGAGAACTCACCCTTAGCTTCCCAAAACCCTTCGACCGAGCTAACGGGCAACCGAAAGCACCGAAACCGAAGGGCCACTCCACACCAACCACACGCACACACGGGTAGCAACAGTTTTTAAATCGAGCAGGGCAACGGAGGGAATTCGTTGTCTAACGCGAGCGTGCGAGAGACGATTGAAACTTGCGCTAAGCGCTAAAAGTGTGTGTGATTAATTTATCTAAGATTAATTTCTGTTTTTATAGCGCCCTACATTAAACGCTGATGAACCCGAACGGTTGGGCTCGAGGACCGCCAAATGTAAAACCAACTTCCGAGATGGCCAGGTAAAGTAGCGAAACCCTTCTTTCCTTCGTACGTTTCCATCCAGGCACGGCGCAAAGGCAGGGTGGCCCGAAAGGGGTGAATAATGAAACAAAACAAAAGCACACACACACACGCACACACAAAAAGACAAACACCATACCCAAACCTCAAAGGGATCGTTAAGGTACTCGACTGTGGTGCCCTACGATCGTCAAAATATAGCAAACGAAAACATAACATCGCGATCGTACAGTGTATGGCCGCGGGTGAGCATAACTTATGCAACGGTGAGTGCTGCGCATAAGGGTTATGCCGGGAAGGAGTTTTTTTTTTTATTTTTGCATCGATATACGCTAACCCGTTGTCTTAGCGTGACGTACGGATCGGCTTAACTAGGTGGGATGTGTTGAAGAGAATATGCGTTCGGAAAATCGCTTTCTGCGGTATACACTTGCGTTTATCTTGAACATGTTTGTGCTTTTATGGATTGTTTTTAGCAGAACGTAAAACGTACAACAGCTGAATGATTTTGCACAGACTGAACGCACAAATAGACTCTATTACTTGTCAACACTTTTAAATAATTATTCTAAAATAAATCAAAATGATAAGAATATCAAAGATGAATTTTTCATTCATTTATATCTTTTTTAATGTCTTTAGTTAATTTATTAACCCAGAATCTAATTATAAATTCAATAATGGTTTTGTTCATAATTCTAGTTTATTCATATAATAAGATTTATTAAATGAGATAACAAAAATAATTTTGCTATAACTTTCAAGAGTACAGCTACTTGTTAAACATGCATTTGCTGCATTATTGATTTATTTGGTATTTATATGAAATATGACGATCAATAGGCCTACTTATTTGAAGTAGAGCTTTTATCTAAAATCCTACTCTACTACCGTCCTACGAAATTGAATAAATAACTCGCAATTTTATATCGTAAAACTCAATTAAACAACAAAAAATGCCTTTAAGTCATTAATACGTTAATAAAAATTGACACTTTTAACATGAGAGCTGTAGACTTTTGTCCATTTTTATAAGAGAGTTATTTGAGCTTAAACTTTTCGTTGTAAAGTCTGCACTCAAAAATACACTTCTGTCTTAATATTTTAAATACTAGTAGCTAAAAGATAATATTTTCAAAGATCAAAGAATGTTTTACTGATGAGCTTATGTGTCGTATTAGCTTACGTTGAAAATATTCGAATCCAAATAAACGGCAACTAGTACGATAAGTAGGATTCATATAGACACAGGACGATGTAAAATAATTAAACAAAATATGCGTTTCCTGGCAATAATTTGATTCATGTTTGTAAATTATTTGTGGTTGTGTTCGGACCCACAAGATGCACGAATATTCAAAAATCGGTTGGACAGTTGTGCACTACAAGGGTTTAAAACTAAATAGATCCTTGAAATAATTGAAATTTGTGCAATTATATTCAACTTATGAACATAACCATGTCGAGATTAATCTATTTCAGTTGATTGCTTCAAACATAAGTAAATGGGAGACATGCATGCTGTACAGGACAGCCAAAAGACTCATGATACATAATTTATTGTAAAATTGGTTCACTGTATATTAAGTGATACAATCTCACGGATCGAAGAATTGTTGTTGAATTTTATGAGTCAACATCAAAAGCTAGTGAATTTAAATCTAAATTAAAAGCGATGCTTAAATAGTTTATTACATCAAGTTTTTTTATAAACTATAGGAAAAAAAATCTTTTACCATGGTGCGCTAATCGATCCATTGTTGTTTTTTTTTTTGCTTTAATCAATTTTCTTCAAAAAACTAAATGATATCACACATATCGATAACGTCACAAAACTCAATGTCGATATCACTTATCCTGCACAACAAAAAATTTCCAATACGCCAAAAAAAACCCCAGAAACTTTCCTTTACGCACAAAATCATCCTTGTTCGAATTTGAAGATCAATCCAAGATACAGATACACACAATCGATGTACCGGAAAAGGGCATCGACATGCGCCCGCTTGGACTCGTGTTTTCGTGCGTTCAAAAACGCCATCCCGACCAAACCATCTGATCGGGGCGATCGGGAGGTCAAAAAAGGGTACAACACTAGCAACAGCAATAATAGCGCGAAAAAGCAACGCACGCCTTCCAGCTGGCCAAAGGTGAACAGAGGGAAGCCTTCAAACAAAATGCGTTAGAAGGAAAGAAGCGAGCGAGAAAAAAAAACCATTTCAGTTGTCATAAAACGCAATAGGTGTGCGTTTAAGAGCATGCGCCCAGATATTTCGGTGCTTAAGAGGGTAGCATAGTCCACTTTTGACCACCCAGGAGGGCGTGCGTTGACCGGATGTTTGACGGTTCGATCCGACCGGGAACCCGTCGTACGGGGTGGGTTGTTTCGTTTACAAACCATTTGAAGGAGGTAACCTCACTGAGTCTCGGTGCCTGTTTTTGAAATCACTTCAAATACACACCAACAAAAAAAAACAATAATATTTTCCTCAAGCTTGATCATCTGTTGCCGCGAAAATAAGAGTCGCAACACAACTCACAGCACCTTGTGCCGGGGCCTTCTAGTTGATCCCATTTAAGGGTGGTACAATTTTGCGACCAGTCACAGTACCGAACAAGTACCGAAAGATCTCAACCACTGTCGTGCCGAATCAGATGCCGATGACACACGAGACAACAATTGAGACCTTATGCGATCGCAAGCGGGAAACGGGATTTTTTTTTGTTCAGAGTGAAAAGAAAGTGAAGTTTATGAGACATTCGGCCGTTTGATGCTGTTTGGTCAGTGCGCACGCAGCTTTACAAGTTCACCAGCGTGCCAAGCACGGTCGTGTAATGTAAGTGACATGACGACCACTGTGTTCCCTCCCCAAAAGCGTAAGCAATGGCCGGGGGGTGGGAAGGGGGTGAGGGAGTCGCCCTTTTTTCCGGCGTGGTATGCAGGAAAGTAAAAGTTCAACCGCCAAACAGCTACATCATTCTTTCTAATTGAATTTGGGTGGCTTTTAACGGTCAACCGTGGCGCGTAAGACAAACATTCGACATTGGAGTTGGAGTTGGCGACGTTGGAGATGGGCTCTGGGAAGCCTGGTGTGGACAGTTTTGTTTGCGGAGTGATTTTTGTTTTTCTTCCCCGTTAAAGTAACCCAGTTGGCAAGGGCGAGCAAGTGCCGGTTTTTAATGAAACAGTTTTGGCGGTCACAAGAAAGCGAGATAAGATTGAGAAAAGCTTTAGATTGGGCGTTTTTCACATCAGTCAGTAAATAACAATAACTTAAAGTTTCTACTCACCATTACAAAGTAATAATTAGGAAGAAAAATACCCTTAAGGCTGTTACATACCTGAAATAGAAAGAGAAATGAGTAATTAGTAATCAATTCTAAATTTTTAAATAAAATAAATTACAAGACTTTGAATAGGTTTAAAACAGTTATTTTAACTCAAACACTCTATTAAAAATTACGGCGTAACTAAATCATTCTTTCAACAGTCCATCATAGATGTTCAATGAACCCTCTCTCAAGCGTATTACACACCGCACGAAGACAACATAAGGATTTTCCCTCCAAGAAATCCTCCAGAAACCTTCTTACAATAGAATTCTCAAGTTTCAGCGGCTCAAGGACCACGCGTACATCGAGCTGGCAGTAATAATATTCAACACGCCCCTTACAAAAACGAACTTCCGGTTGTATTTACATTTCGAAACGGCTTGACATACGCATGCCTTACCACAATTGGGCCCTCCTGTTGCGAACGGGATTCGATGTTACAAGAGCACAACACAACCACCACGTGTGCAGTTTGATGAAATACGACACGAGACGTACGCAAGTGGCCATTCGCTGGTTGTGGAAGGTAAATGAATTATTCTACGCAATAAAGGATGAAGATGTGTATTAAATTTATTTGATAATTTGTTTCTTTAAGAATATTGGCACAAATTATTTAAAAACTGAGCGGCTTTATCGATTTTTGAAGCATTGGTCCTGAGTCATATTTTTTATTGGAATGTACAGACAAAATATAACAACGTCTTCAGTTGATTTCGAGCATTTGCTGCCAACTCAGTCGAAGCGAAGCGAAGAAGTTAAAGATGTTGAGACTTTATCTAACAACGACGCAACACCCTATTTAGCTTCAATTTTTGTTTTCCTTCTAAATATGAGCAAGTACTTCGAATAGTCTAATACGATTACAAGATGCATTAGAATCAGATGAATTGGGTCCCTGTTCAATTCGTTTGATTGATCCAAACTTTAGGCACAAGGGTCAGCAAATCTGTCAAAAGTTTGTAGAAGTCCCAGGAAGATATTGGCATTACTATACTTCATTTTCGATCGAATTCGTTAAAGTTCCTTCAGTGAACAACCATTCAAAATTAGCGTCAGACCATAAAATAGGCTCTCA
The DNA here is from genome assembly GCA_002091835.1 of Anopheles maculatus. Lineage (NCBI taxonomy): Eukaryota > Metazoa > Arthropoda > Insecta > Diptera > Culicidae > Anopheles > Anopheles maculatus. Next base: position 237,960 of record KZ061800.1, read on the forward strand.
ACTTTCCTCTTCGACTTTCGGTAGAATTTGTTTACTAAACCTTGAAACCAATTATTCTGTGAAAAAAAGTAAATAATGAAACCTACTCATTTCTATCCATTATATGTTTTATGACTACTACATATTGCTTAAGTTTAAACTAATCGACGTACTGTTCTGGAAGAAGAACCAAAACTTAAGCAACAAACATTTTGTATAGTTGCTGCAAAATTATAAGCTTAAGTCACCTCAAGCTAAATACCAAATTTTTATTGTTTTAAATAACTACTGCCTTACGTTTGCCCAGACGCAATCAACGCCGGTAAACGGGATCGTTTAAGAAATTTGATACATTTTGCCCTTCATCCACTACAGTGACGGCGCTCAGGTGAAACCTGCATGTGATCAATGATTCCGTACAAATAAAAAATCATTTTTACGCCCGATCGAAAGCTTGCCCGCCACTGCAAAACCTCGTCGCTTTTAAGATTGGCTCGTTAACAGTGGAAATTTTATTTACCACAGTAAATCTCACCCGCGCTGCGAGACAGCGCACCAGCTCATAAAGCGATCGCCAACGAAAACTAGCATCATTAATCTGCCGGAAAATGCTCAATTTGCAAGGAAAAACTTTAGCTCCCGCACACAGGTCGGCCGCCCGTACTCCCTCGCCCGCTGTCGCCTGTTTACAGTAATTACTCAATCGTTAACAGGTGACCCAGAAAACGAAGTCACTTGGATACCGTGCGCAAGAGAGTGTCAGGATGAGCGAGGGAGAAAGAAAAGCGAAAGAGCCCGAACAGAAACAAAATATAAAACAACCAACTTTATCGCTTATTATGACGGCGGCCCGTTAATTCACTATTAATATGGGCTTCGGGGTCTTTAATGAACGTAACTTATTGTGGATTATTTACCACGATCTAAAGGCACCCACGCACTACAATCGAGCGAATTTCCGAGCGAAAACGCTCAGCCGTACCTTCATCACGCTGTACGGCCAGACAAATTAACGCCACCCGACTGTGCGGGGTGCGAAAAGTGTATCTTGCAGCACAGACTGAAGTGAGAGAAGGGAAAAGCATAAAATAACCATACAATAGTGTTCCGCGGCGTCCAATCTATGCTAGTCATCTAAACGATGAAACTCGCTCACTTAAATCTTCCAACAACACCAAGGAAGACAGCATACAGTCCAGCGCAACAGACTCCAAATTTCGTCGACCACAAATCTGTGTGCAGATTGTTGTCGAAATGTCGACAATCAGCTATTCGGCGTGGCAGACGACGGCTTCGTGACGAGGTTTGAAGTTCGGAGTCGGAAAGAAACGTACGGAAGCGACATGCTTCGATGCGCATCGCAGAAAGGGTTTCGATAGCGGATGGTGAAATGTTGAGAGAACTGAACCACCAACCCCAAGAAATAAGCCACCCAAGTCACCAGATCTATCTACTTGGCGCGAAAAAATCCCTTCCTTCCAGCTACAAATATCGTGCGTGCGTGTTTTGTTTTTGTCTTATCCCGATTATACCCTCCCACGAGAGTGTCTTGGTCATTTGTTGTCGGGATCGGTTGATGAAACATTTCCCACACTTTTCCGCACGAATTCGCGAAGACAAAACTGAGTGGACGACGGAACAACAAAAACACAAACACATTAACCCACAACAGCCACCCGTTTGGCCGGTGTCCCTTGCGCGACATGCAACATGTCACACGCGCATTTAACGGTCCGTTTTTCTCTGGCATCTTTCACATCTTCGAAGATGTGTACCTTTTTGTAGGGTTTTGTGTCCAAAATCATCGAACTGTGCACGGTGGGAGGGTCGGTTGACACTAAGTGTCATCGGCTCACACGAATGGTCGATGGTAACGCATCGATAGCATTCACCGCCGGTAATGAAGCGCCATCCGGTGGCGTCGGACTCGGAAACTGATCTACCACAATCTGGTAGGTGTTCGTGAAGGTTTTTGCTTGAACCTGAAAGAAAACGGGAAAGAATAGAAAGAAAAGCCCGCCCGCAAATCACGATCACTTTCGATTGCGACCGAAATCGCGGTTGCTTCCGACAGCGTTTTGGCCCTGGCCCCGTCAGCAGCCACACGGATTGGAGTTGATTTAACACCCGCTCTTTCAATTTCGCGATCATACCCAACAACAACAGCGAAAAGCGAAACTTCACGCCGAAACATGTCCGCCGCGTATGTTTTTGCAAGCGAGCACACGTTGTGTCCTGTCATGTTGGCTATGCTGGGGAGTTTGGGTTTACTTTCGTCCCTTTCTGTCTCTCTCTCTCTCTCGTTATTTCATGTACACACCAAACACCTTCCATAGTGTGCCGATAAGGATCTGCGGTGCTTGTTCCCGGCTGAGAGAGTTTTCCTTCCGTACCCAACGGGGAGGAAAAATTAATCAGCACCACGGATCGTCGGGTCGGAGGTCGCGAGTACCGTGCAGGAAAGGCAAAACCGGCCGGACCCCATGACACGAGGCGTTAAAAATCGATCGCGATCGCAGCACGATTGCATCACCCGGCGGCCGGGATACCCCGTCGTTTGCTGCCCGGTCGGTCTGCTGTCGAACGAAAGTGAATTTCTATGGGTTTTTGCGCGAAGGAAAACCTAGATTATCTTTAGAATTAGGTTTTCTACACATTTCCTTACATATGAACGACTCCATGGTTAATCGATTAGTGTTGAAGCATATGAAGTGCCGATGTTTTACGGCTCGATACAGACACCTAGTATCGTAATTGATTTTATTATTATTCATGGACCACTGAAGCATGTATCATGAAACGGAAAATGTTTTTGTCATAAAATAAAGTAATTTTAATGACAATGTACGGAAAGGGTAAATTTTCGGATTTGCACCGAACTCTAAATATGGCCAAATATTCTCTTATGATTACTGTTGTTGGTTTTGATGTCTCTCGGGTGCAGGTCTCCAAGGAGTAAGGATGCAGGGTGGATGCAGAAATGCAGCCCAGAACCAAAATTTTCTCCGAAATTACTTGGATACCTGGTCATGCCACAAAAATGAGTACCCAGCAACATTAGCCAAGGAGAAAAAGAAGTTTTCTTGGACCAGGAGTCCTGAAAGTATGCTATAATAATCTTTAATATGTTTTGATAATATTTTGAAAAGCAGTTTCGACACTTTTAAGGACACGGGTCTCAGGATATTTCAAAACTGTTGAAAGAAATTTCAAACTGACACATATCCTCTCTATTGCAGTTTTAGTTTCTTCTAAACTCCTATGTATCAGTACTCAAGATTATTCTGAGAAAGTAAGCTTGAATGTGGTTTTATCTGGTTAGCAGAAAAAGACTGAGAGATGTTTAAATAAAGCATAATAGAACTATTGCAAGGAGGCGGAACGGTGGTAGATGCGACCGCGGTGCCGGTCTTCACACGGCAGGACCGGAGTTCCAGTATCGTCTGGGCCGTTCCCCCATAGTGAGGACTGACTATCCAACTATGCGGTAACAATAAGTCAAGTAAGTCAAAAATGACAGGCATGACCTAAGAGGTCGTTAGGCCAAGAAAGAAGAACTATTGCAAGGATTGGTCCTTAGACTTTAAGGTAATAAATAGAAGTACATGAATTAATTTAAGCCACAAACATGAAATTTAGATGTATAAGTGAATCAAGTTGAACGTTATGCAAGTTCCTAGAATAGTTTTACTTTTTAAAATTTAAACAGTTAATCAGAATAAAAATAAATGGAAATAACTACTGCACAGCATAAAACAAACATGCAACGAAAAAAGTATAAAATTTACATGTTTTGAAAACGTCTTCCACTGACAAAATTTCAATCAAGTAAATTAAAACTGTAAAAGCCTATAATAAAACACATAATAAAAATGAAAAAGATAACTTCACATTACAGAAGTGCAACAAAACCAACAATAACCATCATAGGAGGATAAAAGCCTTTAATAAAGTAAACCATTCTTCGCAAAGGAAAACGAAAAGAAAACAAACAATTTAAAGCATCTTGTTAACGCAAATTGGTAAACCCTAAACCTTTCATTCTAGCTTCACTGACAGGTCCATCAAATGAATGCTATTAATGCACCCACAAACCTAACCAAAACGGCCACGCAACTTCCATTAATATTTGTCACTTAAACATCCATTCGCATCGCATGTTAAACCGCCTGTCTGACAGCCCCCAAAAAAAAAAACCGACCGCTGAAACACTTGTTCGAATTCACAGGACCACCATGCGACGGGTGTTCATTTCAGTAGACCCGATCGTCTTTGCGTGGTTTTGTTCCGTGTTTAACACCCAACTACTCGACAGTGTGACTTACGCGAACTGATAAAAAAAGACAACAAATACGAACTGCTCAATAAATGTAAACTCAGCCCAAAGTTTGGTGGGTGAATACAACAGAAGAAAATCGAAGAAATACATACCGCGAGAGTCCCAACAAACGAACCGCCGCGACAACTGTGTAAACCAATTCGAATGGTTTGGTGTTTTTCTACCCCATTTTTTTATTCCATCAGCGACCCTTTTCTTCGGAACGATTCTGCGTGCAGTACGGAATATCAATCATCATCAATCTCGTCGTCAGTTTAGTCGGCGTTAACCGTGCTGCGGCCCAACAACGGCTACGGTGAATAAAAGCGACCCCAAACGTGCTGCTGCCCGGAGTTGTTTTATCCCATTTGTTCCGCTTTATCGTTCGTATCGATGTGTTTATGTAGTGTAACGCTTTAACCATCGTCGAATGTTAATCAGTTTCGGGCGTGTTTTTACTCGTGTTCTCATGCTGGTACCGCCGTCCGAAAAGTGACGGTTACAATACTTCCGTCCGGATTGGTTCATTGATTAAATAAAGTCGTTTGCTAAATTTGGCACAAACAGGGGGCGTGAGTGAACTCTTTTTGTTAAGTGTGTTCCACACTATCAAAAACCATCAACAATTTGTCGCAAAAGTAATCGTACTTTCATCGGATCTCGATTGGACGGTGTAAGGGGTTTCATCGTTGTTGATGGTGGCTGGTGGAGATTGATAAAAAATAAACAACAACAGGAATGTTGATTGAAAGGACACGCACTTAAAGACAGGTTTTTTCGGCACCTTACACGAGTTTGGGGCGTGCAAAATGAACATGTCTGCATTCATTAGGGTGCGGACGATCGGTGAAGACATTTCGTGTGAATTTTCACGATCAAAACTTTAGGGTTTTTTATGCTTTCATTTTAAATTTACTTAAATTTATCGGGTTTATTGGAATTTGTTTAAATTTAATTTATTTGTTGATGTTTTAAGCGATTTTTTTTAACTTTTGCATTCTTAACATTTACAACTTAATATTGCCAAATATTTCATCGCAACGGAAACTCTAATATTTTACTGCAGTTTCATATAACTTATTATTATCAGCTTTCTTTGCCATCGGACGCTCTTGCTCTAGTAATCAATTCAATTTAACAAGCCATCCTACACAATGATAAAGTGTGCCAATTCGTCCCAGTAGAACGAACCCTTAACTAGTCGCACCCTTAACTACCACAACCAGACAGCATGATTTATCGGTTCACTATCAACTCCATCAAATAAGGACGATTCGCAGCGGTAGCTCTCGTGGCAGCTTTCTCTCCCACGGCTAATCAAGAGTATGGCGCTAGAGTCGCGAGCGCATGTGCCTATCACCGGAATCGTCGCATCTGGATCAAAACCTGCTCACGCTCATTATGCACGCTCGGGCGGAGTCACACACGAACTAAGATGCATCGACTCATCTGCATCTCGTGCGCTGCCGGTGTATCACTGCTGCAGAAGTAATTTGTGCAGAAGTTGGTGGTAGCATTAAAAAACCTGGCGCCAATGGCGGTACTGCGGTCTGTACAGGATTAAAGAACATGTGTCGCTTCGTTTGCATTCAGCTGGAGCGGCTGGTTCGAATTGCGATGTTTGTTTATCAATCTTTGGATACAAAGATAGAAATTGATGAGACTGATCGATATGGTCCATTATTAAGTTGACCACGTTTTATTGTGGATTATACAAACAGATTCCGCTCATAACAAGGTACTAAATAGCAAACAAAGACTGTGTACTCCAAAATTTGCTCCGGATGTCACAACACATGTTTTGCGTCCAATCAACCAACCCCAACCCATGTAACATCATGTTTTAAACGCCATGCAGTCATTCCACTACCTCAAAAACTAGCTCATACTCACAAAACCCTTCTATCGACATCCCTTCGACATCCCGAAGAGTTGGTGTTCGACCGGGTCACGGCGGTTGCGCAACCGATCGGCGACCCAAAACCACACGGCGCGCAGACCTGGCGCTTTGCCATCAACTTGCCCGTAAATGGCCATAATAGAGCCATGGGCAAGATTACATTATTGGTTGGGTAGAGTTCATGTTCGTAAATCATGCGCCGGTTCTATGCTCATTTCCTAAGCTTCTAGGCGCATGTGCCATTCCCGCCCAATAAATCATCACTCTCGTCATCAGGTTTCCTGCAGCCCTTGTTTTTGTTCCCCTACAACATCCGCACAGGACAGTTACAACACGTTAGCAGCGTTCCCCAAAAACGATGGTACAAGTACTGGTCACGTGATGGCGGCTTAACTGATTAGTCACCACTGAAACGCGGTCTCAGTAGGTCAGTAGACACTAGGAAGACGAGGGATATATTCTAAGTGAGAGTCGTTCGACGATTCGGCATGGTGTAGTACACAACATCTTACGCCTTTTAATGATCGCTAGACACGCTCGCTCATCATCCTTGCTCGCATACCTTCTACAGGACTACCGAGACGGCAACTGCAAAAAGGCCGTGCCCAGTGCCCAGTGCCAATTATTGATACAAATTTATCGCGAGCAATTTAGACTAATCGCCAGCTCCAGACACATTCCGGCGTACTTCAACACCGGTGAGCAACATGGTGAGCAACACCAAACCCCCCGCGGTGCGTATCGAACAGCGATCGATTTCGGTCAGTCGGCCAGAAGCCTGCACGCGTACCGCCAACCGATAACCGAACCCTTGATCGTGATATCCACGCCACATAAACAAATCAAAATTAAATTAAAATAAACACTTTCAAACCCTCTGTTTGACACCATGGTCCGGAGCTACGGGTCCAGCGGGTTTGGAACCGAACCGAAAGATTCGGTGTCGAAGTTCAGGAATGACATAATCAACGCACTCCACAGCAGCACAGCATGACCCACAGAGCACGGAGCGGTGCGAACGGTGTCCACACGGAATCTCGTGTCACCGATCAATTTTTTTTTTCTTCTATGTATTGACAGAGTGCGTTAATCGGAATGCTCGCGACAGTTTAGCTGGTAAGGATCGATCGGTTATTGCAAGATTTTCTACTGCACCAAACGGACAGGTCAGGTCGGTGCTAAACGGTGCACTTATTCCCGCCCCAATCAGCTAATGGAATGCTATTGTTGGGGTGAAAAAGGCTTTTGCTTCTTTCTGGAGCAAATTGATTGCCGGCTTAAAGTTACTTTCTTATTTTTTGGTAAGCGGTTGAAGACTAGTTGCTCACAGAAATATGGCGACGGAACGCTTTCCCAGCATCAGCATGGGAAGAACTGTATAATTTGTGTTCGGCCATTGAGCAATATTTAATGAACACTCATCAAACGGTTCAAGATAAGGCGCTTTGTTTGTAACAGTTTTGTTTGGCAATAATTTAATTTAATTTTCCATTGCCCTAGATGAGGCGAAGCGATAGGAAACTTATGTTCAAGGATTGTGGACAAACCTTTGGGAGATTTATTTGTATTCACATGTCACAATCATTTGGATTTGATTGAATGTGATTTTACGGACTTAGGTCAAGAATTTCTTCATAAGATAAAAAGTTAATTCCTTCAAATATAAAATAAATCAGATCAGATAAGATAGTTCAGTTTTGAAAATAAAATAACAATATCTAAAATAAAACTTTTGTTGGTGAGTTTACCAAACAGAAGAAATTTGCCTAGAAAAACTAATAGAAGAAAATCAAGAAAAACACTAATTAATAGTTTTTGTTATGAAAGAATTAGTGTAATTCATATATTCAGTTAGACACTATCTTAAATAATTATATTCAAACGATACGTACTTAGAACACTATGAAATATAATGAATCAAATGTAAAATGGAGCAACACCCATTTCTAAGTTAACACCCAAAGGCATCAGAACTCTAGTGGGATGCAGAACCCTTGGCCTAAGAATTTCTAGTCAATGTAACAACAATAACTAAACAAACAAAACTATTTTCGCAGCACCACCGATCAGGACTCCTCTGGGTGCATTTCATGGTCACGACAAGACAAGTCCAGGCAAATAATAGGAAGCCGGATCTTTGGCACAACACTCTGGCCTGCACATATACACCATATGCAACTATGACGTACGACAGATAATTAATCAGACGAATAAATCTGTTCCTTCTCACGTCCGTTCGGGCGTGTAGCAAATGCACGGCCCCAGTAACACAAGAATGTTCTCGTGTTATTGTTAAACCACCCGCAAAAACCACCCAATGTAACAAGAACGGTTCTGAGCCTCCTTCTCACGCCTTCCCCATCCACCAAAAATCCCATCATCCACTGCAACCTTTCTGCGGGAACCCGTCATCAAACGTTGGTGACACCGTGTTCGAAAACATGACAATTTACGACATTTGCCGATGGTGATTTCTTCATCCCACACGCCGAAAATGAAACGTGAACCATTGGCGGCACCCATGGTCCGCGCGTTCCGCTTAAGATACCGATCGGTACCAACACACACCGACTGGCAGGATCCTGCCGATGCATTCGATGCATTTTTCTGCACCATTAAGCCCGCGCCGAGGTAGCGCGGTTCGGTTTGGGGTGGTTCGGTTTGCGGTTATTAAAATTAATTTGCTATTTCTAATGCCGCCAGTCAAATGAATGTGTACCGCTGCTGCGACACTTTGGCACACTCGGATCAACGCAAGCCACATCGACCCGTTCGGCATCCAAACGGATCACGTTTCTCACCAAGAAAAAAGGGAAACGGTTGCTGCCCGGAAGCATACGGTGACCAGCGAACGCTGCAGCAAGCCAGCGGTAATGAATGATTAATTTAACTAATATTTGTTTTTCACTTAACTAAGCCGCTACTTTTTGCGAAAGGTAGGTCCCGCCAAATTATCCCCAGCAGGTTAAAAATCAATAATGGTCGGAGAACGTTTTGTTTCATTTATAGCTTGAAAGCTCATTTTCTTCGTTCGAATAGCTAGGTTGGAGTAATAATCAGTACTTAGATCTTTGCTCAATTAGTGCTCAGCGTTTTAAGGTCTTTATTTGCAAGGGTCTCTAGGAAGTTGAAATAAGAACAAACGCACCGTCACACCGGCATATGTCTCGTTGATTAATTGAAGTTGAAATGTTCTACCCCAGCTTCGTTTGGCGTTATCCACGATCAGCCTGTCTGTCTATTCGCATAGGATTAATCGAATTGACGGATATGGGAAGGTTCGGGTGTGTCCAGAGCTCGCTGTTAGAACCTCATCTTAGAACCCAAGCAAAACCCGGTAGTACTGATGCGTAATACGCGACGTTTTGTAACTATGTTACGTTCAATGCATCTCCAGCTCCAGTCTGAACATCTTGACGTCGTGGTTTTGCGGTTAATCGGTCATCATCCGTCTACGCACCAACCGTGTGTCCAACGGTACCAGTTTCATAATAATGCAAAGCGTATCCTCTTCCCACTTCGGGTGCGGTGATCGCACCTCACAAGTGTCAACTCACACCCGTACCACCGGGATGACTTAGTCGCATGATTGATTGAGTGTGGCATCTTTGCACACGGTAAGCAGCAAAACCTGAAGCAAACAAAAAATCAACCCAAAACGCTGCGGTTTGGTCTGTCTGCCACCGGTGTGTGTCCGGTGGTCATCTTTGATCTCGGGATGCAGCAAGTTATACAACTGCCAAACTGCGGTATAGCTCTGGTCGTTTGTGACCCGTGGAAAATGGAATGCTTTGCCAAGGGTTAACCAGAGGTCGCTGCGGGATAAAAGCTTCGGTGGTACGCACCACCCGTTACGGAAATGTACCACAGAACGCGCACGACGGTGTGGCACGCAACAGAAGCGCCAGGAGCGCCAGCAACTATTGGCTCCCTTAGTGGGAGCCGTGTCAGTTGTCAGGGAAACGGTCGCAGATGCACGCATTCAAACAAAAGCCACCCCTCTTAATGGTGGATTCAATGAGCGCGCTCAAACAAAATGGTACGACATGAATCATCTTCAGCAAGAGACAGGCTTTTGGTGCGTTTTTAGGAGATGAAGTGATTTTTGTTTTTCTGCTTTGCTTTTGCGGAAAGATTTACGTTTGATAGGTCGTAAGATAGCCTGAGGTTTGCTGTTGCCAAAAGCAGTGGAAATGGGTGGAATGGGAAAGCTACAGTGGTTTAATTATTCATCGACGACGAGTTCGTTATGCAGGTAATGCGACGTAATATTATCTCTCTTCACGCGATGTAACTTTTACCAAATTTGCACAGAAATTAAGAGATGTTTTTGTTTTAAATAAACTTACAGATAATTTTTGCCAAATTGGTTACATTTACCTATTTTGGTTATGCTACGAATTTTTTATTGATACTTGAATAGTGAAGTAAAAACTTGCAAAAAGTTTCTGTTCGAATATCTTGGTTTTTCTCGGTAAGTAGTGCTTTTTATAACTGAAACAAAAACAAATGGACGCCGTGAAAATACGGCGTCCAGCCGTCATACTGGAAATTAAATAAATAAATAAATAAAAACAAATGGCTGAACCTTTTTCAAAATACTGGTAGGTTCAATAAGGCTTTTAGATCCTGACTGCCGTTTGGCTCTCTTATGTTCATCAGACCTAAATATATTTGTGCGATCCAGATGAAGTACAGTTTTAGTTCTGAAATGGTTCTGAATCATCCAGTTGCGTTTTGGAGAACTATTTGTCAGACCCATAAACGATCATGACAAAGCTATAGCAAACGTTAATTGGCTTTATAGTTTTCGAAGCTCAGTTCTATTAGACCTGAAGTTCTTACCATTTTCTCTACATCAAGCGCGAACGAGTTGATATCTCAAATCGTGTACCAGTTCTTTCAAAGCAGTATAATTTAAAGACCCTAGTTTGTAAAGCTTTCATTTAGAAAATCTTTAAATTAGCTAATAAGTTCACAATTCCTCATCAATCGTAAGCTTTAAGAAACCCTTTAAAGTTGTCGTCAAGTGTAAAGCATCTCTACATTCCAATTCCAGAAACCATCTTTCTTCCGTCAACCAATGCGTCCATAACTTGCACTTTCAACCATTACATTGACCAATGTTTGCCCTTCGAGTTCCCTGACTCTCCCACCCGTAGCCACAGAATTCATTCGTTGCACTTTCACTAACCCTTCCGGCTATTTTCGGCCCCAGACATCCCCCACGCCCTAATGCACCCGAGGATCGGCAGGCTCGCACGCCCTGTTAGCTCCACAACCCTTCATTGCCGTCCACTGGTTAAGTGGATGGTCAACTGGCTTTTCGTTGCTGTTGTTGTTGCCTAATTACTGACACGTAGATCGAGCCAAACCCACAATAGGTGGTGGCATCGAAAAAAACGGCCGACAATTGGTAATGTTCTGTACGACACTTGCGGTACATGCACTTTCTTCCCCTGTCATCATTCGAATGACACCATAACTTCCCTCGGAAGCGCGGAAAGTACCCAAAGCTCGTAGAAAAACAAAAACCAGACACACTCAACCCACCCGAAAGGTGAGAAAGTACCGTAAAACTGTAAACACAACCGATTGTGATGGGTTCGTTCGGGAGGATAAACCTTCGGGATTGGTGGTGATTTTGGGTAGCAACAACAATTTATCCGTTTGTATGTTTTAGATGTGCGCTGTTCTGTGGTTTTACAGCGTTTCCGCTCATCCCATTGCACGGTCTACATTTTTCTCACTGGTAAAACAAGCCCGAAAACATTGTGTTGCTTTCTTTCATCGCTCAGCCGCCGTAAATCAGGGAGTTGCACTTTCGAAAGCAATTAGCCCTAGCATTGTGCGATGGCGGGTCGTTTATTGTCGGCGTTTTGCAGCATTCCAACACCCAACGCGTCGGGATGCTGCATGCTGCGCTGCTTTAAAGCAAATATGAGCCACTAAAGAATGTATGGTCGAAAACGTGACGTTGGCGTCGTAAAGCTTCGAGAGCTCGAGATAGCCGTTGGATAATGTTGAGAATGAAATCGAAAGTTGCTGTGTGCGTACGGCTCGCTAATGAAGATGATCCGGGATAAAGCGGAAAACAAAAGCGAACCATAAAGTGCACCTCCTGGTTCATATAAGGGCGTGAATGATCGTTATGGTTGGATCGAGTGATGTATTACAATTTCATAAGACCATCATCACCGTCATCAGTAGGAGTGGGCGTTTATGTGTGCGGGAAAAGAAAAACAAAAAGCTGCATGGTAAAGGTTATCCTGATGTCGAGCTGGGTGGTACACATGGCGATTGGGTTGTTAATTGTTTTATAGACATTTCTGAAAAGGGTAATTGGTGCTTTATCACATGATTAACAGATCAATTATCTGATCAAAGTTCATAAAAAAAAAATCAATAAATCATTCAATGAAATTTTGAAGATATTATCGTTTGCATTAAAAAGGAAAAATTTTAATGGCAAAATAGAACTATTCTATTGGCCCTTACTAAGGTCTATTTATCTATTGGGATCCTTTTAAATCGACTCATCCAACGACACATTAATGATATTCACAAATGTCGTTATTCGTTCCTCCCGAATGATCTCCTATGGTCGTCTTCTTCTCACACATCGTCGGTGAGTTTTGGAAAACGAAGTTCTTGGATGTCTGAATCTCTGGAGTTAATAACGGAAAACCTTGGTTTCTTCACTAGTTTCTGCTGTATTGCAGGAATTCTACAACACCACTGATTGGTCAGCATCTGTGTCCTAATATGATAACATTTGATGTTTTTTTCCTTTCTTTCTATAAGTGAGAAGATATTTGTAAAACATGACGCAGTTGCAATCGGTCACGGTTCTCTATTTACCATTTTTTTTATTGATAACTGCTCCTAGCAATAGCGACTGTGTCGTCAAAGATGCTCTAAATCAACTACTAATTTATGCTAAATTTTAACTGGTTGAAACACGATTTTAAGGACAATTTTTAGGGTACGTTGATCGTTCTCTTACTCTTATGTTTTGAATTCCAATTAAATAAATGAAGTAAATATTTACTTTTAAAGTGAACTTAACAAAAATATCAATACGGCAAAGTCGTTCTTTCGAATCCCGGCGGACCGCCTCTCCGTACGCAGGACTGACTATCCAGCTACGGGTAAAACTTAGTCACAGAAAGCCAGCAATAGCTGGCAGGCCAAGACCTCACGAGGTTGTAGTGCCAAGGAAGAAGAAGAAGAAAGTCGTTCTTGTTGATCACTTATGAAGCTACACCTTTTCTTGACACTATTCGCATACAATAATTTCAGAAGTGTTCTCTCTTTATTCGCTCTAGTTATGAAAATATTTCCGTCATAATTTAATTAAAGATTGATGTGCCCTACATACTACAATTACTACCCATCGGCAAGCAGACAAGCTGCATCAATTCTTGACCCCTGCACAAAAAAATGCCAATTCCGTTGTTTATGCAAAATTAATTGGCTTGACAGGGTGTTTGCATAAAGGCCACCAGATTCCCGCATCGGCTCTCTTGACGACCGTAACGGATATACGACCCGCCGTCTACATCCACTTCAACAGCAGCAGCAGCAGCAGCAGCAGCAGCGGCAACAAAACGGGTGACAAATGTTTGTCAATAAATTATACATCTTGTTAGAAAAGCGCAAAGCGCTCACATCAACCAAAGGAATGTGGTAGTTAGGATACAGGATGGTCTGTTGCGCCATACCACACTACCACCAAATTGATTATCTCCGATACGAGCGGACGGTGCGGACGTCGACATTTATCTTTATCACTTCACCGGACGCGATCCGGGTGCCTGGACCGATGTTCTCGCCTTCATCTTCAAAAACATGACTTTGGCCGTTCGGTCGGCTACGCAATTCATATTTTGTGTGCATAGAGCGAACGAGAGTGAGAGAAAAGTTGTTCTACCGGCTAGTTGCTTGCCCGGACAGGCAAGACAAGAAATTAATCCACCTGTTCTTGGGGAATGCACGGCAGGTGGTACATTAGGAATGTCGAAGAGGGTGCAAAATATTATTTTACGATATTACGCGAGGCATCAAATGCAATTTCTTCCTAACGATGAGTTGCAAGTGACCGATTTTATTTTTCCCTCTTTCAAGGACAAAGTTGTCTAGAAGATGGAGTTGATCATTTTTCACCTACACTCTGGTTATGGCACAGTGTTTACATTACCATGCATAACAGGTTGCATGAGCTAGTGTACAAGGACAACATTCAACAACTGAACGCATTTTTCATCTCGCATCATAATTGCTAGGCTTCGTGCGGCTCATAAAAACGTTCTTGCAAGCGAAATCGATGATATATAGTGCGAACAAGATAATATGCATGTCCGTTTATAGCTTAAATGTACCCGATGTAACTGCGAAACAGTAAGCACGGTGCAAATAATACGGAACAGTGCTTTACACGGGAAAAAGCGTCGATGTAAACTAACAAACCGCATAAAACACGTTTTCAATTATCTCGTGCACAAATTTCCGCTATCACATAACGCAACCAATAATCATTAACACGAAGCATATGCGTCGGATTAGAAGTCTCCGGGAAAGCAACAACAAAAAAAAGAACGAAGCACACGCGTTACGTCGCAATGCCACTTGTCGCATAATAAACTCGATGTCAATTTATTTCGCACCAGGAAAATGCAATCGAATGGAAGCCTCCGAGCAAAAACGGCGCGTGAAACGATTACTGTAAACCTCTGCGCGCGATGGAGACGGCATTAAAAACCGCGCAATACACTCCACCGACCACCGATTGACCTCCACCATTTGAACTGCGTGTCGTGTCGATCGGGACTCGTGCCTCGCTACTAACGACTGGAAGGAAAGCGTGTGCTCACCTGCTGTCGCTGCCGCCAGGAGCATGACGGAAGGTGCGAAACTTCGATATCCCGCGTTGATTGCCAATCAAATGTCGATAATTTGTGGCCGACAACGACGACGATAAATGAAGCAATCGCGCCGAATCACAGTCCGTTCGCTGCCAAGGCAGCCAAGCGAGATGATTAATCATATAAACCTTCTAAATTATCGCGATTTTTGGGATGTGTGTGAATTATTGTTTAACATGCTGATCAATTGACAAATTAAATCTTCAACTCATTTGTCTTGCGACCGCAAACGATGGCTGTCACCGTTCATCGACAGGGCCTCACATTTTCCTACCAGCAGCAAAGACAAATCTAATGTGTTGATCGGTTGTAATGTGTTTATTTGTTTAAGATCTTGCTTTTTGTATGTCTTCTCCTATCCTTTCCCTCTCTGTCCGAAAGGTCTCCGTTCCATTTAGCACGTTAGGAAGCGTTCGATTGGCAGGCCCGCTGAGCTGAAGATCCCGCATGTCGGGTTTCCTTTCGCTCTTTAAATCGATCCTGCCGTGCAGCAGAGAAACAAGACACCCAGCAGTAACGGTAGTAGCGCTTGGCAGCTTAACCAGCACACCAGCCGCAGCTTGGCCAATTGTTGCCATTTGGTGTGTACCTCCCAGTTTTGCCGCCCAGCCTTACAAAGCAAACCGGGCCGGAGGATGTAGTACTAACTCAGCATAAACAAAACATCGCTTACAAACCCCGGTGCTGCCTTCCCGGTGGTAAAATGATCTAATCAAAATAATTGTGTGCAATTCATAATGCATCATCGTGTGTTGCATGCTGGTTGCAAATTTACCGCACTCGTTCGTGAGGCGCAACAAAAAAAGCTGGGCTTCAAAAACACGGATGATCGTTGCAAACTTTGGTCGATCTGCTGCAGGAACGTGGTGCGCGTTGTTGAGAGGAAGCACTGGTACACACATAATGTTCCGCCTTGATCCGCTGAACGATGATGGCGGTTTGATTGGCTCATTATGCGATCCGGTTTGGTGGTTTCGGTGGAACGGTTGTTCGTTGCATGTGCGAATGTACGTACGATCGGTCGTCTCCCGCACAGGAAGAACACGTCTGTAATACGGCTGGCACGCACCTGTGTTTTGGGAGTGCATGTTTATGGATGCAACTCGTCGTCGTTGTCGTCGTCTTCGTTGGTGGCACAGGCTGAATTAGCACATAATTCGCCAGCAATAAACGTTATTCATGCCGTGGTTTCGGAAAACATTGGAAGTAGCATCGGTAAAATCGGAAATGTGCTACCAGAAATGGTTTTGTAATGTGAGAACACTCACGAGGAGTGACGATTATCAAGTTATTGATTTAAGTTTGTCAAATCATTGTCCAATCATTATGATCGTGTGTGATTTTTTAAATTTGGAGAAGGTTTTTCGAAATTTAATAAATTCAAAATGTAAACTTTAATTCAATAACGTTTGCTTCAAGAATAGATTTTTATGACCTCATTCTGGAGTTTTTATCATGAAAAGTTCCTTTGATACGATGAGGATCCCTTTGATATCAAGATCTTTAAAAAAATGAGCTTCCAACGACAGTGACGTTTCTTAGATGACAAAGTTCCTATGATCAGAGACCTTGGTAGATGAGGTCCCCTTGCTTCTAGGTGAACCTTGAACGAAGAGTACTCTAAAACGTTGTGACCCGTTTAGTAGATTAGTAAACACTTAAACGACGAGCTCTTTTGACAGTCAACTCTCAGACATTGTCTATTTTTTAACCATTTAAGGATTTGTTCGCGTTGTGACTATTTGTTTGTGTAAAAAATTTAAACATCTTAGGACCTTTCGTTAGTGTCAACTATAAATATTTGGGATTTAATCAATTCTACTCTTTCTTCAAACGAAATTTCGTGGACTACTAATGGGAGAAAACAACTGTAGATGCACAGACTTCGATCGGGAACTCGACAAAAACTGTTTCATCCAGTGAGTGTATTTCGGTTCATGAGTAATACATCACCGTGTGACACTCAGCAATGTAATAGAATAGGTAAAATTATGGGAATAAATCTATTAAAATTAATACTCCTGATAATCCTATCTTTATTTAATACTCCTATCTATAGTAGACCAGAGATTTTTGATAAGAATCGATTGAAAGCTTATGAAGGTTGAAAGACATGATGAAGATACTTGTTGATGTTCAGGCTGACTGCAGCATCAAGTTACATAGAATTATTGGAATAAGTCCCCGAGAAAATTTCAGCTTACCAACGCGTTTGTATAATTCTCCGAAGTCTAAATAAACTTAGGATCGAGCAATCTTTTTTTTATTAAGTAATCCATAGTATTCTATTTGACATATCCTTCCAGCAAAAGCCTGTATTGATGCATACGTTACAATCTATTTCCACTAAGTGAAAACATACTCCACTTAATGCTTGCTCAGTCTTTCATCGAAACCAATTATCTCTGCCAGCGCTGATGACTTCGATCACCCATGCTGCTGCTACACCTATTTGCATATCCACCGCACATCCTGCGCACTTTTCGCTGACCAACAAGTTTGACAGCATATATCTAAACTAATGTCAAACAAATAGGCGATTTGTCGTTCTCGACGCCGTCTCCGAACGGCGGCCCTCGTCTGTACCGAGCCCAACAAATGTCACTAAACGATTGGGAGCAGCCAGCACGCGACAGAGACGATCCTATTCCAGCTCACAGACCTCACTAACCTCACCGGTACAGCAACAAACCGGGAGTCAACACGCAATAATCTAATCACTGCACCCTGTCTCCGCACGTATCCGGCTCGTTCGAAACCGTGGCGGCAACCTACACACGCTCGGCACAACCAGACAATGTTGTTGCACCCGATGGGAAAAAACGATGTCTCCCTGTGTGCAATCGAATGCACCGTTGATACACCTTCCACAGTCATTCCGCACCGTCTGCACAACATTCGTTCACTGTCAACGGGTGCTAATTTCTTCATTTATATCAACAAGCCGTTCGTTCATGTCGGTCTTTCACTTCATGGGTCTTCGGTAAAGATGGCATTATTTAAGCGGTGCATCAAAATCGCAAAATAAAACATGCAAACCCGGAGTTGCACAAAAAGGCCGGCCTCTTCTCTTTGGTCGCGGTTCGGTACATTAATCATTTTCGTGCCGGTGTAACGTTTTGTACCCTTTGGGATGGTATCGATGCGAAACAATGTTGTTCAGTGTTTGGTCCGCACGGGATACGGTGTTACTTTTACTCCCTTTCGTTGTGGCGGTTCTTTTTCGCAAGGATCGTTCTTGTCAGCATAATGATAGGTCCTTTAAGACTTCGGTTGCATTTGAAGAAGCAGTAGTTTGCAGCTCAAATGCTAATGGGATCAGCGTGGCAAGAAACACAAGCTGGCAGATGCTAAAGAGATTATCCCGAGCGTAGACATTATGCAGCAACTTGCTAAGCATAGACCACACGCATAATTGGAGTAAATAGGGTCGAGTTTATTTAAATATTGCAACATAACATTACGTGCTCTTGTATTAAATTACAATCTTCAGAAAATGCAAACAGCTGACGAAAGCTAAACCAATAATATACCTATTATTAAGCATATTATTAAGCATGGGGCCAGAGACTTAAACCAATGTTCCATTCCATTATAATAATCATTTATTGTCCATTTTGTATTCTAAACATAGATCAGGGTAAACCATACATCGAAAAAGAAGAGCAATAAATTCATCCCAAAAATTAAAGAAATCAATTAAGTAAATAATTTAATTTATGGACTTCTATCTAATTTCGTGCAAGTTGCCAAAGTTTCAATAAAAAATCCGATCCTTCATCCAACTAAACACAACTACACCACAACAAAGTATACCTAGCAGCGCGCATACACATGCACTACGCAAAACAACCGGGTGGCCAATTAGCGTCACTCGTGCGGGACAATTAGCGTCATCCCGGAGCCGTTTTAGCCACAAAACGCATCAGTCCACCGCGTGGGTAAGTGTAATTTCGGAACTCCCTTAAATTGCTCGAACCAATTCCGACCGATTTGGGTCTGTCCCCTTTGGGTGTACTCGGTGCAGCAAACAAAGCAAAAAAGCAGCGCGACAGAGCAACGTTGGACTTTAATTTTTGCAGCTGATTGACGGTAGGTATAATTTTTCCCTTGCATCGATTTCGACCATTCGAATGTAATTTAAAGGCTACCTTTAACGCATACATAATGATTGTTCTTCCGCGCCGAAGGAGATAGAGAGTGAGATCGGCAAATAATCGGTTCTGTTCTCGAGACGAGGTCACTAAAACACATTATAGTGCAGTTTTTTTTTTGTTTATTTACAATATAGCAGAAGCAGAAACAAGAAACAAACAAAAAATGATAAAACAACGTTGCTTGTTTGTCTGTTTGGATGAAATGGAAAGCTACTTCTTTTGCGCCTCGAGGTTTACAAACGTTTTTGGGCCATCGTTTTCCATTTCATCATACTGAAGTTTGTTATGAAGCTTTAGCACAACGGATGCAGATGAGCTTTCAGATGCGAACGATGAAACGAAAAACCTGAAACGCGCGTTAAGCGACGAACCCTCCGATTTAGCTAAGCAAGCTTGGCGAAGGGAGTTGCATCTGCTGGTGGCAAACGGTGTGCAAACAGTGAGCAAATAAAGAAGCAAATTAAATCATACCCATCTAAAGCGACAACAATTAATCAAACTTAATGACGGTGCTATTGTCTTTCGCCCTGATTACATTTTGATTCTCTTAAACGACCTCAGCCAAACTGTTGCGGTTGGAGTACAATCAAATCGATGCGATAATGTGTTTTGTCTGTAAAATTGTATGAGTGCAATGTACTGTATTCTGCCATTTCTTTTTTGTAGGATTTCGACAAACGCATCTCTATTCACCTTTGTCCCAATGGTCAAGTTATCGTTGCTCATCACAACCCTGTAGTGTTAAATATGGCTTACGAAAATCATAACACACTCACACGTAGACAGCTTATATGTATTTAAATTGTACAAATTATGCGCTTATGACACATTTATCAGACCTCTTTATGGAAGATGAACAACACTGCTTTGAAGCGCTCTCGTTGGAGGTTTAATTGTTCGCCAACATATGGTGCTTGAAAGTTTGACTAATTACTATCTTCCATTGCCCTGACATTTACGTGATTAATGGTGACCCTATCAATGAGATAATAATGAAGCCTTCTGCTGGTGCTGCCATTGGGGCGGCACAATCAAGCGAGCTATCACATTATGCCATAACAACATAAAGGCGGTAACATCCTGATAATGTGTCGAAAGAATGCGCTCAATATAGTCCGGGCCAGAGTGCACACACAATGTGACGAGAGCAGCTACATCCAGATATGGTAAAGCGCTATTCTATGCTGCTGCTAATGAGGCTGAGAAAATCCACGTGCACTATTTTAGAAGAAGATCATTAGGATAAAATTATTTTAATAAAATTCGTTATTTATCCATTAAAAAGGTTCTTACCATATCGACCGACACCAATCGCGCAACGGTCGAGAGCAACTTTAAAGATAACACTTATTTTGCACTCAAGTTTCGAAGAGCGCTCTGCTATGCCATACTTTACACCCACCGGCAAGATAAGGCGCAATATATGCAAAGGCACGAGGTACAAAAATAAAATGACTTCAGCTTTTTTTCATTCCCTTTTTTTCTACCTTGGCTCTGAAGCTCCCATGCGTGACCAATGTCAGGGGCAAGTGCATGTGCACGTTTATGCAGAATGCGTCTGGCTGCACAGCAGCAACATGCAGGTAGGTTTCCCTCGGACTCGGTATCCCCGAGTCACCGGACCGGTTCCGGCCAAATCAATCTGGGAAGCAATTCATCATCGAATGCATTTAACCTCGTCGCCAATGTGTAATTACCTGCGTTGAAGACTATAAATTAATGCTACATCCACTTGCGTTTGGCCGTTGGGAGCGTGGAAAGAGATTATTATGAAGGATCCCGAAGAATATCGTTGGCTTTCACAGCTTGGTTTAGAGTCGGTTCGTATTTCTTACCTAAAAAGGACATTTTATACAACACGCAATGTTCAAATTATGTTTTTTTTTCATTACTTTATATTGTAAAATTACTAAAATTCTTCTAAAATCTTTGTAGGAGCATTAATTTATACATCGCAAATAATATTTTTATTGGCATACCTTACACGGTGGAATGGAATGTAATGGAAACATAAAACAATATAATCAATTTTATAAGATCTTAATGAAGTTCATAAATATCTGCAGACGTTACTCTGGCGCAAAACCAAACTTCATGCACAAAAAAAAAAAACATTAAATTACCCGGGCCTGTGGGTCGGTACACAGCACCAGCGCGCTCGATTAAATTTTGTCAATAAATAAAGCTCGAAAGTAGCGCATCAACCCCGGTGGCGTTCGTCCGATCGAAACAATGAACGTAAATCATACATTTATTGTAATTTAAACGCGTGCGAACTACGCGCAAAACCGCGTTCAGCGGGTAGGGACCAACCTTATTGACCGATTGCTTGCAATATCGGTCGCAAATAAAGCCGATCGTGACCGGGGAAAACTGATGCGACGGCCTGGTTGCTTCTACTACTGCTGCTGGTTGGTTTATGATTTTGCGACCTGTTTTTTTCCTGTTCCTTCTCTCGTTTAGCAATTTGTGCAGCCAGTGGTTTGACCCGGCGGATCGCCAAAGATCGCCCCCAACCTCAATCAGCTTAACGATGTGTGCGCTACAGGATCGAACACTCTTGCCCCCAAAATTAAAGCTATGGCACACGGCCCATAAAAGCGTACCGGGATTTGAGAGCGCAAGAGAGAGCGAGAGAGTTTGGGAAGACCTTAGACAGTGGGTAACCTTTAGTGCAGACCGCAACGAACCAGCCGAATAATTTCGTTAACTTATTGTTGACATAATTTACCTTGTAGACCTGTAATTTTGTTGCTACAAGCAATCGGAGTTCTCTCTCTCTCTCTCTCCGAAAGATGGAACGGAAGTGATGGGGTACGATTGTCCGAAAGCGAGATATGGTGCGGGATGGATGCGAGCAGAGTCCACGGTGGGAACTACGCCCAACTACCCGTGGTCACTCGTTCGCTTGTTTCGGATTTCTCAGATTTCTCCACCAGGGTCCAGGGCAACATTTAAATCTCACACGCAGAAAAAGCACACCGGCACACCGGATTGGGTGCCCGTTTGAACCCTTCCGAACGAAGGTGCGCCTTGGGTCAGCCAAGAACAAACGCTTTAATGAGCTCGACCATCTATTAAAATGACCCAATTCTATGTTTCCACGGTTCCTATGATCCTTCGCAAGCGTGCGCCCGCTCATTTCGGACAGCATAATCAAAAGCTGACATCAAACACACGGCCTAGAACACAACGGCATCCCGGGTTCGAGCGAATAAAACACCGCAGGAAGTGTGAAGTTTAGAATGAAGTTGAAAAATAAAACAGTCTTCCGATGCCGCCCCGCATCAACATCAAATAAACCGGGGTCCTCCAAAAACTGGCCTCGGCTCGGGCGCGGGAAAGATCCGTTAAAGGTGAGAACGATCATTAATGAAAATTGCCCCTCTAATCGACCACACACGTACTGCGAAGCTATACTTAAGCGTGTGCTCCCATCCCCATGTGTTGGCTGTCGCTGTCGAACCGCAAATGCCATCGAAGGTGAGAGACGGATGACTGTGGTTGTTATTAGAATTATCTTCTCTTGTATGACATTTCCCGCACCGTCCCGAATCCTGCCAAGAATACACGGTACAGCATCCGAAGCCCATCGCTACGAACCAACGCGCTTCGTTCTTGACATCTCCTTCAATGCTTCAATTTTCTTCCCTAGGGCGACGCGCACCAACGAATGATAATCATACCTTGTGTCTAGTGTTAGTTTTTGTCCGGTCCGCTTACATCTTCCGGACGGATGTACGGTGTATGATCCTCGGGCACTATCGGACAGGTTGTTGGGGCTTGTCTAGCAAGCTAGAATTTATGTTATCTTTTCTTCCTGCCTAATGTTTGGTTGTCTTTACGGGTTGTCTTGTAATCTCGGGATCCCATCACTGCGCGTTGGGTGCACGCGTGCGGTAAATTACTTCGTTGATATGGTTAATGTATGGATGTGCGCTAAGAGAACAGTTTGTTTATGGGCAATTGGAGCTTGGACCTCCTACAAAACAGTGAGCTCATATAACCTAGATTTAAGGGTTTATATTTACCAGAACAAATTGAATGTATAAAGAACATGTAGGATAGTAACCATCGTTTCCAATAAATGCATTAAACATTTTCTATTGCTTACTCTTCTGTGTTACTGACTGGCGTAAATTTATGTCTTTAATTATATTCAAGAATAAGATATCCTTTACGATCGGGCGACCCGGTGGTAGATGCGACAGCGGCACCGGTCTTCACACGGCAGAACCGGGGTTCAAGTCTCATTTGGGCCGTTACCCCATAGTGAGGACTGACTATCCAACTATGCGGTAACAATAAGTCTAGTAAGCCAAACATGGCAGGCATGACCTAAGAGGGTCGTTAGGCCAAGAAAGAAGAAGATATTCTTTACAACAACTATAAAATTCTTGGGTGATGATAACAAGTTTGGTCCTCAGAAGACATAAATAAAATTTTGGATTAATTGTTAAATGATGATAGATAATTAGCAACAGAATGTATTAATTTCAGGAACTCCTCCTATGGTTCAAATTGCGTTTCAAGCAAAATCTATTAAGGTTCTATGAAGCTGTCATTTAAAGCACCCGGTTTTAACGAGGCAATTCCAGCATACTGATCGATTATAAGAATTATAGGAATTAAATCACACTGAGATACAAGTTTAGTTTTTTATTAATTTGCCCAGCTTCAGCATCTGAGCTTGACCAAAAATATTTAAAGTATGATAGTACAACAAATATACGAGAAAGAAATAAGTGAATCAGATATCGGAAGCGTTATTGAAGATGTTGAAATGTCAACTTGGTTTAAGAAAATGTTGAGCCGATATGATCTGAAGGACTGTATGTATATATTTAAAAATTATTTTATTAGTTTTCTCTAAGACATGGTTGACCTTATTGCTTCAAGCTAATGTAGGTTGAAAGTGCATTTCATATTTCTTACCAGAAGAAAATTTCCTTTCATTACCTTCTACTTTATGCTCAACTCCCTTTCTTACAATTGTGCATTACTTTTGCTTTTGCACTCATTTCAAAGCTGCCGTTACCTTTGGGGACAGTTAGGAACACAAATTCGATGAAAGTAAACGATCCTTTCAAATAAACGTACAGGAGAAAACATCAAAAATATCCTTTCATTTTTATGTCCGAACAATTCTTTAATTCTCTTGACTTGCACCTAAAACACCTCACCAATTTAACAGTAGCTACCATGCTAATCGAATCAAACACCTGTTCACCGTACCACATCATGACCGGTGCTGGTAATAAATTTCTCCATCACGTCCACGAACCACTCACTTCCCAGCTCTGCTATCGCCTTTCCCGATGACACTCTTCTTTACGACGACATTGCTCAAATTGCACGGTGACAAATAGCTTTCCTCATACGATCACACCAGCTCATGAAAAACCATCGTAAAAAAAGCAAAAAATGGCATCTTTCCACAATCTTTTCACTTCGGGAACAAATTAACTAACCAGAGATATATTTGGTCGATGCAGTTCGTGAAAACAACTCTGCAAACTCTCCTTTTTTAGGAACAGAGTGCGTTCCATTCAGTTTTTGTTTCCAGTTTTGTGGCCAAAGGATTACACGATCCCTATCACAACACATATAAATAACGCCTGCTACGGTGCAAATAATAATTATCATTAATTTATCGATACCTTTGGCTCGCTCGTGTGCTCATCCCGCTGCATGTATGCAAGTCCCGCAGCAGACAGCAGACGCGCTTATCTAACGCACCACAACCGCACCGCTTATCGTACTCGCATCATGTGTGACAAAATGCCACTCAGTGCTGGTCACGGTCCACCATGTCGGGAGTGCATCGCGCGTGCGGACGCGGATGACTTATGGAGCGATTGGATGGTTAGCGGATTTCCCCCTAACCGATAACCGCTCGACGACGTCGACGAAGATCGTGCAGCTTTGGCTCAATCGATCAATAAATAAATACCCTATCAGTGGATGGGTGTTTTGCCAATGGCAATCTCTATCCACGTTTGTACAACTTCAACTCACCTGCTAAGGCACCTCCATAATTGTGTTCCCCTTTTTTACTGCTAATCCTAGCAACGAACATTTCCGCTATTTTGCTGGATGAATCTTTGACCGATCGTGCAACACTGAGCGCATCATTTGCGTGTCTTTTTGGTGACAAATAGCTTTCCTCATACGATCACACCAGCTCATGAAAAACCATCGTAAAAAAAGCAAAAAATGGCATCTTTCCACAATCTTTTCACTTCGGGAACAAATTAACTAACCAGAGATATATTTGGTCGATGCAGTTCGTGAAAACAACTCTGCAAACTCTCCTTTTTTAGGAACAGAGTGCGTTCCATTCAGTTTTTGTTTCCAGTTTTGTGGCCAAAGGATTACACGATCCCTATCACAACACATATAAATAACGCCTGCTACGGTGCAAATAATAATTATCATTAATTTATCGATACCTTTGGCTCGCTCGTGTGCTCATCCCGCTGCATGTATGCAAGTCCCGCAGCAGACAGCAGACGCGCTTATCTAACGCACCACAACCGCACCGCTTATCGTACTCGCATCATGTGTGACAAAATGCCACTCAGTGCTGGTCACGGTCCACCATGTCGGGAGTGCATCGCGCGTGCGGACGCGGATGACTTATGGAGCGATTGGATGGTTAGCGGATTTCCCCCTAACCGATAACCGCTCGACGACGTCGACGAAGATCGTGCAGCTTTGGCTCAATCGATCAATAAATAAATACCCTATCAGTGGATGGGTGTTTTGCCAATGGCAATCTCTATCCACGTTTGTACAACTTCAACTCACCTGCTAAGGCACCTCCATAATTGTGTTCCCCTTTTTTACTGCTAATCCTAGCAACGAACATTTCCGCTATTTTGCTGGATGAATCTTTGACCGATCGTGCAACACTGAGCGCATCATTTGCGTGTCTTTTTTTACTAAACCTCTTTCAAGCTCACTAAAAAAACCGAAACTATCTAAGCGACAGGTGTGAAATGGCTCAATTAAACAACAGTTATAGTAATTATTTTATTTGCTGCAGACGACACGTTCGTCCCTTTTCTGCCAATCGATTGCCGGACGCCAGGGTTTCAGCCGATCGTGGCAACTCGATGCAACTTTATAGCTTGCACCATACACCAACGGTACAGCGAACAACTGACACAACCCATCCGGACTGTTCCGCTTTCCGGCCAACGCCGAGGTTCGACCAAGGAAAGGGAAAAACGAGGTCGGCCAATTTGCCACAAGTGCGCATATGTGAGGCTGATTTGTTACGGTAACGCCAGTATTGACGGTGACAAATTGTGTGCAGTCAGGGTGCATAGAAAATGTAGCTGAGTAGGAAGCATTTGGGGCTAATAAAATAGTTCACGACAAGTCAGTGGGCTAATGGAGAAGAGGCCACGGGGTCAGACGACAGGTGAGCGTAATCAACACTTTACGCTTCATTACAACAACGCCTATAAGTGAAACCTACGTAAACGGTCAACGTTTTCTTTGAGGGAGATTTATTTTAAAAGAAGACAACATTTATTCACACATTCCCAGCAAGCTTCAACCACACAGATTTCAAAGTATTTTTTGTTATCCCTTCCACTGAATCGGACAATGCAAACCCGAAGGACACAAAATGCCAACAAAGTTGTTAAATTTTATCGACAAGTTTCCCGACCCGCACTGTCCGGCTCGTCCGTTTCGGCACCAGAGTGCATGCCGAAATGCCACAGGAAGATCAAAGGTCCGGTGACGTTCCCAGAATTTTGCCCTCCCGATCAGTGGTCCATCACCGGCGGATCAGCGCACTGTTGTCAAACGGATCAAGCAACAATAGGCTGCAGCATACCATTTGCTTCGTCACAGAACAATGTGCTTGTAGCTTCGAACCTCCCAAACATGAACCGCGGCATACCGTGGCCACATAAATGATGACACCATTGTTTTTTAAGTGGCGGGAGATGCAACCGATCGCCGATCCTGATATCTCTGTGCGCATCGGTTCATTCAGACGCAAATGGCAGTCTGGCTAATGTGCAATCGACCGACCGATGACCGATGATTGTTGCTGAAAAGCCGTCCGAAGTGTTGTGGCACGAGTCTTCCTGAAGGTGTTTCGGTTCAAGCATTTAACAACGGCAAAAGCGGCGGATCGTTGAACTCCAACGAGCCTAACACGGGGGAATTCTTATGCTTTTTTTGGGAAACACACGCACATCACAAACACACATAACTAAGCTGAGTAAATTACCAGATCTCGGCAGAGCAACAGCCACGAACGAATGTGCGATAGCCGAGCGGACGAATAATGCTGCTATTATTTGCATAAATGCAGCAAAGACGACGAGTCAACATGCGCATGTTATCAGGCGACAAAAGGCCACACACTTCTGTTGCACACTCTCGCCCGTCCTGAGGGATCCGCAGGTTGCACCACACACGGAGGTATGATGAATCGTCGTGGTGTGGTTTTTCGGAGGATGTTAGTGTGACGAACCGCGACGACTGATGATGATTCGTTGCGCTTATCTTCCAACCATATCTGAACGACCTGTGCAAATATATACAAACTACAGCAGCCATACGCACGGTACGATCGCGTCGTATCCAAAGGTTCATTAATCTTAGTGCGTACTGGTGGAAACGGTCGCATCGTTCTTATTCTTGTCGTGCTATCTCCGGGCATCATAAGCGGTGAAAAAAGGGATAGGAAAAACTGGAGGAACGTCATCTTCAGTCTTGAAGAATGTTTTGAGAAATAATGCATCAAGCAACAGCTACAACAGTCACGACACGACGAAAATATGATGGGTAGGTAAAAAATCGAGCCTGGTAGCAGCATGTTTTGAAGACGATGAACTTTATACTTTGGACGCAATGGATAGAACTCCTCACAGCAGTTTGAGGTAGAAAGGTGTGATGAGAAAACTTTCATTCATAAGTAACAAACACACATGTTGAGGTCTTTAAGTTGTTACAAAACCATAATTTGTGAACAAGATATCAAAGGAAGGTGGGTCGATGCAGATATCTGCTATACAACTAGACAATGTGTGTGGTTTGGTATGTTATAGTGAAAGGATTGGAAATTTATTCTTTCAGGCGATGTTCTTCTGAACATAAGACAACCAATTACAATATTATGAGACATTATGCAGGAGAACTCGGACCAACCAATTCCACGACCATGTACAGAGATTTTACTAGTTTCTCTTAAGAAAAACAAAAGCTAATGGTTTAGGAGCGGCCCGGTGGTGTATACGATAACGGTGCCGGTCTTTACACGGCAGGACCGGGGTTCGAATCCCGGCGGAATGCCTCCCCGTACGCAGGACTGACTATCCAGCTACGGGTACAACTTAGTCACAGAAAGCTAGCAATAGCTGGCAGGCCAAGACCTCACGAGGTTGCAGTGCCAAGGAAGAAGAAGAATGGCTTATAATTCAAACTAGGAACTCTTTATTTGTAGTGAATAATCTCAAGGAAGACAAGTCCTGCCGTGATTTTAAGTGATAAAGTAAACGAGGAAGTTTCTAAAATATGTCTAGACATCATATCAAGATGCATAGACATCAATCTTCGTAGAATGGTTTGGAAAGATTTAGAACTCAATAAAAGATCAATCATGTCAGTATATTGTATTGAGTCTTGAGTTGAAAGTAAAAACATTAGTTTAAATTTTAGAAACTTTACTTTGTAAATCCCTTTTTGTTAAGCGTGAGGAGTACTGACTGTACAGCAATGAGTACAAGCAATCAGTAGGTATAGAAGACAGAAATGGTAATCCGAGATATCTCGAGATTTTGAGCAATAAAACAAGACATCTTCCCAAAATACGTTAGCCATATAGTTATAACTTATTAGAACTATGGTATGAAGCTTCTGCATAGTTTTCTAGCGCAGAATATGTTTACTGGACATGGACATTAAGTCGATAAGGTTGAAAGTATTCGTATGGCAAATTCAAGTTGCAAACAAATCAACATAATTTATTTTCTCAAAATTGTGTGAAACAAAAGTATTAATTACAATTTACTACCTGTATTTCCATAAATCTTAAACATTTTGCATTTTTGCACAGTTAACTTAGTTCAGAATAATTAAAAATTTTAATTTAACACCACTTTCAGCAAGTGCAAAAACCAACTCGTTTCGCACGACCAGTTCCGAACGAAGCAAACTATTAAAGACATTGTTCCAAATGACCATATTTATTGGAAAATGTCTCCTGAATGGAATGCTCCTTTCCCCTATTTTGGGGCTAGAAATTCAGCCCAACTCAACACCGGGAGATTCACATAAAATTCTTGCTCCACTCGGCTAACCCGCTAATGAGGAGCCTATTTCCTTGTCATGCTACTTTACGATACGGTCGATCGTTTCGATCAAGCAGAAAAGATGCCCGGCATGAGAAGAGGAAGAAAAAGAAGCCCAACCATGCCCAGCGGCGATTTCGCTATCACCGAGGCTCACCGACCTAGGCTGCGTACGATTTGGACCGTATCGATGTCTCTATATGAACTAGTTTTGGGGTGAAATACCAGCCCAGTGGTGTGGCAGCTGAGTTGTGGCCTATTTCTCCGTCGTTCTGTCGAAGTGTGTGAGAGCGATCGGAATTATGCAAATTACATAACCCACATACGCTAGGCCGGAGGAAAAGCTAACCCCACCGTGAACAGCTTCCCTTGCATAGATCTCTGCCTCTCTCTTCCTCTCTCCACAAACTACCGAACTTACCTTGCCCCGTTGATAAGCGCATCGAAGTTCCCGCACGATATCGGTGGCCGGACGCAGGAAGTCACCCTCGAACCGCTCCAGATCGCCGTGAAACGTGCAGACGAGCAAATCGCGCGCCTGTCGGATCAGCATCGGACGCGTGTGGTCCGCATAGTCCGGATACAGTGGCCCCAGGTAACGGTCGATCAGACTCTCGATGCTACCGCCATGCGCCGATGATAAACAGTCGCCCAACTGCATCTGGAACGAAAAATCGATCACGAGAAGTCTTTAGCCTCCTGGCCACGAGAGCTGAAAAACTTTTTCAAACGAAAAAATGAGTTTTGAAAATAATTTTCAGGCTCTCGCCATGGCCGGGGTCTACGCATCAGCATGTTGAAAATTTGCAACGAACTGGTTATCCCTTTCACACTTACATTATGTTACGGCTGCGGCACTCATAACACTGTGCTCTATATTGTTTTCCTACTCTTCAATACACATTCACAGTATGTTACAAGATATATGCGTACATTCTGTTAGTACATGATTATTATTTTATAGAAAGTTTCTCGTATACAACACATTTAAAATAAGTTAATAATCTTGTAAAATTTATTAAGATTATTTAACGTCGAAACATTTACAAAAATATAAAAACTGAGTTAAAAATATGTCCAAAATAAAATGGAGCGGAATGGGAAGTGTCGCATATTTTGTCATATACTGTAACTGTGCATGTTTGTTTACATTTTGATCTGTCAAAAAATTTTCAACTTTTTTTCAACCCCTTTTTCGTGGACCTTCTACATTTCTTGAAAAACTTTTTCAACACTCAAACCTTGAAAAAATGAGTGCCGAAAAAGTTTTTCAGCTCTCGTGGCCGGGAGGCTTTTGAGTGTACGGTACGAAACGTGAAAAAACAACAAAAACGAGGGCCCAAGACGCTGAAGGGCAATACGTGGGGGGACCACGCGCATTGGAATAAATAAACGCAACCCCATCAACTCCATCATTTATCACGGTCAGGACAAATAAATGCGGTGCTTCTTCGGTTCGGAACGGTTCGAAATTTATGCACACCACAGTACTGGGCAGTGCATCCTTTTTGTGTGGTTAGAGTTGAACGCATCTTCGGAACGGCAGACGCCACACTACCGATACATTAAAGTGTCAGCGAACTCGGGTCGCAAACACAAATCAGCCTGGCGGGTTTTCTGTTGGCAGAGTGGGAAAGACAGAGAGGCAATTGAACTGAAATCAATTTCATGTCATGTCGAGTGGCGCTCCTCCAATCGAGAGCGGACGGGATCAGTTTTATTGCTGATATTACTCGACACCACATGTGCGCACCTTCGCCGGTGGTCTGGGACGTTGATCTGGTGGACCGGTCTCCCTTCCTTTCGAGGGATAGGTAAGTGAGTGTGTGTGTGTGTGTCTGTGTAGGATGACAGATTTTTAGTGCACAATTTCCACTATGAGTCACACCCCATTTTGGACGAGTTCTTAAAGCTATTCTAGGATTCGATCGTTCGGAGGACGTGATAAGCTATTGGATGCATTGAGGTCACTTGTGTTCATCTTCACGTAATAGTTTATTTCATTGTGTTCATCAATCAGTTAATCAGAAAATCAGGCCAATGTAGCGTAGGCCTAGGCCACAGGAAGGAATGAAAGTAAACCAAGTTAGTGGAAACTTGAATAGTAAAAAAATATGTCTTTTTTACCAGTCCGGTAAATCAATTCATGGTCATTCGCAGATGACCTTTTCTACGATAACAAAACATCTTCATATCCATAAGAAGGATAAGAAGAAATTGTGTGTAAAATATTGAATCATTGGGAAAAGCCTCCCTAAGCAGAATAGAAATTGGAGCTTAACACAGCCTTGGAGTTAGACACCTAATCCGTTGGCTGGTTCAGAGTCATTACCTCACAAGAAATTTTATTTTTCGTATAAACCTTATGGAGTTCGGGGCTCCTAAAAATGGTTGACAGTACAGGAAGATCCGTTTCTATTGATATACATGGGACCTGCTTCAAAACTCGATGCCCCAAGGGGCTTCAAACAATATTGTGAAAAATCAATATAAATACATATCTTGAGACGCGTACAATTAGCAATTTGCTTTTTCTCATAGCAAAAAGCTTATTCAAAATAGATGGTACAATTTCTGACATATAAAGACATCCAAACCAAAGCTTTAACGTTCAACACGTGCTGTTCTTCACGTTAAAAACTTCATCCAAAGAAGAAAGAGACAAATCGAAGCCGAAAGCAAAAACAAACGTCCGTTAAGGTTATCTTCTACAGGTCAACAGATCATCACGGTTCCCACAAAAATGCTACAACTTCCTTTCTCCGGAGAAGAACAAAACCTCCGCTCAAAACTGTCATCGAAATCGGTTAAGATAAAGTCACAATTTATTTTCACCTCCATTTGTGTTCTATTCTTGCCGGGCACCGAGTAACAACGCTCGCTGGATATCTTTAACCGGCCAAGCTATAAATTAAACCTTCCCGATATTTCGTGCTGTGGCCACGCAAGATCATCACTTCCGTTCCGGTGTGTGACCGCCGGTAACCTAACGCGCCCGACCCGTT
Source organism: Anopheles maculatus (assembly GCA_002091835.1). Taxonomy (NCBI): domain Eukaryota; kingdom Metazoa; phylum Arthropoda; class Insecta; order Diptera; family Culicidae; genus Anopheles; species Anopheles maculatus. The sequence continues at coordinate 270,562 of KZ061800.1, forward strand.
TACCTGCCGTTGATAACCTTTTTAGCGAATGCTTTTGGCACACGCAGCCGAGCGTGCGTGAGAAATTGACCACCAAATCTGCGCGACTCGCGTGTTGATCGTGGTCAACACATTTATCGGTTTGGGTTTTGGGGTAGAACTCCATTTTTAGAATCATTAGGAACGCCACTCGGTTGGGAGGAGAGAAGGGAGGAGAAGCATGAGTTTCCTTTCCGAATTCCCGTTACCGAAACCGTACGGAGCAGGCAAGAAAAAAAAGAGGTTCACCATTAAACGGGTGTCAAAAGTTTGCCAAATATGGGCCCGCTCAAGAATCTCACGTTCTTGGCAGCGAGAAAAATCGAACCTTCCAATTATGTGTGTGAGTGTGCCTGGCATCCTCCGACAAGACAACAACCGACCCATCCAGGGTCAATGGTGATCTTTCGCAACTCATAACTGTACCGTGACAACCCACGAGTGTTAGTCGGGCAGGCCCACTTGGTCATGATCTTTAGCCGACTGCCGAAGATGACAGGCCGAAATATGGCGCGTGACAAAGGCTTTCATCTCCCACAAAAAAAAAGAAACTAGATCGATCGCTGTCAATCATGGCGCCGGTCATTCTGCATCCCGTCCATTCACCTTGAACTTCTTCCACGAGAAGGGATTTCGTGGGTATGTGTGTGAAAGACGTGCCGATACTCATTGCGCAACAGGGGTAGAATTTTTGGACATTCTCACCCCCGGCGGCTACCAAAGCGTGGGGAACCTTGAGCGATCGCATCGAAAGTGAAAACCACTCATTACACCGAGATTAAGCGTGGCACTCTGAGCTTTGGGTAGGGTTTTCGAGTTTTTGGAAGACGCGTGCGTTACACTGCACTTGGACTGTTCGTCGTTCGTGTGGATAATCGTACGGTACACGGTAATTCACCGATTTCTTTATTTTGTCGCGTTTTTTTTTCCTATATTTATACTCCGTAAATGGAAAACCTTCAAACCATCATCCAGCTGGCGGATCAATTCGATGCAACCGTCTGGACCGTTGCTATTCTTTACGTAATAATCTGCCATTACTGATGACGTGCGACCCTCAACCAGATTCGATCGGCACAAGCCCTCCGGACACGGTGTGCACCAAAAATCCGGATTCTGTGAGTTTTCTCAGCTCGATGCAACACCAGTCAGTACGTGCCATAATAAGATGCTTCTCGTGTAACCCTATTTTTAACGAAATCAATCCACGAGACCTAGAGCTCTTTTGTCGAGGCAGCGAATGCCAGGTGTAGACTGAAAAACAAGATCAAGTTTTGGTTTTAAAAAAACAAAAAAAAAGGACAACACGAAATTAGTGAAAACATAATTTACAACACAAAAAGAGATAACGAAAAAACAAAACGGATCGCAATCTTTGGTACATTTCTTATTTATTACGAATTTTATGCACATCTCCCCATAACCGAGGTTCTACACCATTATTATTGGGCCGGGTTTGCTCAATTACGGGTTCGATTTCTTTTCGCCACGACAAACAAGGGCGAACACATAATGGTAATCTGATTTGGGGTGATTTCTTAACCTTTCAACCTCGGGAAACTTTACGCCCGGCACTTTCTTCCAAGCGGGCACAACACAACGGTGCGAAATTAAAAGAATGTAATTTCGTAATAAAAATCAGCAACCATCGCCAGTAAGTTACGATGCTGCCCGGTAAGCTGTTGTACGCGCCTTGTTGGAAGAGTGTTGGGCAAATGGTTTGAGAGGTGGCTGGTTTTTTGACTGGGTTTAATTTTATTACACTTTATTGCAAACATGTTCTGCAAAACGAGCAATTTGTGGGCGCGCGATTTCTTCTTGTACCTCTTTTGCATATGTGCAACAACATAACGATCGCACGGTGGTAAGAGATAACGAAAAAACAAAACGGATCGCAATCTTTGGTACATTTCTTATTTATTACGAATTTTATGCACATCTCCCCATAACCGAGGTTCTACACCATTATTATTGGGCCGGGTTTGCTCAATTACGGGTTCGATTTCTTTTCGCCACGACAAACAAGGGCGAACACATAATGGTAATCTGATTTGGGGTGATTTCTTAACCTTTCAACCTCGGGAAACTTTACGCCCGGCACTTTCTTCCAAGCGGGCACAACACAACGGTGCGAAATTAAAAGAATGTAATTTCGTAATAAAAATCAGCAACCATCGCCAGTAAGTTACGATGCTGCCCGGTAAGCTGTTGTACGCGCCTTGTTGGAAGAGTGTTGGGCAAATGGTTTGAGAGGTGGCTGGTTTTTTGACTGGGTTTAATTTTATTACACTTTATTGCAAACATGTTCTGCAAAACGAGCAATTTGTGGGCGCGCGATTTCTTCTTGTACCTCTTTTGCATATGTGCAACAACATAACGATCGCACGGTGGTACTGATCAGCGTTCTGATTATGTAGCTGAGCTGCATTTGCTGAGGATGGCGTACATTTAGTGAATTAACTGACTGTACGTTAAATTTTATTGCTTGTGCGCGCTTTAATCTGGTCAATAATTTTAATATTGAAAAGTGGCATGAATACTCTACTGTACATTACTCTATCAATTAAAAGTTTGAAGAGAAAGTAAGTTTTCTTCCAAAAATTCCCCAACTCACATTAAACACTAATCTTATGACCGATCCATGCAAATGCAATCTTTCAACTGCAGCATTCAATCACTTCATATCTCCCAAAGATAACGCACCTTCGACTTCCACTAATCACTTCATTATCTTCTCTTGTTTCGCTCATCACGTCTAGATGCGTAAGATTTCCACGCTCAGATAACGCAATCAGCATCCATCAATAAAGATGCCCACAGCTGAAGCGCAGAGTTAAGCGCAGGAAAATGAATTAATTGAAAAACGAATTAAAACGCCACTGCCACTAACCGGACGCGATCGGGCCCGGTTCCATAAATCACCTCCCCACTGAATCATGGACCGTGCTGCAGTCGTAGAGCGTGTCAGGAAGCATTCAACAACAACAAAAAAACACGTGTCACCACCCACCGCGGTGTACGCGATGCAAACGGGCGGAAGGAAGAAAACACCGAAACCCAAAACCCCGGACGCACCCTCGCTGCCGAATCTACGCTATGATTAGTCGAGTCCGCGCCGTATCGTGGTGTGTCGGAATCGGAAAGTTGTACATCAATAAAACCACTCCATTTGGGTGCTTAATTGATGTTGGACAGTTTTATAAGTGTGTCAATAAATTTATGTGACAAGAAATTGGAAACCAATCGAGATATCGAGGGGGGGGGATCGTGCGGGATCTGCATCGCGACCGCCGGTTGGGTGAGAATGCGTCGTGCAAGATTGAAAGTTGCGCCTAAGTGTTGCTTTATTTGTTGTGAAGTTTTAAGGGTTTTCCATTTCACTTCGGCGTTGCTAACGGAACCCGCAGCTACGGAGAGTTTTTCTAGCTGTTTTGTCGTATCTAACTCAGCTCTGAGCACAGCAGGGAATAGTGTTGTAGAGAACTGTATCAAAAAATTGAAATTTATTAGATCACCCGCAGTGTATATGATGATTGGTGTAGAAATTGATCGCCGGATGAAGGTTTTCACTTTTCATGAGAAGAAACGATAGGAAAACAGATAAAAAGAACTGAATTAATCGCGTTAGTTCTGCTACCACGAAAATGGTGTTAGAAACACGTGACAGGTTTAAGCCAATTTTTTCACTGGTATATTATTTGATAAAGCCCTGAGAATAACAAAAAAAAAATAAGTAAAATTTCAATTGAACAATTAATTTCACTTTTTCGTCTTACCCTGCTCCAACAATCCTCGATATTGCTCACGGTCTAGCGCCTTCGTATAGCAATCCAATATCCTCACCGTAACGACGGATGTATCAACTCCATCACTTCATCTCAACTTGTACTTTCCACGGCACGACAGAAAGTCCAAGTGGACGACCTAAAAGGACTTTACGGGTGGGATAGTACGGTGCCATTCTCATGACATGATCAACCAGGTGAGCTTGATTCCCTGCACGATGTTGAGGTCTCCGATGAGCTCATAGAGCCCAAAATTGTAGCGGCGCATCTATTGTTCTTTGACACATTCAAGGCCAACAATCCTTGTGAGCATCTTCCTCTCGTACGCGACTAACAGGATTTCGTCAGTTTTGTTCATAGTCCATGTCTCAGAAAAGTATGAGAGTACTGGGACTATACAGGTTCTATACATTCACAGCTTTGTCCATCGCAACAGGTGTTTTGAGTGGAAAAGGTCATCTTTGCGTACATTATTCCTGTCTAAATCTTTGTTTGTTAGCAGAGCCACTGATATTGCCTTAATGAGGGCGGATAATGAGCAACATCCATGGACGAGCTCTCCAATATCTTCCGAAGAGTCGCCCTAAATAGATGGCAATATTTTAGTAGAATGTTTATAAGTATCAATAATTAAATTGTTTAATAGCAATAACATCTTAACAGAAAATCAAATCAAAAGTTATGCAATCATCCTGAAAAGCACACTTGACGCTATCAATGATCAAATGACAACGATCCCTGGATAATGTCTAGGTGAATAGCTCTACACAACACAAGACATAAATTAAACATGTTCTACACCTTGTTGACATGTCATACGGTCTGTCTGTTAGTTCGTGAACAAATAACAAACGCCATTTTAACATAGAAAACATGACCCTCAACAACGTCGGCAACACTAATCTAAAACAAAACAAACCGGACGCACAATCAACGCACAAATAGTTAGAACGTCAAATAGATCACTTCGTTTCTTCGTCCGATTTCCCAATCCCTTGTTTCAGCACAATCGTTTGTTGCCTTCCCTATAGCAAACAAAAAACCCCCAAAAAAAAACCATAAACCAAAACCAATCAATTCATCTAAAAATGGTCCTCAAAAATTTCCCAACGTGCGCCAATGCTGCGCCACCCTTTTCAGCAGCTCGTTGCACTGATTTATAACCCGTGGTCGTCGCGAGTGACTGCTGCTCGATTACCAGCAAGTCGGCATGTGGGTGGCGAAACCCTTCGAAAGAACACTCCGCACCCACAGCCTTCCTGTTCATTCCTGTCCGTCTCCCGGCAGTCAACACCCCCAGCATCGCGTTCGAGGGTGGAGAGAGATCCGAAAGTGAGTGAACGCAATCAGCATCCATCAATAAAGATGCCCACAGCTGAAGACGCAGTTAAGCGCAGGAAAATGAATTAATTGAAAAACGAATTAAAACGCCACTGCCACTAACCGGACGCGATCAGGCCCGGTTCCATAAATCACCTCCCCACTGAATCATGGACCGTGCTGCAGTCGTAGAGCGTGTCAGGAAGCATTCAACAACAACAAAAAAACACGTGTCACCACCCACCGCGGTGTACGCGATGCAAACGGGCGGAAGGAAGAAAACACCGAAACCCAAAACCCCGGACGCACCCTCGCTGCCGAATCTACGCTATGATTAGTCGAGTCCGCGCCGTATCGTGGTGTGTCGGAATCGGAAAGTTGTACATCAATAAAACCACTCCATTTGGGTGCTTAATTGATGTTGGACAGTTTTATAAGTGTGTCAATAAATTTATGTGACAAGAAATTGGAAACCAATCGAGATATCGGGGGTGGGGGATCGTTCGGGATCTGCATCGCGACCGCCGGTTGGGTGAGAATGCGTCGTGCAAGATTGAAAGTTGCGCCTAAGTGTTGCTTTATTTGTTGTGAAGTTTTAAGGGTTTTCCATTTCACTTCGGCGTTGCTAACGGAACCCGCAGCTACGGAGAGTTTTTCTAGCTGTTTTGTCGTATCTAACTCAGCTCTGAGCACAGCAGGGAATACTGTTGTAGAGAACTGTATCAAAAAATTGAAATTTATTAGATCACCCGCAGTGTATATGATGATTGGTGTAGAAATTGATCGCCGGATGAAGGTTTTCACTTTTCATGAGAAGAAACGATAGGAAAACAGATAAAAAGAACTGAATTAATCACGTTAGTAATGCTACCACGAAAATGGTGTTAGGAATACATGATAGGTTTAAGCCAATTTTTTCACTGGTATATTATTTGATAAAGCCCTGAGAATAAAAAAAAAATTAAGTTAAATTTCAATTGAACAATTAATTACACTTTTTGGTGTTGGCCTGCTCCAACAATCCTCGATATTACTCACGGCCGTCAGCGCCGTCGTATAGCAATCCAATATCCTCACCGTACCGACGGATGCATCAACTCCATCACTTCATCTCAATTTGGATCTGCCACGTCACGACTGAAAGTCCATGTGGACGACCTAAAAGGACTTTACGGGCGGGATCGTACGGTGCCATTCTCATGACATGATTTCGTCAGTTTTGATCATAGTCCATGTCTCAGAAAAGTATGTGAGTACTGGGACTATACAGGTTCTATACATTCACAGCTTTGTCCATCGCAACAGGTGTTTTGAGTGGAAAAGGTCATCTTTCCGTACATTATTCCTGTGTAAATCTTTGTTTGTTAGCAGAGCCACTGATATTGCCTTAATGAGGGCGGATAATGAGCAACATCCATGGACGAGCTCTCCAATATCTTCCGAAGAGTCGCCCTAAATAGATGGCAATATTTTAGTAGAATGTTAATAAGTATCAAAAATTAAATTGTTTAATAGCAATAACATCTTAACAGAAAATCAAATCAAAAGTTATGCAATCATCCAGAAAAGCACACTTGACGCTATCAATGATCAAATGACAACGATCCCTGGATAATGTCTAGGTGAATAGCTCTACACAACACAAGACATAAATTAAACATGTTCTACACCTTGTTGACATGTCATACGGTCTGTCTGTTAGTTCGTGAACAAATAACAAACGCCATTTTAACATAGAAAACATGACCCTCAACAACGTCGGCAACACTAATCTAAAACAAAACAAACCGGACGCACAATCAACGCACAAATAGTTAGAACGTCAAATAGATCACTTCGTTTCTTCGTCCGATTTCCCAATCCCTTGTTTCAGCACAATCGTTTGTTGCCTTCCCTATAGCAAACAAAAAACCCCCAAAAAAAAACCATAAACCAAAACCAATCAATTCATCTAAAAATGGTCCTCAAAAATTTCCCAACGTGCGCCAATGCTGCGCCACCCTTTTCCAGCAGCTCGTTGCACTGATTTATAACCCGTGGTCGTCGCGAGTGACTGCTGCTCGATTACCAGCAAGTCGGCATGTGGGTGGCGAAACCCTTCGAAAGAACACTCCGCACCCACAGCCTTCCTGTTCATTCCTGTCCGTCTCCCGGCAGTCAACACCCCCAGCATCGCGTTCGAGGGTGGAGAGAGATCCGAAAGTGAGTGGCACACGGGTCACACGGATTTCGGAACACGGCTCTCGGTGTCACCCTGGACTCGGTCGACCGGCGCCGGCGTGTGTCGTGAGTGTTGGCCACCGCTCCGGTACCGTTCCGAAAAAGCATCCACCCGGCCCCGAAAATAACCGATGACTGGCTGGGCTGGTGGAGAGCACAATAACAATGCATGCTGACAAAACGGCACCAACAAAACGGTACAGTTTTTCCCTGTGTTTGTTTATGCTCTAGCGCTTTATTGGTTTGGTTAGGGCCCGACGCAGACGAAAAGTGGGTCAGCGCAAATAGTTCAAAGTTTACTTTCAATTGGTTCGAAAAACGAGCAACCCCACAGCACATAAGGCGAACGTATATAAATGCGCGCGCGGGAGGACACCCCCGGCATGGGACACAACAGCATAAGGGCGATTGATTTTGGTTTCAAACGATCGCGTCCTCCACGATTGGGTATTGATTTGATTTTGGGAATCACTCTCGACGATCGGTACGCATCATCCATTCGGTTGCTACATATTTGGGGATGTTCAAATGCTTCTTCAAACTCCGAGCTGACGTGGGCGTCCGGACACTGGCATTCCCGGTGTGGTCGGGCGGAACGTCGCGACCCGTCGTTCGATTTATTGCGCAGACCTCAAGAGCAACCGTGGCCGGAAGAGAGCGTACCTAATTTGACATGTTTAGCCTTGAAGTCTCACGCGCAGACATGACCATCGACATGGCCCACCGCAGCTTTACGAACGAATGCGCTCACTGACCGTTTGTGTGGTGAAAAGTAGGTCCATCAGTGAAGAGATTTGGGGGAAGATTTCGTCTAATTAAATTGCATGATTTGTTTGACGTGGTTTATGAATGGGAAGAAAATTTGCTAACCACTGTTCCATACTGCTAACATCCTTCATCCGGGTGCAAATAATAGCAAAGAACCACGAACGGGGAAACCACCCATTTCACTTTCTTTTGGAATGCTCTTGAACTAGAAACCAACCCGCCGGGAAATAGTTCCACCTTCACCGCAAACATCCTCGAGAAGGAAAAGTGAACGTACTTGAATGAAATGTGTGTCAATGTGTAAGGCGGAAGATCGTTCGTATGCACAGCTGTCAATAAGAAAATGGACAAATTGACAACGGAAGATGGAATGTTTGCGCTTTCAGGCGTCTGTCAAGATCAGTGAGGATCGTTTGCAAATTGTTTTCTCTCTTCCAGCTTCTGGTTTTTATTTTAATTTAACTTAAAAATTGTTGTTTTTTTATTTAGATTTAAAAAATCTTTTGGATGATAAACTTTTACTCAATGAGTTGATTATTTTAGAACAAAAGCAAAACTGCTGTATAAAGTTCAGATATTATTGAAGTTTCGGATATAAAGGTGGTCTTATAATATTGTCCGTCATTGTAAATTTGTACTCATGCTTTCCATGCATCAAACAATATTGCACTTTTGAATATCTGTTGACAATTATATGCTTATTGAACTATCATAGATTTCAACTCACATGTGAATAAATAGTCCAAAATTATTAGTCTCAGCTACAGTGACTCAAATTGAAATCCGGACACCTTGAAAATGAACATTTGCTTTGTTCTGCCATGTAATCTCATAGCTTAGGGCTTTAAAAATCTTTCTGGCAATAACGGATAAATAAGAGCAGAAAGTCCGGTTTTTGCTAGCCGAATGGAAAACCAGTTAGTTGCATCTCTTAGCGATAAAGTTATATTTATTTCTCGATGTTTTCTAAGCAAATCTTAAATATATTATTGAAACGATATTATTTATCGAAATTCTTTTTGAATATGAACGTTGAAATTGTTCACGTAAGACTTTTATAAAATAATTTGTTCAATTATATATCGTACGAAATTTTAAGAAAAAAAAACAACAAATAACCAACTATTTAATAGCTAATTTTCGAGTACATGCCGAGCTACATGACCCAATTCCAGTCTCCACAGCCTATCACCAAGATAAAACAATCACATCTCCAAACGGTACTTAAGATAAGACGCATAAAGATACGTGCGGGAAAAAGGGACGATAAAAAGCACCATTCTAAGCTACGTCTTAATTTGATTTGTTTCCTTCGCGTGGAAAACCCATTCAACCCCATTCATGTGTTTGCTTTCCTCGTAAGAGATAAGCGCATCTTATACACCAAAAACAAACTCGTCTCATCAATTAATCTACACCATACGGAAGAACTGAGATGAATCAAATCTTAACTCCGAGTGAAAAGGGTACGAATCCCGGTAACCGTACCGGTGCAATTAATTAAGCAATTTAACGTACGCTTAGGCATAGATCATTTCCGTCGGGTGTGTGTGTGAAGAGACAGTGGAAGAAAGGTACTGGCCCCAAGGGACTACCACCGATAGACGATCCTTCTCCGACGGCCAGCAAAACCGAAACCCTTCCCAAACGAGTGACAAACTGAGCAGAAGTCAATGGCATCATCCCTGTCCGCCGGAGCTTACGTACAGTAAATCATCTTATCAACGATCGTAATGACGCTCCAGTCTTGCTTCTTGTGCACAAGTACCGCGTCTGGTGCACACGTTGCGTAGAACGAAACTTGGCGGACATCGGGCCTCACATCCCGACCAAACTTTATGGGCACGGCATTATGTGGCGAGCGCCCGCTGATTAGGCCGTCGCGATAGTTCCTCAGGTTGGGAAGATCGACGCTTTGTGATAGGCTGCGTGCCGAAGATGACTGGATGCCCGGTGAAGAAAAACAAAACACAGCGATGGTACAGCTCTAAGCGGGATGATCACATCTCAAGTGTGGTTTCGGGTGGTGTTTTATGTGTGGTTTCCACTTTGTGCCTTTGCGCTGCACCAATATTGCACATGAGAGACGTCCTCCGACAGTCCTTTGCATGGAGCATGCACCCTTGCTTTGGTACCATTAAGTTTTATGTTTATGTGTGCGCGAAGGTTCTGACCTGACTGCTGCTAAGTGGCTGCGCCAGAAGAAGAAGCGCCAACAGAGTAGCAGTGGAGCAACTCGCAATGCGTTTGATATGAGCACGGGCACGGTTACATGATGGAGTGCAAAAGTACAGCGAAACAAACCCCTTTTCTAGATGAAAAGGCAGTCAAAACAGTGCCAATAAATTTCCCATGTAAAGCGGTTTCGTTATGTTTCTGCCTCTGCTAAATGTGGCACGTGCACGCAGCCGATTAAACCTCTCACAGAATCAAATTTATTAACCTCCCGTAACATTCACTCTCGCGGGAGCGTTTTTCCGTGATTTGATTACCACAAAACCGGCAGACAAAAATAAAAAAAAGAAACAGCTAAAATGGTGGCAGTAACGACATTAAACCGATCTTTTTCTTTCTTTTTCCCGGTGTGCATTACGCTCGCACAGACACATTTCCCTTCAATCACAATGTAAACAAACGATTACAAACCAGCGACTCCCTTTCTTGGGTGGGATTACATGCATTCATTAGGCAACGTAACTGCCAACCCAAAACTGCAACACTAAGAGATTGATAATTTATGTCCTTTCGCGTGCGTATTTGCTAACGCATCATTTTCCCAACAAACCTCAGCTTTCCGTATGCTGCGATTCGCGTCCCAAAAGCTTGAAACCCTCGATTCGCATATCGTCGTACCGCACCAAGGGGTTGTTAATTGCACAATCGAAATGCACCCTTAACCGCCTGGTGGGTGCGATTGATGCGCACGGTGCGTCCGTCCCGTCCGCACAATTACGACGATCGGCAGGCAGGATAAAAAGGGGTTGCGACCGTTGCACTTTGGATCGGGGTTGTGGTTAGGGTGACACCACACTGGTCGCTTATTAACTTAAGGCAACGTCCGAGTTACTTAACTTTTTCTAAACAGGCAAAAACCACGATCCCTCCAAGGGACTACACGCTGTTTGTAGTGGTCACGTGTTACCGGAAAAAAAAATTGGAAAATCGAAAAAAAGGGATGTTATTAGGAACCGCCGTGTTTCGTTGCGGTAAGCTTCGTGTTTTATATTTATTCAGCGATAATAATTTCGCACCACCGAGCGAAAGATTTATGCCTTTCTTTTAATTTGATGTTTGTTTTGACGGGAAGTGGGATTTTCTTTTTTATTTACGTCACTGTATCTGGTGACGTTGGTGAATCGGTGAGAAATTTTGCTCTTTTTAAAGGGATTATACCGCACGTGGTTAAGCGTAAAATCAGTTTGTAAACAAATAAATCATAAATTTGACGCTTTTGGAGATTTCTCAGCGAAATTGGATTTAAATTTTCTTTTAAAAATTAAATGTTCTACAAATAATGCTGGTTCTTTAACCGAGCACAACCGGGACAAGATGCCCTTTCACGGTTAGGAAGAGGAAATGTCTCCCAACCTATGTGAATTGTATTTTTGTAATTTAGAATAAGCCTTATTTGTAATTTAGAATATGCAATACGGCCAGGCCGTTCTATATGAATAAAAAAAAGCTGGCTATTGGCTTATATTTTATAATTGATGATGATGCCCACCACTAACCCCTACATTGGATTGAGATGGTCGAATTATCGTTTTGATATTTTTATAATACAATCACTATTACTAACGGATAGGTGTTTAACAATAAAATTGACATAGAGATTGGAATTGGAATTCGACAAACCAATCCCTCTGATAAAAGGATCATTTGAGCTATAATATTTCTGGTTAAAATGCAAAACTATTTCAAAAGCTAACAAAGCGCTTACTTTAATACGTCTAGTTAAAAATAAATAAATAAATATTAATTGTATAACCATTTCTGCACATAAATGAAATAGAAAATAAGTAAATAAGTAAGAAAAATCTTAATTAAAAAATGTAGTTCAAATATAAGTACATAAGAAAATATATTTTAATATTAGCTATTATACTTTTTAAGAGTTTATGTTATGAATATACGCTTGTAAAACGATAGATTCCAAACCAACGAAGAACGATCGTTATCCTTGCGAAACATTCGTTGAAATGTGATCGAATTATTGCGCTTAAATCGTTTAAATTTTATTAAGTTATAGTGGTGAATTACCTTGGTTTATTATAATATAAAAGTGAGGTTATTGGTTAACAAATTTGGTTTTTGTTGTTGTACAACCTAGCTCAAGGTCTTGCGAATGTGAGAATGTCAGTGCGTCAACCAAGATTTAATCATTTGATTGCCAATTCGGCAAAAAAAATTGTACATTTTAGACTAATTATATGCATTAAAATCGCATACCAACATTTATATCATAATTCCAATGCATTTCACTTGCAATAATAGCGGTCTTTTGCGTTCTACGCGATTGCGGAATTGTTGAGGGTGGAAAAAACATATGGAAGTAATGGAAATACATAAATATGTAATGAAAATAATCGATTGAAATAGAAGTACACATCAAGACCGAAGAAATTGATTGTCTACAACGTAAAGAGACTGGAAAACCCTGTAAAGCAACATTATTTTTTAAACAATCGTAAAATTTACTGCTATAACAGTTTATAAGCAATATTGTCATTTAAATTTGTATTTCAAAAATCTCTTACTAAATTTCTTGGCTTAAAACTTATGTTCAGTGATTTTGCAATGCATAACATATTGAATTCTGAAATTTTAGGGTAGTTAAGAAGGTTTTTAGCTTTATAAAATATAAATTATGCAATCTTTCGAAATTCATAAATAACTATGAATTTTTATCTTGAAAGCTAAAACAAACTTAATCCTTCAAATGAAAGGTCGTTTGGCTGATATTTCCCAATTCAACAAACCGATCATTCCGTCTTGCTTCTTTGAGTCGCACAAAAAAACCTAACACAGCAACATAATGCCGAGCCTAATTAAGACCTAACACAGTTTATTGAATCACCAAAGCGCATTCTAATTACATCATCATTCGGCTAAAGCCTGCCCGACAGCGGCCAAAATTATCATACTGATTACACGTTTGCCTAGCGTGCGTTCGGCGTTCGCCATCGCTACCCCGAAAAGTGTGAATTTTTTCACACTCACCCCACAACTGCGCATTGAGTAAGTTGTGCGACCTTCTGTTGACACAATAAAAACAATCCATCACAACTCCGAAACGGTTCCCCGGCAAAAGCCCCGGTATCAGGAATAAAATAGACCCAATCAACCCATTCACCTAACACCAAACCGACTGTACACACACACAAAAAAAACAAACACCGCCTTATCATTAAAACATAATAAAAGAAAAATCTCTCGGCGACACACAAAACGGAAGGAACGTACGGGTGTTTTCTTGTCGGGAATTGCAAATCGTTTCGAGCAGTGCTGCACAACCCTTTTTGACACCAAATCAAGGGTTTTTGCTCTTCGCCACAAAACATTTTAATGCTAGTGGTTTGGTGCGTTAATGTTTTCTGGGAAGCCGAAAACCACCCAACCGGAAGATTACAGAAAGCCGCAATATTTCAAACCTTGCCGCAAGCCGTACTTTGGTGCCGTGAAGCCGTGTGGTGTGTGGTATGTGTGTGAGAAAGATGTTCGAAATGTCGACCAATGTTTACCACAGCAGCTTGATCGGAAACAGAAAGCCGATCGTAGGAAAAACGAAAAACAGACAAGACACCCGATCCAGATTCAAACAGCTCGATTGCGATGATTTCGTAATGTGTGTGTGTGTGTCTGGTGTGCGGAAATTTCGCACCACAGCGAAATAAAGTGCAATTTCTTGCGCTTTCCCCCGGCGGGCTGACTTACACGTTTATATCGGTCGCTCAAAATCCCAGCGATCACACACATAGGAAGCATCACACCGCTTGAAGTACAGCCGAGAAAAAAAACGGCATGCAACTTCACCGCATGAAATTTATACAAGAAATCTGAATTTTGTCTTGTCCTCGGTATGACACAACCAGGGCCGCGCGGAAAAATCAGACCCGGGGACCCAATTTCTGCATCTGTTGCGCGCACCATCGCAAGGGCTGCACAGATAGATGGGAAAAAAGTGTGCAAGTATTATGCTACTATGCACCACCCACCTCCCCCGGATTGGTTCGTTCGTCGTGCCCCTTGTGTGCCCCATCTGCAACTTATGCAACGCCAAAATCGGTGTCATTCGTCCGTTAATCCCGATCACGGTCGCCTTTTTTCCTGTCGGACGCGCACACTTCAACCGAATTCCAACTTGAGAACGATCGATCGTTTCGGTTTCGGTCGGTAACGGAAAAAATTAGCTTCACGTTTACTAATTTAATTTGCATATTTCATGAGATGCACCACCGGTAGCTCGTGTTTTGTCGGCTTGCACTTTCTTTCATTACGGACGATGCTACGGGGCATGGTGATAAACAAGGGCATTCGCTTCCCTCCAAAACACAATAACATTACCAGAGCATGTTGCAGCATGATGGCAAGTGTAGCATCGTGAAGCCAGGCGTATCGTACCGTTTGGCACGTTTCGGCGAGCAACTGTGTTGCATCAGACGGACGACAACGGATGCAACACACTGGAAGGCATTCCCGGTTCGAAGATTCGGTGTGTGTGTGTGTGGTAACGATTGCTGTTACGGTTTTCCCAGCAGGAAGTGTTGATTGTTGGTGATCGAGAAAGGAATTCTTCAGATTGTGTCAAATTCTTGGGGAACCAATTCATCCTAGAGGGAGATTTTTCAGGAGCATTGTTATGCTGATTTTACGTACAGTGCATACTATAACTTATAAATAAAAAAATTATGAATGTGATAAAAACTAAACTAGCTTAGACTAGAACTAGAACTTGTCTGTAGTTTTTTTTTTTCAATAAAGAAGAGTGTTTATAACATAAAGCTAACTTTTTTTAAATCTTTATATTTATTAATCGAAGTCGAAAAGCTCTGCGCTAGATCTGGAAAGAGTTTTGTATTCGTTCAGTTTCTGAAAGCTACCCATGGAAACCAATTTACGGTACAGGATAAAGTGTACAATTTTCAACTAAAAAGGAAATCTGTTGCCCTGTTTTGATTCTTGATCTGATCCAAGGGCATAATGTTTCTTGTAGAAAATGAAATATTTTTTTCAATTTTTGTCGGATTTCACGGACAGCAATACTGAAATAAAAGATTCGGAATTGCGTTCAAAAATCAGTGTTTATACAAAAGGCTTGGAGGGCCAGAACGGAATTATAGCATAAGGTTAATTATAGCATAATAATAGCATCTTTGGAAACAGGTGAAACATTTCATCGATCATCGATATGTGTCGTAGTGTGCGTGAGAGAGGAAAGAGGTGATCGCCCTTATGATCAATCGACAGTTGGCAACGGAACGAAACGGACGCGTACGGAAGAAAACGATTGTAATAAATGTAATAGTTAAAAATTTACATCGCACAACTGCCTACCCTCGACTGATCATATGGTGCCGTGACCAGGATTACTACGGTGTTTGATAAACATTATGCTGAAAAGTTAAAAAAAAAAATAATAACTGTTGTGAATGTTGGTTCGTCCCGTGTAAAGGATCATTCGATAAAAAGTGTTTGAACGTAAATCGTGTTGCGCTTTGGTAACGAATTGAGCAGTTATGTACTGAGACTGAGCTGTGTATTTATTCGAACTCTGTTTGCTGTGTGTCCGTGTTCCTCTATTATCGTTCCGTTGCCAAATCCGGCTCACCGCAGCCTCGCATTAGGCTACTTAGCCAGTCAGGAGAATTTGGTATAGCGTCTTGCTACAGCCATCGTGATTTCCTGAAGCGACGCCTTGTCGCTGCCATCGCGGTTTATTCTGTTTGGCGCCTTGCCGTAAAAGAACCCTTTTTTGTGCGTGTGAAGTCCCTTAAACGATCCTTAGTGATAATCAGTTACGCAACCGTTCTCGTGAGTGTTTTATTCCGCGCGTGATACATACTTCGTCGCGTACTGAATCGTGTGTTTCCCGCCAAGCAACTATTCTTCTGTAGCAGTGTGTGTTTCCTGTTTTGGCTTCGCGTACCGGCCATCGTAATTTTGCAGCAGCAGCTTCGGTTTCCCGCTAATTTTTCTTCAGAGCTACGAAAATGAGTGATATCGCAACGTTGAGGCAGAAATTGAATTCGCTTTTTACAAAACTGAAGAGAAACGAAGTGTTCATCTCAAGCTTCCAACCCGCACTCCACGAGCAGCTTGTTCCTGTACGTCTCCAAACTATTGAGGGAATGGAAAAAGAATTCGAAACAATCCATTTACAATTATGCCTGCTAGCGCCGAGTGAAACCGAAAAATTGGAAGAAGAAGAATTAATGGACAACTTTGAAGAAAGATTCATCGCGATGAAAAGTGCCATGCTAGAGCGAATGCCTACTCATCCAGCACAATCTTTGAGGTCAGAGCTTGAGCAACGCTCCGTTGAAATTACGAACAACGTAAAGTTACCTCCTATTTCCTTGCCCGAATTTGATGGTAGTATAATGCAATGGATGGCGTTTCGTGATACTTTTGAGGCTTTAATCCATAACAATGCCACTGTTCATGACATACAAAAGTTCCACTACCTACGAGCAGCTCTAACAGGCGAAGCAGCTAGATTGATCGAATCTATACCCCTTAGTGCAGCAAATTATTCGATTGCTTGGCAGGAACTCACGGAACGATTTTCAAATGAATATTTGTTACAAAAGATGCACTTCAAGCATATGTTTGGCATCCCGCAGTTGCGTCATGAATCTGCAACTGATTTACATAAGTTAGTTGATGAATTCAACCGGCATGTAAAAATCATTCAAAAGTTGGGTGAACCAAAAATTAACTGCAGGGGTGGCACTGGTAACGGCAACCAACAAACGCGTTTCTTTGTCCAATTCTGTCGGAATGGAAGGCTCGGCAGAAGGCCATTCGGACGAAGGTAACGACAGCCAAGCGGGACCAACTCGCCACATTCTGCTCTTTATAAATTCGGAGACCATCATGCC
>KZ061800.1:292081-339920 GCA_002091835.1 Anopheles maculatus
GTAGCACGATCCGCATTGGGTTGGTGGGAAGGGAAAGGTTTAATCCTCCCACGAGCAGCGATATACGGCACCAACATCTTCGTGGGACGGAATCGGGTGACCACGGGGCCCCAAGTTGGATTCGAAAACCGATCCGATCCGATCTACAATCTGGCAGCAAAGAATGCAAGCCTTTAAAAATCGCATATCCCATTTTATTTGACTACGGGAAAGGTGTGTTTAAGTGGCTGTGTGTATGTGTGTGATCCCAGAAACAGGAATGATGCAGAAAAAGTGTTCTCCCGCTGGGAGACGGCGACGACAGCGAGAAATCAGACAGTGGCGCGATCGTTCAGATATCGCGATCATGTGATTTTGTTGCTTCAAGGAAACTTTACACGAAGCAGAGAGAAGTAAAAATTGTATCATCAAACACACACACACGCAACACCCGTATCCAGATGTAGTATGTTGCAAAATGTAAAACATCGCCACAACACTCTCGCGCATCGAGCGCATAAATCGCGATCGGTAGAAACGCGTTCCTATTGGACTCTGGAGAACCCTCTGGGGCTGTAGAGCGAGCGAGCGAAAAGTAGATTTTAAGTGCAGAAAAACAAAAAAGACTCCCCCCTCGCTTCCCTTTCTTCTGCCAAAACCATCCACCGAGCACGAACGCTCAACAGTCACAAGATCTTAGATGGCTAAATTGGTAAAGTGCAGAGCAACCCTTGCCCGCTATAATTAGTTGGCCCCACGCGTCCCGAACTTTGGGGAATTGATTCGATTGCAACTTTGGCTTTGGACTTTCTCGCATCCAAACCAAAAGCCGAACGCCGAATCTTGCCCTAAAACGGAACCTCCGGTCGGAACGCGTGCGTCCAGATCCAGGGAGGGTGCGTTTCGCTTTCGTTCGAAAGTTACACCAGGGCAGAAACAGAATTATGGATCTGCCATAATTGACTCAACACTTTCGCTATTAACCATTCGTCACCTTGCAGGTAGCCGGCGGTTACGTTACTACTGTGTGCGCATTGTGGGTTTGTTTATACACATTTTCCTTCACTTTGCCTTTGTTTCCCAGGTGGAAGTGTGTGTGTGTGTGGATCTTACTTCCCGGGCGACAGTAGCGCGCCGCGCCAAGATAAACCGAAAGGATGCTAAAAGTAGCACCCCTTGCTGAAACCCGACCGACCACCGGCTTTGGTAAGCTCCACGGCATAAGCAAAACTGAAAGTGCATATAAAAACATGGACGGAAAACCGAAAACGCGCCCATCTGGTCACGTAGAACACCGCACCAAAGTTCGGGCGCAATTAAATTACAATAAAAATCATCCCCCGAAAACCCATTCACAGGCGACAAGGTGAAATCGAAAGCAACCTGCTCCAAAATCGGGCTGTTTTTTTGTTTCAGCAAGAGATGCGAGGATCGAACAACGACTGCACTCATTATAAAATCAGGTTCATCATCATCGCAACGCACGGTTTCGCTTCCCGGGAGCTGTAGGTCGATCCCAAGAACATCCAGCGCGGTGTTTTTGTGGACACGGAAAGAAAGCTACAGTCTTCACTCGCAGTTATGGTACCGCCCCGACCAAATAACACACACTACGCACGCTCCTTTTGCCACATTTACATGCGGAACTGTATCAATTACACGAATTTTCCGTTGTGCCCTTCGTTTGATTGAGTCTTTCCCCGAAACGCGCCTCTCAACCGCCGAAAAAGGACAAAACCGGCAGCGTTCGGTTTGCAGGTTGGCACGTACGTGGCTTCCAAAACTGGTGCAGTTGCAGTTGCTACCGGCATCGTGCCCATACGTGGACAGCTGGGCGGGGCACAACATGGCCGGCGGGCGGCCAGTTTGTTTCACCGTACCATTATGGGTCAAGATCAACTGTACGAACTGTTTGTGCACGGTGCAGAGCGTTTGTGTTTTGCGAAGCGTGTATGACATACGTGTCGCACGGTGTAGGAATGTAACAGTCTGGGGTTGGCAATGTGAACCACCAGCAAAACCAAAAAACCGGCCGGCTAGTGTGGCGGTAGGTATGATCATGCTACTACAACTACTGTCCCCGGGACGGTGCTCGCGTGCACCGAGACAGTGGGACAGCATAATGGTATGCATATGTCAGGAGCAGTACATGATAGTTTGGACAGCAACCCAACGGTGTAGGTGCCTGTGCCGTGTGTATGATGTGTGTGATTAGATACCTGTTTTTATTAGAATGGTCGTGAAGCAACCCTTTTAGCGACGGCATAAATCCTGTCTACTTTGTCTGGGTTAAAGAATTTCAGTAGGTGTATAGACAACGCATTTCCTAGATTATTATTTTACAGCTAAA
Source organism: Anopheles maculatus (assembly GCA_002091835.1). Classification (NCBI taxonomy): domain Eukaryota; kingdom Metazoa; phylum Arthropoda; class Insecta; order Diptera; family Culicidae; genus Anopheles; species Anopheles maculatus. The sequence continues at coordinate 294,411 of KZ061800.1, forward strand.
TTTCCTAGATTTTCGTGTTTTTCTAGACACAAATAGTAATTCTTATAAACAATGAATCTTAACTCGTAACAACACAATTTGGAAAAAGGATTAGCAAAAAGTTAATTTAAAAAATATATTTTTCTTTGTAAAATAAAAACCATATTGCAATCGAGAAATCAGATCCATAAAAACAAACATTACGAAACCCAATCGAAAAGATAAATAGAATATGAAATAAAAGAAAAGGAAAACAATTTCAAAGTAGTGAATGAAGGATCCATATTGTTAAAAATACATATTAAGAAATACATGTAAAGAAAGATAAAGCACAAAAAAGTTTGTAAAATGGTAGCTAAACATGGAAATGAATGAATAAATGATGAGCCGAAAGAAGTTAATAAATTTAAAATATACGACAATCATAGTTCCTTGATGTAAATAAAATTGAACAGACTAATTAAAGTAAATAATAATCAAAGAAAATATCACATAACTCAATACATTAATTATTCAATCATTAAACGTTTAAAGTCGTCCGTCAAACATTTTCTATATAACTTACAATACTCTTTAATTGAAAGAGACCTAGGTCTATGCAAAATACAAGAGCGACAAAAGAGCTGAATTAAACCATTTCTAAGTTTATTCATCGTCATGTAGGAGTTTTTTTTTCAAATTCTAGAGCGCTATAAGAGTAAACATTAAAGAAAAAAGATAGTACCCAACTTTATAAAAAAAGAAATGAAATAATATACTTGGTTCTAGAAAAACAATAGTAACAAACAATAAATAAAGTAAAATGAAGATGAAAAACAGTAAATTGGAAATTAATAAGTACTTACAAATTAATTAAGGTAAAAAAGAATCAAAATAACAATTCAATAAACATAACAGTCAAAAGAGCAATACGGCCAGGCCGTTCTATATGGATAAAAAAAAAACAGTCAAAAGAAACGAAGAAACCAGAATCCATTATAAGAAGAAATGATAAAAAAATACAATAAATATAGGTAAATAAATAAAACCATTAGAGGAGACAACTAAATAGAATAGAGTCGAAAAAACATCAACAATAAAATGAATAACGAAATACATTACGTGATAATTACTCTGATAAAATGTCAACTCTACTCATGACAATAAAGAATACAAAACTAAAAATAAATAACCTCATGATTTCTTTTGTCGATATCCGCATATTTCCTGCGATTTTCATCATATCTTTTCGAATCGCTGTAAATATCACCAAGCAAATATTTCCCTACCACACAAGTCGCACCATTCCCCGATGGTACGAAAAACATAACTTTCGCCCGTTCAATGATCGCGTACCACCAATCGTTGACATCGGTTTGAATTAACGATTTCATCGCCTTTTTTCCCTATCGACAAATCAAAACCAAAAGCCCTCCCCCACCATTCCACAGGTGTGAGATATCGCCTTCGCAAAGTCATGACTGCACGAATTGGAACATTTTTAGCTAGCAAAGCTCGAGAAGAAAAGTGAAACACCAAACAAGGTAGACCTCCAGGAAGGAAAACTGAGTTCGGATTAGGAAAAGACGAAACGAGGAAGATCGCTAGCTTCTAATGGTTTATAGCATTCAGCAAACCTGGCATGAATACCTCAGCACCAAAGAGAATAGTGTCCCTTTTGTGTGGTTGGTTTTCCCTTTTTCATTTCCATTTTTTTGCACCAACTTAAAAACGTGTTAAAAGCCGTGCATTGTTCCACTGGCACACGATTACCCATTGACCCAGTCACGAGTTTTGCACGCGATCCGGCGTCACCTGGAGCTTTTGGGCGCCATTTGTGGACCGGGTGGAACCCACCTACTAGCGAGATTCCACCGTCGCGATACCAGTTCGTTGACATTGGAACGGATTTTTATGGAGTCCCAGCACTGCCAGCCGATGGAACGGCAAGTCGCGCGCGCGCGCGTGAAATGTGATTGAGCGGAACCGATAACACCAAAATCGCCAATACTTTTGTCCGATTTTCGATTTCGTTTTGGGTGGGCGTGCTGTCGGTTTGGTTTTACTTTCAATGTGAACTGTTCCCGAGGTCCAATGTTTCCCACACACACACACACAAACAGCAGGACACATGCTGCTTCGACTTCAGACTTCGGTCTTCCAACTTCTTGTCCCACAACCAACCGAAAGCTCAATCATTCTGAAGTGGGCATCTTGAGAAGAACCTCATTTCCACGGGTTGTGCACCGGATCAGTTCAAGTGCATTCTGCTGCATGTAGCAATAAATCGATGAATCAGTGTGCCATGTTTGGACAAGCGTGTACGGAACACTCGATCGAGCGGTTTTACATTTCCGCTACGAAGCCGTAATGGGTGAAATTGGACAACTGAGACGACCGTCAATAAACAGACGCACGGTCGTCGTCGTCGTCGTGAAAGTACCGTGCTGGGACACACGCTAATCAGTGGCGTTCTTCGAGTGGTGTCTCTGGAACGCGTCAAAAGATGAGAGATTTTTAAAACACCGGATATAGGTCAGTTTTGAAAGGGTCATCCTCTCGAAACCGTACACAAACCCCATCGGTACTTTTAATGCCCCGACGGCATTTATCATTTATGCCGCGCCGAGATCATCCGTGCCCTTCTTCATTGTAAACGGTGGAACTGGTACGATTGCAAGCTAGCGCTTTAGCTCAATTGCTCAAACATCGTTCTCAAATGAGAAAATATGAACCATCGTTGAAGTTTTTTTTTGGTTTTCGCTAGCCCGGGGTTCCTGCTCTCGAGAAGTGCTGCATTGCATAATTATCAGAAACAACATGCACCATCATCTTCGTGCCGGCTTCGTCATCCTGTTGCGATGCTGTTAAATATTTTTATAACACCTAAATCCACTTAACGCCTGCCAGAACAAACGCCGTTACCACTTGATTGGCTCGATGGATTTTATAACGCCATCACCGAGATCCGTACACTGCAATCGATTACCTATACGATGCGTTATATTGCCCTCAGTGTCTGTAGCTTGCTGGTGCAAGCGTAAAAATTTTTTGCAAAAAAGGATGCAAAGTAGTGGAATGGAATTTCCTCAACTCACTAACAAACCATCGTCGTTAAGTTAAGTGGAGGAATGTGGGGTCATACACTGCGTCCGTTGTCGTTGTCTAGTCACTTAAGTATATTAAGAAATTTTATGTTATTTTAATAAATCTCTAATTATTAAAAGTAAATGGTTATTTAACTATCAAATTTAATGTCATATAAGCACATATAAATGATTGTTTTGCAGCTTACTGATGAACAAATTATGATGTTATATTAGGTAATCTATGTTGGGTCAAAAGTCAGCACCGACATTAAGTTTAATTTTAATAGTCGTGTTGAAATTGCATATTACAACCTAAAAACCTAAATCTTGTAGCATCTGCCATGATAGACGAAGGTGGAACTGTATAGGACATTTATAGTTTCAGTACTAATTTACTCTGAGAAATGGACTCTGTGCAAAACTGTAAAATTTAGGAGGTAATATGTATGCTGTACTGTAGCCTCAATATCGTATAACGATTTAGACTTGCCAGGCTCAATAAGACTGGCTGCGTCATGAGAGTAATGGCGTTGATGCGTCCACCAGAATGGCCGAATGGTTTACTGTAGGTGAAGATTGAATAGCAGTTGTAGCGTTTAAGTAAATGGTAAGTAAATACATTGACCTTTGGCATGACAAAGTTGTTGGAGTGCAATAAGGCTACGAAAAGATTTTTATCAAGAATTAAAATTGTACGACATCATTACGGTCAAACGAACCGTTTCTTGAGACTAAAAAAAAGTAATCAAAGGTTTGTTTTTACTAAAGACAAGGTACAATATTAAACAAACCCTATCAATTGTATAATATTAGGAGTGGTTCTATAAAAACGGGACGTAGTGTGGCACCCAAAAAGAAACATTCCACAAAAGTCCAAAAAACTAAATCGTTCTCCCAACATTCCTGCACCAAACCCCGTTGACACTATTGATGGCTTAACAACGTGTGGATTTCTATTTCACGCCGATCACGACTCTACTTTGTCTTGTTTATTACCGGTGCCACACATACGGCACCCGTTAGTCCGGTATATCTACAAAAGAGTCCTCCCTCGAACGAGAAGAAAGATAATACTCCCACCGTGTTCGCCGGTGCTCTAAACAGTGCCAAGATCTTTAGGCCAAATTTTCACTCCCTCCGTTTGTGGGTTGCGAAAAATCTATAATTGCTGCATTGCAACCAAAGCACAACTTTACCAAAGCCAACCGAAAACGACCGGTACGGATGATCGATAATGTAACGATCGCTTTAGCAAAGACACAGTCACATGAGCAATAAAGTTGCCCTGCGAAGGGCTGTGGGCTTACAGACTGTAGGAAAACACTTACACAAAACCCATCAAACTGGGTTGGCGAACGAGATGCAACGGGTCGCAATATCACAAAGAAATCAGCAAAACTGTGTCGCCAAAGGGGGCAAATGTGTATGATTTACAGCGATCAGAGCATTAGTTTTCTACTCTCTATCACACTCGCTCGTCTATGGGTTCCCTAGTAGCAGCAGCAGCAAGCAACAGCAGCTCACGCTTCAGTTCTCGATCTTTACCGATCGAAGTCCACCGAGGCAGCTGTTTTTTACGGGTTCCTAGGAGTCCCGCGTATCATCGTCCCCTTACTGTTTCCCTCCCGTTGTATTGGCATTTAAGATGCTGGCGAAATCGATTAATAAGCAGTGAAGCAAATAATAACAATAATAGTATGTCAATAAAACAGGGAGGTAAAACAATCATCGGAAACGGTGAGAAAACGGCTCGCTTGCCATAAAGACACCGGGACGGACCGGGAGAGATCAGGATTCCTCGCCCGGAGGGCAGCAAAATAAAACCGCGCAAAGGAAAAACAAACTCCTAGAGCCAGCTACAATCCGTGCCAGGAATGGCGCAGTTTGGTTTTCCCGGTAGGCTACCACATTCGGCGATGCTCGGTGGCGATTTATGCGATTTGCATGCTCGGTTGGTTGGTGGTGCCCGCTGATGAATGCGATAGCGTCAGTGTATGGGTTAAATATTAATATTCATTTACATTTGTGAGCTGCGCGAAGTAATGGTGATTATTTATGAGCTTTAAATTGATTCTACACGTTTAATGGTGATTATCAGATGTTGGTAAGCTTTGAGCGTCTCGGATAGTAAGGCTTTCCGAAATGAGAAAGAACAGAGAAGAATTCTTTGATGCAAATGTTTCAATAGTTGTCTAAAAAGCTTTAGAATACAGTGCTACATATCCCTAGCTTGTAGGTTATCACTAAATTGGATGTTAAAGTGTTGTAAAATCTCTTCAAATAGCGTATAAATTAGAGTCTCCTTTAAGGAACTATATACAACTTTAAAAAGATGTATATTGAACAGGAACTAAACAAGAACTTGGATGTTCTAAAGTAAATTAAACATGACAATTATTCAACGCTTAAAAAATCATTCGTGGGAACTGCTATTCGAATGCTTTTCTGCATGTTTCCAAGAAACTCACAAATCTTCAACATCGCACTCCCGTCACAAGCTGCACTCGTTCCCCGTTCGTTCAACAGAACCGATGGTTGCTTTTACAAATATTCTTCCCATCGAAACACAGAAACCGAAAAACCCAAAAACCAACAAGGCCTTTAATACTCATCGATCGATAATGTACCTTCCGGGGGCCAATATCTCAACCGGTGCATCGCGTTCCATTCGATCGATTAAAGCGGAATTTTATGGACAGTCTTGCATACCTTTCGGACTACGGCTTTCGGTAGCCGGACAGTTAAACACAATTCGAAGGGAACACATTTCTTAGAAAACCATCACTGAAGATGCCACACAACGTTTTGTAACTAGGGAGCGCTTCTGGATATCATTAATTTCTTCCCATTTGATGATGCGTCGCCACACAGATCGTTTGGTACAGCTAAGCTCTTAACCCTGTTAACCGAACGGTATTTTAATGTTGATTTTCCTGCTGCTTAATGCTGTTTGGTGACAATTGGAACCAAACAAGATGTGCTGTCTAGTGGTGTAATTTATTACATTTGATAATGTTCCTACTAATAGAATGAACATGATTCAGTTCCCAACATGCCTTTAAGTGAGCGTTCGTTTTTATAACAAAAAATATAAATTTTGCAACCTTATATCATAAAACATCGATTAAACGCCCAACCCGACTGGTGCAAAATATCATTCGACCATCGTAAACTATCGGCAAGCAACAGCTGCGAAAGAATAAATCCTGAATAATTGCTGTGCAATCGAAATCCCCCATTTTTCCCCGGCATTACTTTTCCATCCACACACAACAAAAGGTGCCTGGGTTTTCGCTTCCTCCCGCAAATGCGGTTGATCTTTATCGGCCACACTATTGCCATCTAGTCGCGCATAGCCCAGTTTGGCCAGTTATGCATTTATGCACGATTCACTTTCACTGCAAGCGAAAGCTACCGAACATCGCGATCTTCCCTGTGGGCCTTCTGCCTTCTGCATCCACCCATAACAACATCGATAGGACGTGGACGAGGGCTAAGGGCTTCGACATGGAAGAAATCTCAGCTCCCCTAGCCTCGATTCGTACACTTCGACACCCAATAACCTTAGAATCAAATAAGTCACACGGCTGTCTACCGTATTCGTGGAAATACGGTATCGAGCATCCTGCTACGAGGTTACCGCCAAGTAGCCAGTCCGCCCGGCGGCCATCGCATTTAGAAGGAAACGCCAGCTAAACGCCCCAAAAAAAAAATCATCGTACGGCCCGATAAACACCTCGTCTTCATTCCTTCGTGGTGAACGCACTCGAACCGGTAGAAAAATGAAGAAGGGCGCGCACGTGGAGACCTCCGCACCACGGTTAGGCTAACTGCACGACAAACGGACTCCTCCGAAGCTCGCCAAATATCTGTACCCTCCAGGATTGGAAGGAAATCGTGTAACCGGGGTCACCATATGCTTGAACCAAACGATGTTACCATCCACTGGACCACCTTAGGCTGTCGAGCTTGTCGCCGGCCCCGAGCCGGTCGGGTTCGTCGCTTACTGTCGCGACGAGTCTTTCGTTCGTGCGCGATACAAACCGTCGGGGTTTGTTTAATTGTACCGAAACCGAAACCATAAACCATGCACCAATGGTCTGGACATGGTCGGTCCTTATGCAGGCGGAACAGAAATCACTAGTCACTTTTCGAACGTGTCAATGTAATAAGAATAACATGAAAATAGACCTTTTTTAGAAATTACGCGAGGATCTGCGTTTTCTTTTGCAGTCACTTCCGTACTTTGCTTTGTGGTATGGAAACTCCCCATCTTGCTTTTTCAAACTTCAGTATCTAACTGGCTCAATTAAGAGAAGCTTTTATTCATAAATAATGTAATTAATTACGACACCACTCCTAGGCACCACATCTGTCGCTGTCGCTAAGTACAGTGAATGATATATTGAAGCCTTCCTTACTTCACTAGATTAGCTCATAAATGGATGCTAGCGAGCGTGACTTTACCATGAATCAGCAAAATCGCCAGTGAAACCACCTTCCAGACACACGTGAAAACAGGACCCTTTGGTCATCCCTAGTGTAAGCAGCTCATATTCTCCGGTGCACAACAACGGCAATAAAATGCGAGCATCACCGAATGGTCCGTTGCATCGGGCACTGGCACGGTTGGTTGCGTACGGTCCGCCAGCCCGTGGCTAACTATCAGATAATTTTATTGGCCACATATGAATATATTTAAATTCAATTAACAAATCCACCAACCCAACCACAGGGACCCGCAGCTGACCCCGGGGCGTGAAATCGTCCAAGTGTCAAACGTCCGACCATGGTGACATTGGTTCGGTAAGGTTGTGAGGTGTGGAGCGTGAATTTTAATGGTACTTTGGCCACTGCCAAAGGGTAAGCTTGCATGTTTCGTACCACCGCTGTACATTTGACGTATGTGTGCGTTGTGGCAGAAGGATCTCGGGAAGGAAGTGGTTGCCGATCTCATCCAAAACACCATTTTGATAAGCGGCGATGGTGTGCGATGGTGTTTGCTGGCCGGGTTGATTTATGCATCCACGACAAGATCAATGATGGCGCGTGCTGGGGCGCCTGACGCAGCACGCGTTAAAGTTCGCACGTCTGCATACGCTACTTTGTTGCACAGCAGCCTTGGGTTTGCTCGTTTGTGTTTACTTTTCACATTTTCTCTAGTAGGTAACAGTTGGAGCAGAAGGTAACTCATCAATGTACAATTATTCAATAATAGCTAAATAGAACTAAATATTAATTAATTCCAAACTCATTAGAAAGAATCCAGAAGTTATAATGCTTTAAATTAGGATCCATGGTTTGGGAGCAAGTATTTCAATCATTCTATATTTAAAACCAGTTTTTGGGTTGTAATACGAATAAAAGTATGTTTTATCGCATTTAATTTAATATTATAAGTTAGTTTTTCATATGTTTTCTTAGCTCAGTTGATCTGTCATAGTGAAGAGTAAATTCCTACAGGTTTTACTGATACATTTTACTTTTAATGTTTCTTCTAATAACCGGAGGTGTTTTACATCTATTTTACTAGATTTGAAGAAATTTATATTTAATCGCCTAAGAGTTACAAATTTTTGATTGTTGATTGATTGATTGTTTTGTTTTATTCATTTTTTAACTAAGTGATCAAAATTCGAATTAAAAGAACGGAAGTTTTATAAGATTTTAATGCAACACGTTAGAGAAAAAGCAACCTGCATCTATTTTAAAGTCAATTATTTTACGTATAAATTTGCATGGAATAAATCCTTTTAACCGAACCGAGCTTAAACGATTCAATTATTCCTCTTACATACAGTTGCCACCGGACGTATCAAAACAAGTTGTAAACCATTTTCAATTTTCTTTTTGCCATCACATTTTCCTAACACTCTCCGTACCAATAGCAAGCACCCGTGAGCAACAAACATCAAGTGAACGCGATGAATTAAAGCGCATTGTCACACTATACCCCGTTTGCCAAATACTACTATTCAAAACCGAACAGTCAGCCCAGACATAGACAAGCGATACAAGGCCTAATGCACCCTTTGAAACATACACCGTTTGACACTCGGCGCTTACTGTATCAGTTCGTGACATTGAAAGTCACCACCCCGGCACCCATTTGCGGAAAGAGTCCGGAACGAGAGCTCCTACTGTTTCTCGCAAAAAAAAACGCTTGTTTGCCAGGCCTCGCACGACCGTTAGTTGCATCTTTTAGGACGCAGTCGTAGCACCCGAAGTCGAGCGGATAAGCTGGCAGGACGACGCGTTGACGCGTTTTCTCTCCCCCCGTTAGCTTGATGAGTCACGTTTTACATAAGTGATAGGCCGGTGTATTGATCGGGCTGAGCAACTTTCGTAATTAGATGATTTCACCTTCAAACGCGACAGCATGACGCTGAGATCACAGGCCGGTGCAATGCAATGTAAGCGGGCGGAAAATTGTGGGTGATGGTAGGTGGGTATTGTGAACGGGCGGGAAAAACATTCAATGCGCACAGGCGGAAAACCTGCTACGAGAACGAGCCAGATTAAACAAGGTTGATGTGGTACAGTTTTACATCATTTCAGGTTTACCAAATCTTGCCAACCGATATCACGTGTTTGTCATTAACAATCTGGAAGCATGGTGAAAGTAAAAGTAATACGATCCGGCACAGTTGTTGTGAAGCATTATATTCATCGTTTGCATGCGAAGATTTTTTATTCAAATTAATCGTTTGAGAGGATTAAAGTTTATCATCTGTGAGTTATAAAATAAACCAATCAATATATTACACCTTTTATGGAACCTGTTTACATCTTGCACTGAATGAAAATTATAACTGAATTGAAATAAAGGTAGTAAATCATAGCACGGAGTAATAAAATAACTCGTTGTTATACGTGTGAAAGTCAAAATAAAATTTAAAAAATGCAATCCTCAAACAGAATATTTTTCACCAACACAACATCATTGAAAAAGGAATAGAAGCCACAACAAGCATCAATTTTATGCTCATAAATCGAGACAAAATAAAGAAATAATAAAGTCAATAATAATAAAAAAATCACTAAGCATAGAGAGTAAAGCAATAGGCATTATAAATATTGAAAAACCATTGCAACCAAAGCTGGCCAAAGAAAGATACATGATTATGGGAATAACAAACAAACTCTATCAAGCAAGAAGAATAACAAATTAACCATGAATTTTGACAAAGTAAACACAACAATACTATAAAATAAAATATATTAAGATACGCAAAAAGAATGAAATTAGTAATAATGAACTATTTAACTAGTAAGTTATGTGTTATCCTTGTGTATAATATTGGGAACACAAGAAACATTGGCAAAAACTACACAAAAAATACGGTTGAAGATAATTGAAATTAAAAATAATCATGGAAAGAGATTCGGAATAAGAGAAATGAGAACCAATTTGAATGAAAAATATACCAAGTTGTCACATTCTAAAATAAAAAACATTAAAGTAGTTGAACAAAGGAAGAAAAAAAAGGATAAACGAGAATAACATTAGATCTAAAAAATTAAAAAAAATATAGAAGTTTGAATACAATGCTAGATCCTTGCTCAAATTTTGTAAAATTCAGCCTGAAACCTGAAAACTGAAACCATAGCACTGAAAAAAATATTTCCAAAACAATGAATTGGGCTATCCGTATCAGCAATCAATCCATTAAATTTCTAACATAAGATAACATTAATCACTGAACACCTTAACTAGTAATAAAATGCCGAAAAATTGCGTCAAAATTATAGCTATCAACATTTAAAAGCCCACTGTTTACAACTCATCGTACATCCACATCCACAAATCGAAAACAACACAGACCCATACCACAACAGCACAACCCTAAACACAGGCCCACAGTCGAAACAAAACTCAATTACAATTTTTTCTTTAAATAAAATAACCGCACTTTATGGTGAAAATGGTAATGAATGCAATTTGCATCCTGCTTCTTTGTTTTCGTTTCTTATGGTTTTCATCTCGCTTTTAGTCCACTTCGCATACCGTAAAGCGAACGCCCTTCTTTGCCCATCCAAAATTATCCGGTGCTAGTGTTTTTAATCGAATTTATTGGTTGATTTCACTGTTTCATCTGCCCATCGCATTTTTTCTCTTTTAATTTCCTCTTAATCCCTTACATTGCCGCTTTGTGGTGCTTCGCTGTTTCGCTGGACACGCACAGAGATGCAAACCTCAAACCCACTCACCTACTTTCCCTTTTTCGACCATGTACTCCACCATGCCCCAGACCTACTGACTGCCGTGTTGCGCGTCTGCCGATAAAGAAAAGCCAATCGTCGTGGTGGCATAATTTATTTATTTTCATTTTTCATCACAAAGCGCTCGGCACCGAACGGTGATCGGACGAGTACCACTAGCAGGGGAGATATAAGTCAATGTCAACTGCAATGGCGATGTGATAAACGTAGCATAATTGCATACGTACGACGCAGTGCGTCGTCTATTGATCCCATCCCGTGTGCACCACAAACGATCGCGTGCAACAGCAGTTCGTCCTCGTGGTTTTGCAAGCAAAACTTATTACACCATCCTGGCGGTTGCTACTCCACAAATCCAGTGATTGTTTTGGCTGCGTAATTTATCGACCGCCAACCTTTCGTTACGAAGGCACACTGACAGTGCATAGGGAGCTCTGTGGCAGTAACGGACGAACGTTGGTAAACATCGGTCGGATCGGATGGTAGAGCATTGATTGAATTTTCTCCCAACTACCCGCGACGGGAGAGCGTAAACGAGGGAGCTGCGTACCGGGAACGACGGTTTTCACTTTCAATTTCGCCAAGTGACACTTTGCCGATAGATCTGCGCGACTGCAGCTAGTGAAAATTATGCGTTCCCCAAACAAAAAACCAAGCAACCACACGCCAACGGGCGCCAATCACTCCGATCGCCCAGACCGATCGGCAATGATCGATACGGCCGAGGCACATAAAATTCCAAACCCGAACCATCTCCCATCATCCAACGCTGCCTTTCGGGGCAACCTTTTGCTGCCAATACCGATGCTAATCTTCTCCCAATTCTTCCATCCTCCGACCGGTGTCCACACCCCGGGCGCCAGCGTACCGGGTGATTTTCAACCCGTCTCTGGCCGATGGGCCACCACACCAGACACCCGATCGTCGATCACTTTCCGCACGCAGCAGCACGCAGATTTTCAGGACTTTCGATTTCGATCGATTCCGCCCGATCGCCGATCGAAGGGAGCCGTCATCGATGCGCAAAACGCTAAACGAACCACCGCCAGCGTGCGCACACGCTGCTGATTGGATTGTCGGCGATCCCTTTCAATTTTTTTCTTACACTGCTCAAAGACCTGTGAGAACAGTGAGGCAAAACGTGCGCGTAGTTGAGGCGGGCGGATGGTGCCCTCAGCCTGGGAAGCGATTCCCTCAGGTTCCCGTTGGATCGTAGCTTCCCGATCGATTGGACCGGCGGCGCCATTTCGACTAACAAATCATATATGGTAATAATGATTTGAATTGCGTTTTGTGTGCACCTTCCAGACCTTCTTCTCACTGCTCGTCAGGAATTCCTCTTCCGTGGATGGGGAAGAAAGAAACGAGAGAGAGAGACCCTTGGTCGGCTATACATATGGTGCGGCATGCTGTGATTTTGCTCACACTCACTCTCGCATCCCCTTTACAGCGTGTTGCTTCTGCTGCGGGGGTCGCATTGGTTAGAAAGTTGCAAACGCTCCAAAGTACGGAAGAGCCAAACTTGGCCCCAACGTTCGCGATGTCCCGGCTGAACCTCGGCTGCAATCAATGTCTACTCGCAGGCTCTGCTCAGGTTCGATTTCTCGCGGGCGGCATGAAACCTCTATGATGTTGTTAACCTCTTCAACCCCGAAAAGTGAGCCCACCGTGCGCCGTGCGAGATCGCTTCCACCGACTTGCCCAATTCGCTAACGAAGTTGTCGAAGAGTGCGCTCGCGATTGTCAGTTGAAAGTAGGGATGTGACGAAGCGGTGGAGTTGCAAGCTCTTATGTATCGGTACGATGTCCTTAAGGCTTGCATGAAGCACAAGAAATCTTCAACTTTATCCGAATAGTGCAAGAATTACTATTAATATTTCACTTACCTTCGTGTTCATTGCGGCATCATCTGGAGTTACTCCAGCACTGGCGGAGCTTTCTGTTGATTGCTGGAACTGATCATTCTTCTCGGAAGTATCTCCAATTTTCGCTACACTACTACTCGAGGTATTTGTGACCGTGGTCGTTACGGTTGCAATAGGTACTTCGGCCGGAACTTCATCCAGCGTTCTCTCACCCTCAATCTTACTTTCCCGAGCCATTCGCGACTCCTCCAACTCTGACTTCAACCGTGCTGAAGCGAGTGAGGAATATGGCTCTCGGTTATCTTCCGGCCGTAGCTCCATCAAATGATCGTCCAAATACCAGCAGGACGTACTGCTGCTCGGTTGCGTTTCATCACCCTGCGCATGATACACGACCACATCCTGATGATCCTCGGGAGAGTTTGAGTTCGGACAGCTAGGAACAACAGCACTACCTGCCGCATGTCCTACCACACCGCTAATCAACACATCCTTACAACGTTTCAGGTAACTCTTCATTTTGGAACGACTTTTGCGCACTTCACCACGGTTCAGAGTTGTGCTTGGTGCATCACTGGATAAATCTTCCGAACCGGCCACCACCAACACTTCGTCCAAGCCGGAAGACCTAGACCGCGGCTCTCGGGAGCTTCCGAACGAATCCAGATCGTAGTCTACATGTGATGAGCGAATCGCCAGCGCGGTGGTTGATATGGCGGAAATGTTTGCGGATAGGTTCACCGTTTCGTCATGCACTTTCCACGCTTGATCGTCGAAGGATTTCGTGCGACGGGTTGTTGGAGAAATCTGGCAAATAGAAGACCAAAAACAATCAATAAGTTTAGTTATATTAGGACTTCTAAAGAACACATTGTATCAATTTGATTGTACTTTATAATAGACAACGGATATCTTTATTACAGTCCAATAACATAAAAGTATGTTCGTCACGTAGCTGTCAGGTCTATCTAGACTGGTGTATGCTAATGAATCAATTAATACCCTGTCGTGATTGCGCACGCAAGCGACCGGAAACGATACACGCATCCAACAATCACGACCATTAAACATTCCCATTTCAGTACACCATCCCGCCCACCAAACATGGTAATAAACTTGACAAAAAAATTGGAAAACACTACCCCAAAATTCGTCCCAAAACCTGACACCCGGAACGTGCCGAACATGGTTCAACTCCCCAGGCGCCTTGCACTTCTGTGTTCCGGGAAGTTTTTCGGTGCCAATTGTGGCACACAATAAAGCTCCAAATCTTCAAACTTCACCAACATGAAACGCTTCCGAATCCAAAGCCTCTCCCGGGAGTTACGGTCACGGTTCGTATAAAGTGACGAAAATTCGGAAATCGAAAGTATCCACCAATACACTCTAAAGCTCCCGGGTAGATTCTTAACCCACTGGTGCGCCCCAAAAATGGTTATTCGCCGGACCAACTTGTTTAATTGAATAGGAAGACAAGAACTGCTGTACTTACTACGGAAGAGACCATAACTTTGCCTCGCGTGGACATGAAAGTGACGGAAAAATGGCCCCTCGAAACGAGTCCCGTGTCCTCCACTTCACACACACACTCCCAACTTGATCACCTCGAACAAATGGTCGTATATTTCGCTCGACCGCTTTGCTTCGATTTGTTCGTGATCAATTTCAAAAGTGAAACTAAAGAATTGAAAATCGTGCCCGCACCCGGTGTGGTGACAAAATCGAGAGCAATTATCCAGTGTCCACCGGGAGTCACACCAAACCCTTCGGTTTGTTTTTTTAAAGCCATCACACTGTGTAGTGTGAACAGAAACAGCTGTTTTACACCTCATTTCTTTGTGGACGTTATTTTTTTATTTTGTTCCCATTTCAGTACACCATCCCGCCCACCAAACATGGTAATAAACTTGACAAAAAAATTGGAAAACACTACCCCAAAATTCGTCCCAAAACCTGACACCCGGAACGTGCCGAACATGGTTCAACTCCCCAGGCGCCTTGCACTTCTGTGTTCCGGGAAGTTTTTCGGTGCCAATTGTGGCACACAATAAAGCTCCAAATCTTCAAACTTCACCAACATGAAACGCTTCCGAATCCAAAGCCTCTCCCGGGAGTTACGGTCACGGTTCGTATAAAGTGACGAAAATTCGGAAATCGAAAGTATCCACCAATACACTCTAAAGCTCCCGGGTAGATTCTTAACCCACTGGTGCGCCCCAAAAAATGGTTATTCGCCGGACCAACTTGTTTAATTGAATAGGAAGACAAGAACTGCTGTACTTACTACGGAAGAGACCATAACTTTGCCTCGCGTGGACATGAAAGTGACGGAAAAATGGCCCCTCGAAACGAGTCCCGTGTCCTCCACTTCACACACACACACACACACTCCCAACTCGATCACCTCGAACAAATGGTCGTATATTTCGCTCGCGCGCTTTGCTTCGATCTGTTCGTGATCAATTTCAAAAGTGAAACTAAAGAATTGAAAATCGTGCCCGCACCCGGTGTGGTGACAAAATCGAGAGCAATTATCCAGTGTCCACCGGGAGTCACACCAAACCCTTCGGTTTGTTTTTTTAAAGCCATCACACTGTGTAGTGTGAACAGAAACAGCTGTTTTACACCTCATTTCTTTGTGGACGTTATTTTTTTATTTTGTTTGGTTTCTTCTACCTAGCGGAAATAGAAACGGCCGACGGGTGTGGCGGTCGATTATCCGCACGAGTCCAGCGGAAGTGGAAACCCCACGAGCAGAGCACGAGCACCGAAAGCCCATTCAAACCCACCCTGAATGGGTGTATTGATTTAATTTAATTTAATTATTATTCAAACAGTAATAAAATAAACAAATCGTTCATTGCTTTTGCCATCACGATTTGTCGCCATTCGCCGCGTGTGCGGAAAGGAACCGTGAACCGTCTCGGTTTGTCCAATTTAGATGATCTTGCTCGGCTCACAATTCCAGCACGAGCTCGGCGAATGTAGCCCGGTGAGTGGGAATGGTAGTGCGAATGAGACTGTACAGCTGCGAATGAGCGCCGTGATGCGCTGGTGGAAATAACATTCTGAGCTCATGAAGCGTTCTGTTGACGGGAGGATGTGGGATGAGTGACACAAGTTCTCGCTAATTGAGGTACCGCCGATCGTGCACAGATCGGCTTGATGCTTATGTCAATGCCAAAGGATGCTCTAATGATCACCCGCTTTCTGCTAAAGAATAGCGCCATATTTCAGGTACACCGTGTACGCTGAACCCGTTAGCAAATTAGTTTTCTGAGGTTTAGTGCGAAAAATACGACTTGATCTGCGGAAGCGTGACTACAGACGAGAGAATTATGGGCATGAGCCCTGACAATGTATTTGATGTTGAGACATTTTTTAATTTTAAAACGATCTTCAGGGATTGTCTCCTATCCCTCAAGGAGTTCAAAGATATTCGAGCGTGTAATAAACATAAATAAATCAATTGATCCAATTATACACACATTAATAAAATTGCAGCTCGTGTGGAATGCGGAATTCTCCCTATTGTCCAGCCCAAGCGCCGAGTAGCTTTACACCTTCTCGGGAGCTACTCGGCAGAACCTTACAGCCGCACGTAAGTTATGACAAATTCAAAGTGTCACCCAGTCGGGGGTGTCCTACCCGTTACACGTACACAAGAGTTATCACCCTCGGGAGGAAAGCTCATAAAGCCTGGACATCGCAAAACTGGCCCACCGATTACGACACGGACGCAGCGGAAAAAGCTGGCAGCAAACAAACATGTGCTAAAACAGTGTAACACGCATCAGAAAACAGCCCCCAAACACATGTGCCGGTGGTGCAGTAGCGCACTATAGTCCGCTGTGTACTAGCAGCGGGTAATTTGTGCGGATTTTATTTCATACCAGTCCCGGGTCCCGGGTGTTTGGTCGGCATGGATTTACCAGGAATATAAGGAAGGCCACTCTTGAAGACCGCACCGTACGGTGTCGGTGTGGCAGAAAAATTGAAAAGGCGATGGGATTCGCTACGATGGTAACCAGATGCAGATAGTGTGCGCGCGGTGCGCTATTCCGAGGAATCATTAGTCAATGCGGAAAACAAATGATGCTTAATCATGGAATGTCCTGAGCGGCATGTACGTATGCCCCGACGAATTACGATTGCAAGTATTGTATTACGGGTCACTGGTGCGAAGTTATATAATTTCTTGATGAACACGTTATCTATTAAAATTCAACTATATTTTGCAACATGTACAAAGCAGTTAATTCTTCAAAGTTTAGCAGCGGCCTCAGAAGTCCCTTCCAGAAATTAATCAATAAGGCTAACGAACTGTTAATGAGAATTTATTCCCGAGTGACCTAATAGAAGAGACCGTTCTAGCAGTGTCACACCCTCTTCACACAAGATTCATTCACTACCATCGAGTGAAGAACAGAATCGTGACAAAATCTATTTTCTCCTCGTTCGTACCATCTCTTTCATCTCTCTTCGTCCGAGCGCGGCTGAGTATCGTGCACACGTACAAAATTGCAGGAAACCATAAATTGCTCCCGTAAACCAGTTCCTGCGGTAGGCTGAAAATGAAAATGATCCAAAAATGGTACACACGGGAAAGCGCTGTGTTCTCGCTTGTCCAGCAATTAACAGCACAATCTTGTATGACATAAAGAGAAACTAATTAATTACTAATCGCACTCGATAAATATCACCAGAACGATGACACAACCGAGCGACCGACCGACCGGCTACGGTAACCGGTTAACCAGTATCGAGATGATGGTGAGCAGATAAAATAATGCCGGCCCGTCCTACGCGATTGGTTCTCACCGGACTCGATTGCAATCTGGCCATTACTATGTGTTGTACAGGATCGCCGAGGAAGATATCGGTCCATGTTGGGGAATAAGTATGAAACGGTGGGGTTTTTTAATAGAAGCATGACAGAACAGAACACCGACTGGGAACCGGTTTGTAGACGAACATAGATAGTCGAAAGTTTCATATCATCTTATTAAGATGTTTATTTCAAGTTGATAGTAAACGAGAAATTGAAGACACGATATTTATTCATAGTGTAAAACATATGCTTGAGGTAGTTTTTCTACTTCTTCTTCTTTCTTGGCCTAACGCGACCTCTTAAGGTCATGCCTGCCATTTCTGGCTTACTAGACTAATTGATACCGCATAGTTGGTTAGTCAATCCTCACTATGGGGGAACGGCC
Source organism: Anopheles maculatus (assembly GCA_002091835.1). Classification (NCBI taxonomy): domain Eukaryota; kingdom Metazoa; phylum Arthropoda; class Insecta; order Diptera; family Culicidae; genus Anopheles; species Anopheles maculatus. The sequence continues at coordinate 312,762 of KZ061800.1, forward strand.
CAGATGAGACTTGAACCCCGGACTTGCCGTATGAAGACCGGCGCCGCTGTCGCATCTACCACCGGGCCGCCCAGTTTTTCTACTAATACAATTAAATAAAAATTATGTTGAAACATTTAACTGACTCCAAGGAAAATACGTGCGAGGTAACATTCTGCAGACGATCGTCAGTGTACGAAATTAAACGCAAAAGGACGAGTCACAGTTGTACGAGATGAAAGAAAATTGGAAGGTAGTGTCGTCTATATGTCCAACTTGCCATGATTCTTTTATAACTATTCCTTTCATCCCCTCAAACTCTAAGCTAGACCACTATGTCTGTAACACTGCCTATATCCTTATCCTTCCATAAACCTACAAATTATCCAATCTGTAACGATTTGTGTCTCTAAACTTATTGACAATGAATCTGATTAGACAGTACCAAACACATTCTCGCCAAAACGAATCGCACGCACGTTTCCTTTCCCGGCACGCGCACACACACATAAGCGGCGCATTTTTCTTGATGTTCCAAATTTGGCGTACCGCACACAGACCGATCGATCGCGTTCGAATTCCACGGACGATCGCCAACCGTACCAGTGCAACCATCGGGACCAGTCGGCAGCGCCAACCGACCGGGACGTTCACGAAAGGAAGTCATTTATTTGAATAGCCGCTCTAATCTCTCACAATAATATGACAGTAATCATAATAAGCCATCGGCGGTGGAGAGTCAATGGCGGGTGGCATTCCGAATCGATGGCACTATCCCGGAAGATTGTTGGGGCAGTGGTGGTTTACATCGATCAGAATCGGTGGATCGCATTACAGCCGAAAGGGAGGAAAGTAATTTAATTTCTTTTCGCATACATTTTTTTTATGTCGTGGCTGTTGTTGCTTCAACCATGACGCTGTTATAAGTGCTCAGTACTTTAGCGTTAGGACACGCTACAACAGTGGATATACCGCAACTTTGCAAAACACGTCCACCAGGTAACTGGGCAAGCAAAAAAACGGAGTCTTCAAAGGGGCAAAGTGTGTGCAGACAAAGAGCAAAAAGCCGCAGGTTGCTAACCCCAGTAATGATCCGTTCGCTATGCTTTCCGCGCATCCGCACACCCGTCGTTTGGGCCACTGGCATCGGGCGATCGTCATAAAGCCGTGCTGAGCGTCAGACAAAATCGCGATAAAAAAGTAGCGTTCCACAATTGCAAAACGTTTAGCAGCGACCGAACCGTGGTTCGGCCGTTTTGTCGGCAAAGTCGTGAAGCACATTAGACGATCGGAAGTATGCTTCGAACATATGCTCCGGAGAAGAAGCCTGTGTGCCTACCAAACATTGAACGACGAGGAAAACAAAAATCGACCAAATCTACGAAACGATCGAGAACGGTTGGGTGGATGGAATCGAAATTTTGAGTCGGCTCCCCCTGGCGACATCAGGTTCCCAACGATCTTGTTGGGGTCTTTGTACCGAGGGAATACATATTGTGGGTTTTTTGTTGTTGTTGTATTTCCCTCCAAGACCCCGAAGGTATTGAAGAAAGTGAAACCTAAACTAAATATGTTTGCCATTCATTCATATCCATATTTTGCCATGCTTCAGCCAAACAACCACAAGTCCTACGCTCTTGGGAAAAATTGTGTCGGGAGTCAGGCAGGCTACGGGAACGAGTTGCACAAGGTAGGCAGGTTCGACCCGATGATGTCAGAAAGAACGGGCAAACCGGGCATGGTTTCGTTCGGTTGGAGGTTGCCCGCTTTGGAGGTTAAACGGTGGTCCTCTGCCTTCATACCACACGCGCATAATGCCAACGATGCCATCATTATCCGGGAGTCAGTCTTCCGCCGTTGACCGCAGAGGTTAAAGCCCATTTTTCGCTTTTACCTCCCAATCAGCATAAGCGGAAAGCCCCAACCGAACGACCCAAAAAAGACGCCAAGTACGGTACGGGTTGCCTGCCTAATCTCTTACCACCACTTACCGTGCTTTCTTGCGAGCTGTGGCCAGGGTTAGAGATGTGCGAGGATAAGCGATGAGTATCAAAAATCTTAATAGAAACCGAGCCAAACCGTAACGAATCGGTCGGGTTAATCTCGCGGATGAACTTTATGTTTTTTAATTAATTTTTTCGCGTACAGCGATAAGAAGGAAGCAGCTTGGCTTGGCTTATCCTACATTAACGCATTAGGAGGGTTTGGCCTGCTTGCGCCTGTATGTACAAACGCTGAGTGTACTTACACACTCAAGTCTGTACCTTGTACAACCCTAATCCCGTAAGGTTGCACATGAAAGGTTTCTCTTTCATTCTGTCATTAAGAGTGTAATTTACTTTTTGCTCTAAACAACTCCTATTGTATAACCACACCAAAAAGGAGCTAAAATAGCTTATCGCGTACAGTATCTAGCTCGGCAATTCTACTCCATCATATTTCCCTTTTGGCAACTCTATCTTTACGAAATCGTGCACGAACTGTCCACCTAATGCTGGTTAACCATCAATAGACCTTTTCGTTGCGGAAACTCCAAGGGAAATGATCCCGCATGAGCCCTCCATTTCTGCTCTTCACACACGCTCTAAATTCTAACCGCAACACGTTTTCAACAAGGGATCGAAATTCGCTCACGAAATTTTCATAAACTTTTATATCCTTCCTTAATCGAGCGGAGGTTGGGTACTCCACACACCAGTGGCGCGGTGATCACATACACGGCATGTGTGTGTTTTGTGTTGTACAAGCGCAAAACGACCCTTGCCTTCGGTACAAATAAGCGAAAACTCTCATCGCTTTAAAAACGGCCAATAACTACTCGAATTAACATATGTTAATGGGTGCCCGTACGATGTTGTACCGTTTACGTTTTGCTGGTTGATTCGCGTGGCTTCCTGTCTTGTGCGATGGTGATCGGAGTCATCAAAATCGTATGATGATGCTTCGTTGTCGATGACTTAAGAGTGGTATCATAGCCCACCAACGATGATGAGGCGTTGAGAGAGTGGATGATACTTTTGATTTTGTGCAGACATAATCGGACAACTTTGTATACGTAAAACGTGTAGAGTGATTGTGTAAAATAGTCTATGATTTACGTTCCTGACTTACGAATTTTACGGTTAGTTTGACGTAAATTGATGTTTTGATACTTCGTTACGACATTTTAATCCTTATCGAAGATGGACTGCCATCTTCGATGACTATATTGACTATACTGGAAGATAATCGGACCCAATAACCCAATAACTCGGATGCTGATTTTAGGAAACAGCAAGCGGAGTTCGAATCCTTAAATCTAACATCTTCTGAACGAATCAGTTAATATTAGAGCAAATTAATGCTATGATGACACAACACATTATCTTTAATGATGATAAATCTTCTAAATTGCCACCGATTCCGTCCGATCCATATTGGAAAACTATTACGCGAAAATTCTATATAAAGAATTGCTAGAACTTGATGTTCAACAGCCATGCCTAAAGAATATGAGAACCAGGTAAAGGGAGGCATGAACAGTAAGCTTGAATTCGTATCTTACTTAAGAGAGCTTTAATTAAGTTTTACTGTTAGCCAGATCTAACCACCCAGCATCGGGTGAAACTAAGTCATAGAGATATATATAGATCTATGCTATCTTTATTCCAATTGATATTATAACAGGCGTCTATGTCCAAAGAACTGTTCTATTATACAATATTAAGCTCTATCGAACAATAGAATGATTCAATTTTTTTTCCAACGTTCGCACTTGAAACCTAATCCTATTACCCTTTTTTGTGTAACATCATCAACCGTATTACCAGTGCGAAAATAATTAAATATAGAATCAAACCATACAAAAAACAATGCTGCTTTTAATTACAAACTGGAACGACCATGTCCATTCATAATCCCATTTCCAGCTACTCTACGCTAAAAGTGTTATTAGAAGCACCCATAAATCAAAAGTTCATCCTTTCCCTGGTGAACCTGGTGAAGCACGCCAAATGAAACCTCCACTCCCTGTTTTCCATCCACGTCCGGGATGATTTATACCGACACAAACGCACATCCCGCTGGGCTGTGCGAATGCCAAACGAAATGCACCAGCTATAGCTACCACCCAAAACTCGGACCATATTTAAACTGTCGACACAGTGATATACTGAAACGGTTTTTCCCGGTGCATTCACCTCGTCGCGCTGGTGGACCAGTATTTTCCCGGGGTAAATGTGCACACAGGATACCTCCACCCCTTGGGTCCTTGTTGTTCTAGGTAGCAGTCGCTTCGTCGCTTCACAGCACAATGTCATCCAGGTTTGCGACACGGTGCAAGAAGGCAAAAAGCAGAGCGACATAATAGAATTACCCAGCAACTGCGGACCGAGCGTAGTAGGCCCCCTTCTGGGTCAAGCCGGTGCATGTTGCGGTAGGTTAAGTCCGTGGGACGTTGGAAAGATTAAAATTTACTCGCCCCATTACCGTGCCCTTACCACAGAGTTCCAGACAGGTTGACTCCGGGGTGCATCGATTTTTGCCGGGATCTGAGTACGCGTGAGTCTGCCCTACAACACCGCTGGACGTGCAATATTGTGCACCGGTTTCCGGTGCATTCCAGTGCAAAACGAAGACAACGATGACGGGTGTGTTCTGGACGATTGCAATCGTCGACAGACAGTTAAATTACTTTTCGGTTCCTCCGAGAACGCCCAACGGCCCACGCGACGAGGTTGCTGACTTTGCCGGTTTATGCCTAACAGGTATAAAGCGGTGACATTGCCTTGAGGTATATGCCCGTGGTGAGTAGTAAAAGCACCGGATGCGAAGCAACAGACTTCCATTTCCGCTTGGAATGAAATGGTTTTCAATGAAAGGGATAAATTCAAGCTATGAATGGTTCGTGCAAAGCTTATTCCGTTAACAGTTTCAGCTTTAGGGTAAGGATAAATATGATTTTGGGGGAAAAAGTTACATCAAATTTACAGCAAAAAAATAACAAGGCAATTCGTTTTTTCTTTAATGCCAGTGACACAGTTTCCAGCGACAATTTTCCATTTAACCTTCCGACTATCATTGGCGCAATGGCGTATGATAAATAAAAGGAAATCCCTCAGCGACATGCAATCGTCATTATAATCGTACTGTAAGAATTTCAAGGACGCTTTTTCATTGTGTTGCTCCATTTTATACACATCATGCAACACCACCAGCCACGTACAGCTATCGTCCAGTGTAATTGTTTTCCTTTTTTAGAGTTGCTACAACTTTTCCCCTTTTTTGTTAAGAGTTTTCAATGTCCAATAATGTAAATAAGTTGCATTCAATAAACGCCGATGACTCATTCGCCGATTATCAGGACCAAAATGTTAATAAATAATAATGCGTTAGGTGTGTACAGCAGGCAGAATCTGCCAAGAATCATCCCTTCTTCAATACAAATAAATATTTTAGCGATCCAATCTTGATGATGGTTTTTAATCAAACCTTCTATCGCTCGAACTGGTGTGCCGCAAAAATGGATGGCAATACACAAACCCACAACTACACAGCTCTACGATCCCGAAAATAGAACGCCACTGAGCGTCTTTGGCAATCCCGGCGCACACGCCGCACAAGGATAAGAGCGTTGGAAAACAAACGAGCAGAAGCCATTTTAATTCAATATTCAACAATACACCTTTTTTCCCGGGCAGTTTGTATTCATGTCGCGAAAACGCCTCCGCACGGGTGGCGTTGGGTGAAGTTGGTTCGAGTGGGCACAAGAAGAAGCGGAAAAACAACGTGAAAAATGGTTCACGTGTGTAGGAACGATTTACCAGCCGCTTTGCTTGGCGATAGAAATACCGGGAAACTTGGAGCAAGAGAGAAAGAGAGAGAGCGAGAGGACTTGTCAAAGCCTGCAGCTCTTGTAGCAGTTAAGTGGAAAGCTTTAAAAACTTTCTGGTTTGTTTTTTTGTACGGGACTTTTCTTCTGTAATAAACTATGCCCCGACGGTTGTGCAATCAGCATCCGTACAAGGGACAGTGTTAAAGTCACGTAAAGTGTTTTGTTGACGTAAAATGAGGATAATTTTGCTTTTAAAACTATTTTCCTTATATCCATTAATAAGTTCTTCAGTGGTTTTGATAAAAATGTAAGAGTCATGTCGGGTAAAGCTTATTTCTATTTTGAGAATTAACTAAAACTTTATACGTAACCTATTCTTACGGTTTGTTTAACATTTTTCAAATCTAAATACAAAAAAGTGGAATTCATTTTTGCTTACGTTGGCAATAACACACCTTTTGCAAAACACCGCCCCAGTATTAACGCCCTGTTTAAATATAACGATTTGATGTTCTCCACGTCACTGTTTTGCCAGACACCACACCAACACACGCTTATATGGAACGCTTTTCAATGTATAACACTAGCTCCTTCACATTCTCACTGTATTTTTTTAAGTACTAATCAACATTTTTTTATTCGCCTATTATCTCATTATATTTTGCTACATGAAACCAGCATAATTTGACGCACTATGAAACCACCAACAGACATATACAAATACCTATCTCTCACCAAAAATGTACTGGAATGTACCACAAACAAAACGCAAGGCTGTCACTACACATAAAAAGCTATCGTTTGCTTCTTGCGCTTTTCCCCGTCAACTGATTAAAGGACTTGGAAAAACCCTCCAAAACCGGAAGACGCTATCGTCGGGCTCTGTCACCCGCTCTGTTCGCAATCAAAGTTCGCGACCCTTACACAAGGATCAGCCCACTACAGGAGGCGTTGTGAGGCAAACAATCTTAAGCATTTGTAATAAACTAACATTCACCACAATCACCAACACACTGGAAGCAAGCCCTATTAACCGCGCTACCGACGTCACGCAAGATACGCAATAAATTGAAATTATTCCATCCACCGCCCACCGGGGGCTCAATACCACTGTAAGGTGTGTCACTAACTTCTTCCACAAAACATATCCTTTATGCCTTTTTCTTCCTTTTTCTTACACACAAGATATACACGATCCTTTTTCGTACAGAATGAGGCGTGTTTGTATGTAAACTTTATGGTAGAATTCGTTTAATAAATCTTTTCTTCACAACCCACAGTAACATACAGTCGAATCTTTCACTAAGAATATGGTCCACACTTGTTCATTTCCACTGTAAACAAGAACGCTTCTTTTCTAATCATTTCAGGTAGTTGACGTTATCAAAACTCTTTACAAGGCGCCTACACAAGATAGGAAGGTGAACAAGGGCAACGATAAGAAGGAACACGAAGACACGGGTTTCTTTTGCTTTTTTAATTAAATATACCTTTTTGCGATTAACGTTTAGAGGTCGATCAAGATTCTCGCTCTCTTTTGCTGCACTCTCTCCACGGAATGACACTTGTTTGACACAACAAATTTGAACGGTAGAACGTTGAATGTTTTCTTGAAACCGTTTTGTAACAAACTTCTTAATAGAAGGAGTATAATTTCCTTCACTAACAGGGAAACTATTTTTCCGGATGTTTTTGGTTAGGTAACTGCACTGTGAACAAATACCGGTAACTTGGGCTTTCCAACGAGCGTCCGGGTTTTCCCTACCGTACTCCACCAATGGAAAACAAGAGTGACAGTTGGTTGGAAGCTTTAGACCGGAGAGCTTTCGATAGTTGCGCATGCGCTTCTGGACGCAATTGTAATAGAAAAAGACGATGTCAAGCGGTGAGCTCCTTGCTGGTTGGAAAATCCTACCTCTAAGTGTGTTAATTACATGGAACCTGCAGGTAAAATCCGTACTAGCGAAAAAAATGAGTTAGTTGGACAACATTAGCACGCCCTTTACAACAAACAAACTCAGCTTTCATTAGCGGACCTCACTTGATTATTCTGCTTCCGGGATTTTGTGTCACTTAACGATGAAGCTTTCGCGACATGGAAAATCAACCGCGGGAAAACCATCTGAAGGTTAGTGTTACAGACACGGGAAAGCCCTTTGACTTCGCCCACCCCTAAATGGAAAACAAGAGTGACAGTTGGTTGGAAGCTTTAGACCGGAGAGCTTTCGATAGTTGCGCATGCGCTTCTGGACGCAATTGTAATAGAAAAAGACGATGTCAAGCGGTGAGCTCCTTGCTGGTTGGAAAATCCTACCTCTAAGTGTGTTAATTACATGGAACCTGCAGGTAAAATCCGTACTAGCGAAAAAAATGAGTTAGTTGGACAACATTAGCACGCCCTTTACAACAAACAAACTCAGCTTTCATTAGCGGACCTCACTTGATTATTCTGCTTCCGGGATTTTGTGTCACTTAACGATGAAGCTTTCGCGACATGGAAAATCAACCGCGGGAAAACCATCTGAAGGTTAGTGTTACAGACACGGGAAAGCCCTTTGACTTCGCCCACCCCTAACGCAAACACCACCCATAGCGACGGTTGTCATTTTCGTGTAATTTGGTTCTATATTTGCTCGATAACGTTCGGAGTTTTCTTTCGCCCACCGCTGATGGCGGGAAAAAACACACACACATTAATGTGTTTGCTGGTGCCAGGATGACGGTTGCAGAAACAAAATTATCGGCACGTTTTTTTTTTTCGGTGCTGTTTGGTATCACAAAAGTTTGGTCGCTAGGCTTTTGGTTGTTTTTTGTTTTAAGGCTTGAAAAACTTTTAACCTAGAAAATGATTGATGTACATTTGTGGGCAATAAATGGTATCAAAGTTGGAGAGAGTTCTTGGTAAAAATAGTTTCATACTAACATGGCTTTAGTTTGTCCCATTTCAACTTTAAACTCTCGCATCCCATCAGCAAGTAACAACCGGGGCTGAAACAGTTTCAAAGGTCGACCGATCGCCGATGGCTATTTAAAATTCAACGCACACACTCCAATCGAAATGCAAGAAAAAGCGAAATCCAATGTCATCAGCTGACTGTCCGACAGCCATGTGTCTCGCTCGCTGTACATGACCTGGCACATGACATGAATTATTGTTTTCCTTTGACAAAAGCGCCCTACTGTAACCATCCATTCCCGTCGGTCGATGCTACTTTAAGCTTTTGCGTTTTCCTGCTTTTTCCTCCCGCTTCACTGGCACGTTCGCAGCTTCCATCGGCCAGAAGAAGGTGACCAACGGTTCTGAATTGGTCGCACGCGAAAACGGGGAACAAGCTGAACGCATTCGGAAGCGTCTTTCGGAACCGCAGAGCTGACAACCGCGAGATTTCTAATTCTGACAATTGACTGACACGCCTAGCCGATGGCTTATGATGGTGACGGTGCGCGTTTATGGTATGATTTAAAGATTTCGCTTTATTCGCTGCTCGAGAGAGCGAGGAGTGGGTGACAGTTTTAGATTTCTTCGTTAGTAGCTGAAGTGGTTAGGTTAGAATCACATATAATACTTTATTTATCAAAGTACAAAATTCAACATTCAACCTCATCCATTCATTCCCACTAAGACCTTAGATCTCTCTGCCATCGATCGTCCAGATTTTTTCACTTTCCATTCTATTCTCACGACTTTGGTCCCATCGTGTGTGAAGCAGAAAATCGAAAACGCCACCCCGATCGGAACGAGTTTTGCGAAAGCTTCATTTTCAATGCACGTCATAACCTCTTTATGGCTTCAAAATGATAACGAACGCCAGACCAAAACGCAGGCTACGATGCTTTGTGCTAGAGATCGTCGATGCACTGTGTGGTTCGTGGATGGCAACAATGGTAAACCGTGTATGTACCCGATGCATAATCCAGCTTCATGCATTTGACCACCTATGTGTGCAATCTTAAAAAGGGCACTTGAAAAGGGAAAACTCGGCTATCCAAACGTGTGGAGGTAGAACTTTTCCCCACGCTAGGATTGGTGGGAGCTTGGTTTCTCCAACAAATCCTCCAGTGGCGTTGTGAAGATCACATCAGAAAAAGCGAATCAGGTATGCCGGCAGGGTGGCACTCAGTTGATATGGATCAGCAAGGGTTTGCTTGCCACGATTTCCGAAACGAAAGGAAAACACACATGCCAACCAAAAACATTCTCAGAATTTTTGCTGTAGCTCAACGGAAATAAGAGGACCAGACATTAAAATATTCGGAGAGTTTTGCCGAGTTTTGATCTAAAATATGTCAAAAAAAACTAAAATTTTGGTACATTGATTCAACTTTTATTCCTTCTTTTAAAGCATAAGAAACATTTCATAAGAACTTAATAGTATGATAATGTTTCAAAAGCCAATGTTTGCACAGTAATGTAACTTATTGAAGGGGAAGATTTTTAAAATCAACATAAATCCTAAGTTTTATTTTATTGCTTGCCAATACACCAGAAAAAAAACTCATAAATTTTCAATCACTGTTAATTTTTTGGTTTAATAAGTAAATGATGTACGCAATAATAACGACTCAGATAAGAGACAATAGTAATATTAGCGAGCCAAAGTCTCGAGAGTCCATTGTCATAAAAATAAACAACCATTAAACAAACCAACGTAATTGGATTTTAGTCGAAAGCAATTACAAGGATTTTAATCAATTTAGATAGAAGTACATTGAAGAGATCCTTGGGACCTGTCTAAACATGTCAAAAACATGATACCAACCAGACTGTTTTCATACAGTAGTACAGTTGTTGCTGGTTTTTCTGTTAAATGAGTGTTTGGATATTTGAACGATAAGACTCCACGAGTCTTGTCATGAGAATGGAACTAGACAACCCAAATCGTACATATTTTTTAGGATGTCTACATAGACACAAGAGGCGTGGCAGGTAGACACTCAATCGAAGTGATAGCGTTGATGTGTCCGAATCAGAAAGGATTCGCAGACGATGGCGTTAGACTGTGACCGGTTACAAGAATTTCTACAGCAGCAGTTGTTACACCTCATCAATCAGTAAATAAGTTAATATTAAACAAGATATATCTTTTTTTAAATCGTTATTAAACAATTAAAATCAGCCAAATAACAACACGAAATTTCCTACGTACACTGCACCATCATTCAACAATGTAATCTTCTTGTGATAATCTATCAAATCAATCAATAATCTTCATTTCACTTCTACACTAACTCACACGCCTTATGCTTTACACAATCACCATTTCACTGTGTAACTACGCTGCATACGCATCCCAACAGTTGCAGTTGCAGTAAGTTTAATGAAAGTCTCGGCGCGAAAAAATGGCAAACATTGTCCGTTACCAACATCAGAACGGGCACACTCGAGTGAGGATAAAAATAATCACACCCGAACGGCAACGTGACACCGTATCGACAGACATCCAAGCATATCGATTGCCGGGTGGAAGCGGACCCTCACACTCCTCTGCCTCTTTCACACGCTCATCCCGCTAGTGCATTTCGCGGCCAAAGGTTTCGCGCACAAATCTAGGCCATCTAATGATGAATGAACCGACGCCGAGCGCTTGGTGGTATGTCGGGTCGAACGATCCTTCGCAGCAACTAAAACAACTAAAAACGCAAACCCAACTGCACCTCATTGTCTCTCATCTGGTACCGTCGACCGTCGAGCGGAAAACTCGGTTGACGCTTGCATCGGTTTGTTTGTCTTTCGCTGCCGTACTGTACTGTGTCCCATGGCAAAAGGCACAAGCAATCGTACCGTGTGCTGCCGCAAAAATGCATTAACGATACGCAGTGAGTTATGGCCAGTTCCGGCGACCCTAGCAAACGGTCACACTCCGGGAGCTGCTCAAACGGCTCCCAGGATCCAGGCTAGTAAACGGCTCCCGGGTCGGGCAGTCTGCAATCGCAAATGAACATGTGTAAGATAGTGCCCACGGATAGTGCAGAACTTCTGCCGAATGTCGGTGAAATTAAACTCTCCCAGCGTTGGAAAAATCTCGCTGCGCCACACAAGCAAAAAAAAAAAGCGAAACACTTTTAACAGTCCAATCTTGCCACCGTTTCGACTTCTATCTCGCGCGCGCGCACACACACAGTCGGCCGATAATAAATGATCGGAGCTCATCGGACAGACTGGCTTGATCGTGGCAGCTCGGTGAATTACCGTCGAATAGGCGAAAGCTCCTACCGCTTTCGCTCACCACAGTAGAAAGGGACATCACATCCGGTGGTTCGCGATCCGGATCACCGCGAAAATGCACCGTTTTCCCACCCCAAAACCCCCCGGTGCGCTCGATGACGGGGTGCATGGGGCGAAAATGCATCATTCGGGCTGCCGATGGTTCCCTCCTGCGGAAAGCGATAGTTTGTTCTACATTTTAATGACCCTTCGATAAAGGATGGCAGATGGCGCACGGGGACGTGGCACATCGAACCGTACCGTAGCAGGATAACCTTCAAACCTACTTTTACGCACACGAATCCATTAGGATCTGTCAAACGGGGTTGCCCGATCATAAAGTTCGCTTCGCAACCGGATCTTGCGCAAAGGAGCCAATGGCGGTGGTTAGCAATGGTTAGCAACCGCTGACAGGGCGATCGTGCAATATATGAACCGAATAAAGTAGGGGATTTTCTTTCTCTGGTCGCAAATACCTTATTAATATATTATGTTACATTTTATGTTTATGTGGTTTTAACGATAAATTTGCTTTTCCGTTACGCTTTAGTTGCAGCTTCACTAATATTTAATAATTTATGTATGTTTAACTCATTAGATTCAAATCTAAATTTTCACTATTTATAAATGTGAACTAATTGTAACTGTAAGTGAACTAATTGTTGTTCTAGTGATGATTGTTTTTATATCGACAAAAAAATCTAATTCATTTAAGAAACTATGGCTATGAGCAGTTTTTCCTTAACAAAACTAGCAAAAGCTAATAGTATTTTTTCTCCATGCATTAAACGATTTATATCAAAGAACCCTGATGGATTTTGTTACTGTATTTGTTATTGGAAATTGATACATAACATAAAACTTTAGGATAATGATTATTTTTGTGAAAAAAATGAATCTAAATCAGTTTTTAGGAGATGCATGATATTTGGAACATATAGCACTACCATTTTGTACATCGAAGAGGTTCAGGAAAATTGCTATCATTTTTGTATAAAGGGCTCCTTTTACAAAATTGAAAAAAGAGAAGTTAAATTAAAATTTCTTTTTATCTAAAAAATTCTTCTTTGTGAATAATAGATCAACCGTTTCATCAAAACTATTGATTCAACAAAAACGCTGCACAATCTCATCCTTAATTGGTTCTGATCTATTTGAAGAAAATTTAAGCTTCGATAAAACGTGTATCTCTTAGTGATATAAGTACTAGAGGCAACGCAACGAATTAAATTTGCCCGTATACCACATCCTACAAACTACTGACAACATATTCGATGTATTTTCGGACTACCTTTTCAGCAGTTAGTTTAAACCCTAGCCATGACTTTCGGAAAAATAACATTCAAATGGACGTTGCAGTGAAAATGTTTATTGATCGCTGCTGAGGCCACTTGGAAGTCTCTTTCCTTCTTCTTTCCTTATAAACTTTTTGTACAAATACTCTGAATATTGGACCAAAAATGAACAACCACTAAACCATTGGACGATCCTAATCAAGTTTTGCTACAGTTTTTGCAGAATTTTGCTACTTGAAACATCGCAATCTGAGTCGGTCCCTCTTAGACATTTTCATCTTTCTGCCGAAGAAGGATGATGCTGTAAAACTTAAAGCACACGGTGTTTCCAGCTTCTTCGCCCTGAGCGATCATTCAAAGAACGAACAAATCTTCGATTGCATTCTGTGCTCGAAATCAGCTAGGTAAATAATCGATTATTACAAGCAAGTCTTCCAGTCTCCTTATGACGAATACATTGTAGTCTACTCATCTATTACACCCCAACCAATTATGGCAAAACAATTCACAAAAGAAAGAAAAAGTCACAATTGGATGTATTTGCAAGACAAAGCGAACAATAAACATTCATCACTTGACACACAATATCCGCAACCGGCAATTGCGCAGCCACCTAATCAAGGTGACCATTCTAACCCATCTGCTTTCACTTTTCACCCAAGGAGTAGCTAGAAGCTATTGTCCAGCGCAGCGGATATTTGCATATTTGTAGCGGAATCGGCATACACCGTTTCTGCACTCTCTGCTACCTTCCTGCCACCGAACAATGCAGAACGGCTGCACCTAACAACGGCAATTCGTTAAGATCTGTCATATTGACAAACGAAGATACACACGCACGAACAAGAATGCTGCCAGCACGTTTGTCAGCACCGAATCCAAAGACCCTGTCAGCACTGCCACCATGCGCCAAGACAAATGCGCAACGAACACCGGCGCGTAACAGGCTTGACATCTCATGTCCGCCTGTCGAAGCTCGTTAGCATGTGTAAATGTCGCACAGCCGCGTGCGTTGAAGATGTGCCAAAGCGCACGTCACACACGTCGGCGCACGAAACGACTCCCGGTCGGTAAATATGATGTTTGCATTTGACTCCGGACATACCCATGCCGGACACCCGGATTGACACAGTTACTCTGCTTGCTAAAACGTTGCATTCTTTCCGCTACACACCAAGATGCCATGCCGGGAGATGGCGACCAGGAAGATCATCTGGATCGTATGTCGAGCACCTTTGAACGACGACTCCAACGAGCGATCATCTTTTCGGTGCAAGGGTTCAACACGAGTGCAAATGCGGGTGCATCGAAGAAAAATTGTTGCAGAATAGATGCATAAACCGAATGCATAAGTGCATCGCAACGCAACCACCCATCATGCGGAGAAAAACGGGCGATCGCCTAAGAGAAAACCAGGAAACACCAGGAATGCTCCTCCTGCGCGGTGATGAAAAACGAAAACAAAACAGTTTCCCGCACTTCGCTCCTTATTTTTCGTCGTCGTGATCGTGATCGATCGTTACCGATCGGTTGGAAAAATGCTCGGCAAACGTTACGCGATCCACTTTTGTTTTTCGTTCGCCACTTTTGCACTAGGCCACCCCAATCGATCCTGGGTCGGGCATTTTTTGGATTCGAAATGGCATAATTTGGCCAGCCCGCCACCCAGATCCGCCCCGGGACAAGAGCGAATGACAAAACGTGGCCGGGCGGCGGGAAGATCAAATTGATTCCCGAACCATTTGAGGGCCTGGCTTTGGCGATGCCAATTATAAGCGCGAGTGGCGCTCGCTCGCTTAAATGCCCTTTGCGTCAACAATGTTGCATTCAAATGCGAGGCGACGACGTGCGGATAATTGTCAAATCATATCCCACCATCGGGACGGCAGGAGCAACTCATAATGCATGCCAAATAGTGGAGCACCTAGTTTCGGAGGGAGCGAATTATTGGAGAGTTGCAACCGTTGCGAATGATGTTTCTTATGGCCTTGGAATTAATCGTTTAATCTATTTTGTTCGACATGTTTGGATCTCGGTAGCAGATCAGCTGTTCTTACATACCAACTTTAAACATGCAGTTTGGCAATTTAGTCTGATCTAGAACTTAAAACGTTTGGGAAGTATACGAGAACAACAACATTATTGATTAGGAATCTCGACACTGGGGAAATTCTGAATAATTTTCCGTCAACAATCTCTTTTCCATCACCAGCGTCCTCTGTAGTGAAAGTCTTTACAAAAGCATCTACTTATCCTTTAGACTGATGCCATAATCACTTTCTCATATACTGGCACAGCCATTTAAAGTTTAGTGGGAACTTTATTTGATTGTATAACATTAGTTGTAAAATCTTCTCAATTTTCTTTCAATTTAAATTGCTATATCTGCACCAACTTGACGATTGCCCCACCATACTCTACGCTTGAAACCAAAGAGAAAGCTCTTTTCCATCGAGCTTAAAGCTTACAGATGCACCCCTATATTTGACTCTTTCATTTTCACCCATTTCTCTTTCGCCCAATGCAGGGTTCGTCTTCCAAGATACGCTTGCTTTCGACACTGATCAAGATGTAGTACAATATTTAAATTATTTTATAATTTACTCGATAAGAAGCGTAATGAAATTTGACTACTGAGTTACGAAATTGTAAAGTTACAAAAAAAATCAAAACAATTCGTTTTCGTTTTTATAGAGGATTAAGTACATAAAAAGACAAAAGTATTTTGCAAAGGAACACTCCATAAAACTAGAACGTAGAATAAACATCAACAAATAGATACTTTAGAAAATTTGAAAAATGAAAGAATCATTTACATTTCGTATAATTTATTTATAAAGACCGAATTTGGATTAGACAAAACAGCAGGGAAAACTGCCTACTAAAACTATTTGAAAACAATCAGGCAAGAGTCGACAACACGGCAAAATAATTAATAAATTAAAATTGTTATAAAAATTAAATATTTCCAATAGTTGTTGGTTTTCGAAACTTCTGCTAGAAACCTCATTCCTTGTAATGACGAGGCTTTAACGAATCACCTGGAAAGCCTACTTAAGAACAAGTGCTGAGCCGTCATTCGTCAATGTTGAAGAAATAAAACAACACTACATAAATGACAGCTACACTAACTTCGTACAAAAATACGTCTGAGGATGCCCGGGATATGGTAAAATCCAAGAAGGAAATGCATTGTGAAGTTCGAAAATAGTCAAGCGAAACGAATATTCAAAAAATTATTAAAATACTGTAGCTCTTAATTTTATTTACATAATTTTCCCGTAGTTAAACTGTTAGTACCGCTCATGGAAAGAATATCAGAAAGGGGTTTGATTCTCAGTTCTACCGGTTACCATTAACTGGAAAAAACTACCATTAAGTTACCCGCCGTTTCCAACTACCTATGTTTACCTTTAAAACCAATCATCATTTGCTGTTTCTGCATTATGAATTCAAATTTAAAACCCCCTTCGCTTGAGCCAGATTTTCCTCGAAAGTGAAAAGCTTATCGAAAACTTTTCTCTTACGCTTCCTTTCACTAAACACGCGTCTGATCGATCGCTCGCAGCCTATCGCTCTATTATTGCATCGTTAAGAAGCTCATCGGCGATTTGTTTGTGCTGTTTTGTTTTGCGTGCTTTACGAACCGCGTGAGTGTTTCCTGCGCACCCTGCACATTCAGAACATGCAGCTCCCGAGCGGATGCATGCACCGATGTTGGCACGATAATTAACAATAACTGTTGCAGTAAATCAGCGTAACGACCGCCACCTTTCCCTTTCGTTTCGGGCAAGGGTGTGAACTAGTTGTTTTTTTTTTAGGTGCCGGTTCGGAACTAGGAGATGTTGGTGAAGCAATGAAAAAAAACACCGCCAGTCCGTGCCGCCAGTGATGACTGATCGGAACAGCGCTTAATTAGGTTCAAGAACGGGGCAGCCACATGTTATGCACATTACGATTCGGGGTGCCACCGAGGCAACTAATGCTCATTGCCCTGTCACCGATTGCCAACCCGAGTTGCCCTATTGCCCTTGCGCAAAAACTCGATCGCCCGGGTGCTCCAGTTAAACTGCCGCGTTACTTGCATATCGTGTGCTAGATGATCTGCATCTAGCACCAATAGCAACATCACCAGCAGCATGACTCACAGAACACAGTCTGGGTCTGGGAGCGCAGTGGTTCCCAATTCCCTTACCTTTAGGGAACAGCGATGGTTGGTAGCTGGGCCACCGTATTCGGTAAGCCGTATTTGGTGTAACCAGGAAAGGGACATTCCCTTTTTATGCATTCTCAAAGCAAACCATCATATTCTGTTCATATTTGATGGAGTCTCTGTTTTTTTCGTGGGGCGAAAAACGAATTGGTCCCATTCAACCAAACCCAGCACGGTTTCAGTACGGCCTCGGTAAGATGAGAACTAATTGCATACTATTGCCAAATAGACAGTAGCACCCTTCTAGGTACCGTTCTTAGGTGCAAGAGATTCTGAACAGAACACGCCATTAGCTTTGCATCATATGCACGCTCAGGGATTGTAATGAGACCTCAGATAATCCTCCAACTAATGTTTGAGGATCGTTGAGGTGCTGTTAGATTTCTACACCTCACAGAATGATTCATAGCAGCAATTGTCTACATCACCTTAAGCATTTATTAAGCTTTCGTAGGATTTATTGCACTTAATACGATTTATTTCGCCATTATGGGCATCATCATCAGCATAATCCTATCGCGTTGACAGTTTCATCTTCAAACTAGCAACAAGATCAGATTAACGACCCACCATAACACACCATTAATAAATACACTTCCCTCTCATTGTCAAGTCTTTCGTACCAGCAAAACAAACAACAGCATCGTTTTCCTCTCCGTACTTCTTAATGGCATCATTTTGGTTGTAAAGAAAAACCCACTCATTAAATTTTATAGCGTTAAATTTGGGAAAAAGTACAGCTTTCTTCACACCCCCAGCAATAGACAAACAATAATCAACCCGAAAACCGGACAATTGTACGTCCGAAACTGTCACAAATAAAGCAAACAACTGTCGAAACATGGCCCAACGCTGGCCTCTGGCGCAAAGATAATTGTATCGTAATCTGCTAAAAAATGGAGGCCACGCCAACTACACCACCTGCATCGGTACGATGTAAAGGCATTAATCAACACTCGGCGCACGGGTTGGCCCCAGCACAAGGGAAATATGCACTGCAAACCACACCAATGGAGCACATTCTTCTCGCCCATAATGATACAATTGGTTACGTTACGTTGGTGCTTTAATCCCTTGCAAGAAGCTAAGAGAAGTAAGGTAATCGCCGGCATAAGGCATGATGATGAAACGTTTAACTTACAATTGCTCGATTACTTTACATGCCAAAATATATTGCTCTTTAAATCGCACCTCAATATGCGTAAACGTTTCCACCGTAATGTCTTATTTATCAAGCCCGATTTCGAAAATCAATTTATCACCACACTGATTAAACTACATTTGCGCACTTCCATTTCCACCCAGCAAAGTGCAGTGAATAAGTGAAAATGATTGATTTTGAAATTTTGGGTTACCGATACACACTGCTTTCACTGCGAACCGTTTGATCGCTTTGGTGTGGTGCTATATTAATTCACAATTAACACCAAACCCTACTTCTCAACACCAAACATCCCTCGAAGAACTGCGGAGCGGTGATAAAATTGCCCTTAATTGAGCCTTTTACTTTGGGGAGCAGCACGTTCAAATGTTTATATCATTGTCCGGGTCAGTTGCAATCCACTCCCAGAAGGGTCACAATTTGCAATAAACACGAGCATCATCTAACATACACTTTTGAGCTGCGTTTTGGGAGTTGTGGTCGCTTTGACTTTGTTGGAGAACGAGAGAACTTGGGAAGCAAATGGACGGCGTTTACAAGCTCTATCGCACCCATCTCGTACCTCCAATCGACTGTCGATCGTTTATGTTCATTATCTTAATGAATATGTTCGCGATTGATTTATGGGTAACGTTTTTTTGGTTCCTTTCGCCCTAAACTTTGCATTCAGTATTTCACATGTCCAGTGACCATAAATGTGCTGCGTTTGGAACGGTTTTTTACCTACCGTAGACGATATACCGAACACCATTAAAAGGTTGGTATGTGGCCCCTCTCGGAACGCAAAACGCACCCCATACACAACTCGTCCAGCAAAACACACCGTCTCTGCCCTTCAATTACCTCCTTCCTTCCCGATATGTCTCCTGTTACCTTTGCTCCACCGAAATCACATCCAACAAGGAAATATTCTACTGCCTCAATCATCTCTTCTTGACGTTTAAGCCCTTTAACCTCACAGACACTTAGCAGTCGTGCACAACCTCACTTTAAAGGAGGCAAACCAGTACGGTACGGGCATCCGTTTCGCGATGTCTAGCCATCCGAAGTTACAGCGCTCTCACCTACATTTACATCTTAAGCTTACGCTACTCAACACACCGGCCAGACGTATTTTCGCACAACATATTTCTTTCGGCCCGAAGCAAGAAAATCTACGGCGGATGTTTTGCTTGATGGAGAACAAGCGAAAATGGACAGCCTCTTTCGCCCACTCCCCACAGATCGCCACGGAAAAACAAAACGGTTGATGTGCGAAAATCGATCGATAGCTTCATTATCATAAATCGTGATGCGCGATCACACTGCGATCGTTTGTGTAGTGATTTCTCTCGTTTATCAAAATATCGGTGGAAACTTTCCATTTTGTTTATGCTTTTCTTTTGGTGCTTGGTGCTACTTGGTGATCGACCGACCGAGATTTGAGAGGTCCCCGGCTATGCTAGGCAGTGTAAGAATGGAATGGGCGGGACTTTTGGGAAGGAAAAATTGATGCAAAGTTTGGAAATGCTGGTGCTGGGAAAACTGACTTAGGCAAGCGTTTCAATAGAAAGTAGCTAGAAGGGCAAATAAACAATTCCAATCGTCGAGTTGGAAAGGAATGCGCGAAAAGCGAATTCCTTTCTCGCCAATTTCTCAAAGAGATTTGTTTAGAATTCAGTTTCTCTCAGTATCTGATAAAGATTTTAACATTCTGCTTATCGATCAATAGAACCCACTTTTTAAAGGCTTTGTTCTTCCATACAACTATTGCAACAGTAAAAAAGGATATAGAGTTGCACCCTTCCGGAAGTTGAAGGCGTGTTCGTCTGGCATTAATAGATGGTTATTCCTCAAAGGATCCAACCGAACGCTAGTGGAGACTGTTTTGCAACTAAAAAGGAGTGCCGAAAGGATTAAAACAAGCCATCAATCTTGTCAACTACTAGTAACCACAGCCTACAATCATCAACGATCCCCTTTCTTTCCAAACTTTATGCCCTAAATCCATCAAATAAGTTGTTACACAGCGGAAAATTTTCCCTAACAATGTATCAAAACAACACAACAACTTCTTCATTACGAGTGTTAACCCACATAGATACCGATCCTTGCCAAACAATCGTCCGCTGTTGTTCCACATAAAATAGCAAACCACCCTCCATCCTGACGAGGTTGCGTGAAAAGGTAAAATTAAACCCATGCTCATTTTCCTCACCCTTGCAGCTATTGCAAAAAGAAAGCATATGCAATCACCACTCATACACACAGGTCCCAACTCCACCACCTCTCACCAACCTAGACACCCAACGAAAGGATTGCACCGGACAAAACATCGTCCAATTAGGGAGCTCCGTACTGTTGCGGACTAGTCGACTGTGGCGGCCTCTTCTCGGGAGTGGCCACACAGTGCACACACACACCGATACGAGCAGTTTGAGCCGATGGGATGATATACACTCGGCACAAAGTAGCGGCAACAAAACGGCACAAAACTACCCCCTTTTGGCAGGTCTTGCTACCCCAACTGCCACGGTTCAGTGAAATTCAAGACGAGATCGCGAACGTTTTGGGTGTGGAACACTTTCCGTTCTATTTGGTCTGTCCATCAGTGCGCAAGGCGGACACAAAACCATTAGTGGTTACGGTGCGTCAGTCAGTGTCCGGTGGGTTTTCGTTGGGGAGAGAAGCACAGTAACCCACCCTCAGGAATCCTCTTTTCCAAACAATTCTACGCTATGGAAGAGGAAAAAAAAAAGGTTTTCGCCACTACCGGTTTGTACTGCTTGCGAACACGATAATCTACATATTGATCGTGTGTAGCATTGAAATCCCGCTCCCAAGGCCAACGGTGACGAAATGGCCGTGTTGTCGACCCACCACCGTTGGCGCTTCGGCTCTAATCGAATAATTCAGCTTTTATCCCGGTTCCACCTGGCCAAGCCAGCATTTCCTCACCGTGCAGCGTTTATACACGCCCTCATGCTGCATTTCCATACGTCACTTATCGTGCATTGCATAACGATTGCCCTGCCCTGCCCGGTATTGCATGATGTGACGACCGGGTGCTCTTGAACAGTTACAGTTCCAGACCCTCGAGGTGATTCTTTTTACTTCCACGCTCGTTTCGATCATGCATGCACTCATCAGTGTAATGGGAAAATGCTATAATATGCTAATTTAATCGAAATCAAGTGATTATACTCTCTGCACAGTGGGCATTTAGCTTTATGCAAACTTACAAACTTAAATTAAGCTATTGCAAAACAGACACAGTTCTCAAAAGTGGATATTGAAACTAAGAAGAATCTAAGTTTTTAAATTTTTAACATTTATGGTATAACATTAATAAAGTCTCAAAGTGAAAACAATGATAAAAAAAACTTTAAGACCTTTGTAATTTCTGAAGTTATTTACCAATTTAGATGTAAAATTATAATTTTCGAAAAGAATTTCTACGTTTATACTATAAAACTACCGATCATGAAAGTCAGCTTCAACTAAAGATTTGTTAAGATTCTTTGAATTGTGCGAAACCTGTAAAATATTATAAATATAAATATAAATTTGGCATCATGACAATCAATTTTGTCAACAGACCTCAAAGACCTGTTAAAGTTTCGTTTAAGTATGTTCCCACTACTTTGTGGTGAAGAAATTAGCTAAACAAATGTGCCCTATTTAAAGTTATTTAATTTAAAAGATAGGGGCGGCCCGGTGGTGATGCGACAGCGGCGCCGGTCTTCACAAGGCAGGACCGGGGTTCAAGTCTCATCTGGGCCGTTCCCCCATAGTGAGGATTGACTAACCAACTATGCGGTATCAATTAGTCTAGTAAGTCAGAAATGGCAGGCGTGACCTTAAGAGGTCGTTAGGCCAAGAAAGAAGAAGTAATTTAAAAGACAAATCCATCTCATTGAAGCAAAATGTCACAAAGTTATAGTCTAAAGTGGTCTAAATGGTTTAATAGTATGTTCATTATAATTGAAGAACGTTCAAATTCTTCGTGCTTTAGAACAAATTCTAGTATATTCTCAATTTTTTTTAGAAGCTGTCGTATTATTGTTTGTACACTAATGATACAGAAAAATATGCTGCTGTAAAGGGAAAACAATCCAAAGCTTGTGTAAAAATATGTAAAAATTATAAAACAAATGTGGTTTTTATTTCTAGTAAACAATATTTATCATCATCCTTGATTTTGTTTTTCAAATTGTTATGATATTCTCAAAAACTATCTGAAGTCATTGGGAAGATATGAAAAAGTTTAGATTTATATTAAAAGTATATAAAAATATATCCTTGGAAATCAAAATCTAGTTTTATCCCGAAGTTTTGTTCCAAAATGCCCACTGTGCTCTAGTGTTACCGCATGCGGAACACGAACAGAACGAACTGCTTTGAGGACACACCTTTAATATGGAAAAGGAAATGATTTTTTTAAGTGAGTGCAAACAGTTGTCAATCGAGGTTGAAAGAGGTTTGTGTGATTTGAAACAATTTGACCCCTGTCGGAAATATTGTTTTAATATCTTTTAATGATTGATGTGACCAGGGTGCTATCAATTTCATAATTTTGGGTTTCCTTTCTCTTTCATTTGGAAAAAAATGATTAAAGTGATTTTGACAAAAATTAAGCCTTTCGGTGCTTTAGTTGCTTCCCTAGTACAACCAAAATCAATTACGCACAAATGAAACCGCACCGTAATTTTTGGCCACATTATTGCGCTTTAAATTGAACGTCAACTCGCTGGGTGGTATCGAAAGTTTACATCCGCACTTTCTAACTAGCATCAGCGTGTGTTGGGCGCTTCCAACGCGCACCAAATGATAAACATTTCCTTCCCGAGCTTCCCAAACGAAATCGAAATCATAAAGCCAGCGCGCATCGCCTTATATGTTCGCGTCCCATTTAGATGCCCGTGACGTGATGTGCCCGGCCATCAAATGGCCTTAAATTGAACAGTGCAGATGATTTCGGTCCCATTTTTGGGGACAGCTAACAACAAATAGCAAAACGGTCGGACGATGATCTAGCAGTGGGATCGCTTCGGTCACCCCCAAGAAACAATTCCTATGCCTTTTACTCTCAATCATGTTTTATTAAAGTTTTATCATGGGTGTACTAAATATAAATAGTTTTGTTATGACTTTTTATGATGCCTAACAGTTTTTAAATTTTCATAATCTCTAAAACGTTTTGAGGAGGACTGAAAGAGTTTTTCTTAAGACTAAAATGTATGTCAAATGAAATGCAAACTTAAAAGCGCTATTAAGACTGTATTAAAACTATTCATAAAACCAGCTAAAGACTTTTTGTTTTAAAATCAACTAGTCTTTACTTTCCTTTTATTAAGCGCATATGTTTTTATGCTTTAAGACCAAGAAGCCACTCATAACACATATTAAGACCATCAAGACTTCAATAAGGCATATTAGGGTTTCCTTAAGATTTTCTGAAGAAATGTCAACACAAATGCTATGTTGCGTTTTTTTTGCTGTTGTTGCGTTTGTTTATAGCCATCATGTGTGACAAGTGGAGAAAAATTAAATCAAGTGGAAATTTTATGCGAAAAAAGATGGCAAGGCATGAAAATCAGTGGTTTAATTCACTCGAACAATCTCCTCAGCACAACTGCATCAGCTCTGTTTGTTTACATTGCTGCAGGATTTTGACAGTTCATGCCATCGTGTTTATCTTCTTAAGATTATGTAGTCTTCATCAGTGCTCCCATAAAACTTCAAAGGTTTTACATGATACCATGTATTGCGCTTTAAAATTAGCTGCGCTTAATGCAGTATTTTACCACTTTATAAAGATTTGTTAGTTTTAAAAGGGTTTCTCTCATACTATTTTAAGCGGAAACGATCTTAAGGAGACATCCATCAAGATCTTACGAACTTAATGCTATGGTATCCATTGCAATTGCATAATTATTTTCAACTTTTGGCCAGCCATATTGAAATATAGATCAAGCGAGTTATAATTTTACATTTAAAATTGAGGATAATGAAATTGTGGCAACTTTTTTGCATTATAAAAAATGTAATAAAGACCTTAAACACATTTTAATCGAATTTGCGGCATTTAATCGATAAATATAATTTTTTCTAAAATATTGTTACAGATTTTTTTATAATATTATTGAAGCGCTTTATTGATTTTCGAGGTACGATGTCGCATTTCATCAATAAAATTTTCATGGCAGGAGTTTCTACTCCTGCGCAAGTGAATAAATACAACACAACCCAAAATTAAAATATACCGCATCGAAGGCTGAAACAAATCCATCAAATACATTTTAAAGTAAATGCATGAGAGAGTAGAATATAGTTGATTTCGCTCTCTCTCGCTTTATCTACAGTATCAACGTCTTGATATGGTTTTAAGACGCGATCTTAACAGCATTCTGTAGACTGGATCCTTTTAGTCTTAACAGAGCTGTGTTATAGTTTTATCACAGTATTCAAAAGAGGCAGAATGACGTTTCTCGCTAGGGAAGTCTAGAAAAGGTTTTAAGAAACGGTCTTAACAGCTCTCTGTAGAATGGGCCCTTTTAGTCTTAACAGAGTTTTATTATTGTTTTATTAGAGCATTCAAGCAATATTAGACTTAAAATTAGTCTTAATGAAATGACACTAACAGCATTGCAACAACTATGATAAAACTTAAAATGTTTCTTGGGCCTCTATGTCAGGATCTTCCTTCTAACGGTTAGCAACGCCATAGAGGGAAGCGTTTCGTTCACAATATCTTCAAAAGCCCCCAAAGTTTAGCGCGTTGGTGTGGAGTTACGTTTTTATTTTACTCGATCGAACGGGAAAGTGCACATTTGTGTCCAGCCCACAATTGCCGGAGGTTCTGCGGAATGCTTTTTCTGCGGTTTACTTACTGGCGACGTATTGCGTCTGCTAGCAGTGTGCCCAAAGAGTCGGCACGCACCCTGCAAAGACCACCAACTGTAAGCTTTTCCGCTATTTTAAGCGTTTCCTCACCCTATCCAGCTTTCTTCGTTCGCCAAGACATTACCGTACACCACGGAAATGGACGTTACCATTGGTCCGGTGGACCACGCAGATTCCAACCGCGTGGAATCCTCTCATGCGTGCTGTGCTGGGTGCCCACGGCCGTGAAATTGGATATTAGGTTATGGGTTTTCGGAAGCAAACTTCTGCCGTCGTATTAATTGCACACTATCACCCGTCCCCATCCGTCGCAGTACCGCGATCGTTGAGGGAAGAGAAAATATATGCCATAATTGTCGTCTTTGTTGGCTATTTAGGGCTAACCGGGGCAAAGCTTACGGACGAACGCGGGATGGCTTTCGAATAGCAGATGAACACTGATCAATTAAGCGACGGAATGACGCTAAATGTGGGCCAAAGATTTCCGGCTACCCCAATTATGGGGATCGTTTAAGAATGGTCAGTGTATGGTTTGTCCATGAGCTACAAGAACCTTCGATTTGACATGTTTATAATCAGATTTTATAGCTGCGCTACCAATTCCTGTACGTGTAGGACACTCTTTACGATCGATCGCGAAGATAATAAAATGGATATTTACAGGTTATAGTACTCAAATTATTTCAATTTTGTGTAAGTGAAAGAAAACCCCTTAGATTACAACACTCAAACTCACTTCATCTTCATCCACCGGAGGGTTCCTCTGGATGCCCAGCCGAACCTTCGAATACTGCTTCAAAAGCACACGCCACACAACGTACGCCATATTGTCGACGCTTTTTGCGTCCCCCGTTCCTTCGCCGTCACTCGGCCACCAAACAGCGATGCATCCTTCAACCTAACCCTTCGTAACCTCGTTCCCGCTTGAACTCCAGCGAGGATCCCCTTCTGTACACTATGCGCGTATGCCCTGTTTGGTTTCACACGTAAGCCCTTTTCCGTGGACTTTACAACATTGAGCTGCTGCACTAATCGAGTGCCTTCTTCTTTCGACACTATCAAACATCGCGATCGGGCTGATGGGGCTACCGAAACTGACTTCGTTTCTCTTTCACCGATAATTTGCCCAAACGGTACGCGTACACATCGATTGATTGACAAACGCCACCATTCACACGCTTACCCGTGTTTTCCCCAATCGAGAACGGCACATCCGGTCTACGAAAATGGAGGGATCACGCTCACTGTATCTAGATTTGATCGAAGTTTCTCGCACTGTAGAACATCTCAAACGAGCGTCACACCGCCACCCGGCACACGATGTCAATTCATTAGTGAGCACGTAACGCACGCCCTCAGCCGCACTGTTGCAAATGGAGACCAGGTAACAAAAACAACCCAGCTAGCTCCCCTAAGGGGACCAAAGAACATGGAAAGAAACCTCAAAGAGATCCCCCACCGTGCCGGACGGCTTTTCTTGGCTGTACACCTGGGAGAAGATTAGCTACGGTCGTGCCGGTCGTTGTCACACGAACAGACTAATAGGTTGGATTAGTAAAATCCCCCAAGTGCTGTACAGTGTGTCGCACCGTGTACGGAACAGCTAGT
>KZ061801.1:0-69475 GCA_002091835.1 Anopheles maculatus
CTCTCTCTCTCTCTCTCGTGTGCTACAACCATTCATAAATATTTTGCCCGGTGTGTTGCATGGTTGCATGTAAACCGATTTCCAGCAAAGTGCATGTGCACGCCAAGCAGCAGCAGCAGCAGCAGTGTTGAAGGCGAAGAAGAACGAAACGCCAACATCATAAGTCATGCAACAGCTACTACCGAAAAGACCTAAAATGCAATCCGGGACGGACATAAAACACGCAACTACTGAGCGTTTTTGTTTCAATGCACAGATCTCCATGTTATGCATTTTGTTTCTCCATTTTTCCTCTAACTCTACAGATGCATCCGTCGGTTTCTGTTTCTTAACCCGTCCGTGGGGAGCAGTTATTTTTATTTTCGCACAAAACCATGCAGCGCGGAACAACGAACACGCGGTTAGTGGATGATAAGTGTCTGCTGCTGCTGTAGAAATTGCGTGCAAGATGATTAAACAAAACGGGTGAACACCAAACAACGCGCGTTTCGCTTTCGGTTGGCCAGCCCTCCTAGTGGCAGCAGTTGTATATGTCGCATGTGCCACACAATTGTGCTGTTTAGTCAACGAGCTGCCGTCTGCTAGCTCAACTAGACGAAACATTGACCTCAGGTTCATTGGTACACTTGGATCTGTAGCATAAGTTTTGATGCCAACAAGTTGGGGAGGTTAAAAATACATCTGAACAAACTATCGACGTTGATCCAAAATTCGAAGCCACCGATTGGGAGACATTTGTTGCATTTTCTTTGTGTTTAACTTGCATAATTAATTATAAAACTTATTTATTTTTATTGGAGTTACATCTCACATGTTTCTGAGCCGATTCTAGCTCTCCCGTATAGTGCCGCTACGCACTTGCGTTAGAAGCGACAGAAAGAAAATAGCCGCACGTGTCGCACCGGAAGCTGTTGTGCTTGTGACATGTTAACTGCGGACCGTGTGTGGTAGTGCCTTGTAGCGAGCACAAAGAGATCCCAAGACTGACTGCCAATGGTGAGGGTACACACCAGAACTAGTTTGGAATTCTTTCAAGTAGGGGATGGAAACAATATTGCGCAAAAGGGCAACTGTGAACTTGGAGAATGATGATGTGTGTGGTAATTTTACGTAATATAAAGAACCAATATTGAATATTGTAATGCAGAAATGTACCATACAAAATGAACAGTTGAATGAGTACACTTATCTATTTCCTTCTATCTTCAAAATCAGTTAAAAGAATCTAATCAAGATCAACATCTAACTTCAGCCAATTGGAGCATCCATATGCAGCGGAATAAACACAAAGCAGCAGCACCCTTGGCCAGTTTAGTTTACGGTCTCGCATGTCCAGTGCCGTCTGTTTACAAAACAAAGAAACACAACGTCATAATAGGGGATGCCTCCAACAAAAACCAACGTAGTAAACACGACGCTACAAGTCCCGCCGTCGTTCGTTTTTTTTATTTCATGAAGTCAGTCATGACGAAATCCATCGTGGTTTGTTTACATTTTCCTGAGCGCATCAACTGAAACATTTCTCAAGTAACGAAATAAACTCAACAAGATCCGCATGTGTCTGAAACGATAGTCTCTATGCCCCTCAAACTTTAGTGTGATGTATTAATGACGTTACAGAAACGAATCGGTTTAATCGTGATGCGGTATGATGTCCGCCGAGCCGCATATCGCACCACTTCAACTTGCCAAGTTCCCATTTCCCGAGTGACACACATTTGTAGGTTCAAAGTAAATGGTAAGTGGTGGACAGTGCTACCTGCTGGTGCATTGTGGCACGAGGACAACACACATACGCGCACGCAATGGTAAATGCCAGTGATAAGCGCGATACGTTGAACGATATCACACTATAGCACCTGCTACACCGTACTATCAAGCAAGCGGACATTGAGCTATTGAGCGCAATTTAATGGGTTTATCGATTTCCGGTAAAAATATTTTATTTATAAGGTTAGCAGCTCAGCTGTATTAAAGCATCAAGTTTTACGATATTAAATTTATGAGAACGACACACATTTTCTACAAGTTTATCTAATATAATGTGGCCTCGTCTAATAAGTTTGAAGAAATGGATGTAGCTAATTTTATAGTAGTAATAATTCCAATTTCTACTGAATCCACTATGCAGCTTGCCGCTTGGATGTACAGAAACCGATATCGTCTACAAGTGTTTCAAGGTACGAAGGCAAAAACTGTGCACAAAAAGTCTGCACATTCCAAAAGATAAGACAACGAAAAGCGAACAACCAGCTAACATTCGTTGGAACGTCATCATGTCTTTTAGGTTGCCAAAAATTACAGACAACCAGGAACCGGCAGTCTGGTCGTTTCCTTTAGTAAATGTAGTGCGAAAAGCGTCAGTCTCAATCTACGCGAAAGAAAAATGTCCAGTATGAGGGTATGTTCGGGTTTGTCGGATCTTAAATCCTACGTCCTAAGTGCGTTCTTCTCATTTTTAGCTGGTCCGCCCAACACCTTGCAGGCCGGAATTGATACTGCTCTTTCTATTTGCCTTCGGTCTTGTGTTGATTGTCCATCAATATTCTCGTGCAGTGTTCGAACAGAATGAGTTACGCCAGTACATGCACAATCAAGGCTTCTCGGATGTAAAAGAACACACACCACCGGGTCATATGGGAGAACCGGTAGTAATTCCTGAGGACACATCAGCCAAACTGCCGAACAGTGTGAAGGAACAGATAGCTCTCGGCTGGCAACGGCAGGGCTACAATCAATTCGTTTCGGATCTGATCTCCGTACGACGGGAGCTGCCCGATGTGCGTGATGCTTGGTGTCGTCAGACAAGATATGATCGCGTAGTTTTGCCACCGGTATCCGTTGTGATTGTGTTCCACGATGAAGCTCTCTCGGTGTTACTAAGAACCGTACATTCGGTTTTAAGCCGTACTCCTCCGAAGCTTATTCGAGAGATCTTACTGATCGACGATTGGTCTAGTTTGGGTAATATTTCGATGCTTCATGACTAGTTTTGATAATTAGGGGCTTCATAAATTGTTTCGCATCTTTAGTGGAGCTTAAAACATTCCTGGATGATTACTTCCTGCCCTACAACGATAAGGTACGAATTCTACGAACTCCGAAGCGCCTTGGACTGATAAAGGGAAGAGTTTTTGGTGCCAAACGTGCTTCCGCGGAATATTTGGTCTTTCTCGATGCTCACTGTGAGTGTTTGCCCGGGTGGTTAGAGCCCATGCTTGAGGTGGCCGTGAACCAGGACAGTAGTGGAAGAAAAGTTGCAGCAGTACCCACAATCGATTGGATAAATGAGACGACACTCGCCTTTCAGGAGGGTCCATCCACCGGACTCTATGGAGCGTTTGATTGGAATCTTAGCTTTCAGTGGCGCCCACGGTATGATCGCTATCAACCTCAGGTGAAGGTGAGTAGGCAAAAGCTTGCACCTATTATTCATTGAGAATAATATTCATCACCCATAACAGAATTCTCTAGCACCCTTTGACAGTCCGGTCATGGCCGGTGGATTATTCTGTATTGAGAAGGAGTTTTTTGCCCAACTAGGTTGGTACGATCCAGGAATGATGGTTTACGGTGGTGAAAACATGGAACTATCCTTCAAGGTGTGGATGTGTGGTGGAGCTATTCAAATTGTGCCCTGCTCGCACGTTGCTCACATCCAGAAACGTAACCATCCTTACATTGGGGTAAGACGAACTTTATTGTTAGAAGATCATAAAGATTTTTTAAACTAATCAGCTTATCGTTCTCCTCAAAACAAGAGCTACAGTAAGGAGCGGGAACTAACGATGAAAAACAGTCTCCGCGTGGCCGAAGTTTGGATGGACGAGTATGCCGAGTTTCTCTATCGCTTACATCCAGACTATCGGACACTGTTGAACTCACCCAATCGCAAAACTGTCGATCTCAACGAACGTCGACTTCTTCGCAGCCGGTTGGCGTGTCGAACGTTCCGTTGGTATCTGCAAAACGTCTTCCCCGAGCAGGATGATCCATCGAAGGCTCAAGCAATGGGTTGGATCCGGAACGAGAATCAATCCGACGGTCTCTGTCTTACCTGGCCCATGCGAGATCGCTCACTAGCGTTGCTTCACTGTCACGGATTGGGAGGGCAACAGATCTGGTTCCATCGAACAGCTGGGGAGATCACGCGAGAAGGACACTGTCTGGGAGTGGTTACCGGTCGATCACACGGACACGAAGTAGCGATTGCACTTTGCACTTCACAGACTAACTCCGAAGCCTACAAATGGCTCTATCTTCGACAGACAGGCCAGCTGGTAAACGTTGCAACTGAACTGTGCTTGGTACCAGCAAAAAATCGTTTTCGCCTAGCCGTGGAACAATGTGATCCGGGAGCGGTAAAGTCCAGTTCCGGCACAGGTGCTAATCATCAACGGTGGACGTTTCAAATCGATAAAATATAATCATGGGCGAGCAGGATCAATAAAATCGCCTTTTAACTAAACCGGGAAAGAAATCATTCACTTTCCTTCCTTCCGTGGGAAGGAAATCGGCAACAGATATATGGCATATGATTCAACCACAGACTGCAGCAAGCATCTTTGCAAATCCGTTACCGAAAACAAACCGGATGGTCCCTGGTGAAAGGAGAAAAGCATTTCTCCTGCGCTCGCACGCCACACCGGGCAGCAGCGTCGTGCGGCGATTGCTAATTTTGTTCGCTGCAAAAAAACAACCAAAACGAGGCGCCATTATCACCGAACCTGGCGGCAACGTTTAGGGCTGCGAGATGCAAGTGTAAGAAAAATAAAAATAAAACAATCATAGCCGAAAGTGGGAGCTTGCCGAAAGATCAATGACAGTGATCATCATGGTCGCACTACTCACACACTCTTTCTTCACTGCGACGCGGCACGGTAACACGGTAATGTTTCTTACTGTCGAACGTAAAGGAAAGTACTCAGAGGGAGGCGTAGGTGCTAAATATAGGCCACACGTATGCGGCGCCCCGTTGCAAGGGTTTGTTTTTTTTTGCGGACTGGGAACACTTGATTAGTTTAGTACAGGGTGAGATCGTACTGAATCGATTAATTAAAGGTGATGCAACTGCTACTACTACGAGACGCTGCAGAGTACAATTGATAGACAATTTTCCCTGGGGGGATGTAATTTTAGTCTACGAATTGCGATTGATGTGTAAGAGAGTACAGGATGTTGGAGCTCTCAGGCATTAGACGAATGCTGACGGGTTTGATCAATCATAATTTCTTATGCATATTAAATCATCACTGTTTTTTACACTTTTTCAGCAAAACTTGTAGTATTTAGTAATTCTTATAACTAACAAACTTAAAAAGAATTGTGCAATACAATGTTTGGGTCCTAACAGTAACGATCTAACGACCTTTATCAAGTTTTTGACCAGATTTATTCTTGGTACGTGGAGACGCTACAGAAGTTAAGGCGCGTCATATGGAAAATATGAGTTCGAGAAAGATATGGAAACAACGCTGAACCACTGAAACCGTATTGAACTCTTGTTTAACAAGCGCTCCATGAAACGCAAACCATGTTTACGAAGAGAAATGCGTACAGAGCTTCAACACTTCACTGTTAACAAAACTGCAGCTGGCAGGCACGGTCTGATTTCCGACATTACAAAGAGCTGAAATATAGAGAAAACAGACAGCTGTGGCTGGTGCAAATGCTTTTCTCTATCGTCTGTCTGCAAAAGCTTGGTTTGCTTTTGTGCTGCGGTTCTTTGCCAGTACCGATGTAGCAGATGCACAATTTGTACATTAATTAACTTTAAGCAACCAAAACAAAAACACATAAAGCAAATTGAAAACTCTACAACGTCAATTATACGGAAGGCTATAAACATTCCAACGGAAATTTTAAATTTCCTTCGTGATGCCGTCATCGGCTACTTGAGATCTTGATTTTCAAATCACTTTACAAGTGGCATTCTTGACATTGGACCAGTAGCAGGGTTTGCTACGATTGCTAAATAGAAACAAACGTTTGTTTACCCACTACCTGACGACTGCTTTCAAATTTCCCTTCTGATAAAAAAATGCATTCTCTACCCACATTTGGTTGGAATTTCCATTCGAAGCTCAAGGGTAGTTCTTAACGTAATACTTTTTAAAGGTAAGTACCAACCTTAATACATGCCCACAACGCCTACCCGTCGCTACTTTGCAGCAACAAGGCCGTATCAAACGCTATCATTTTCGGAGCCATACAATAGGCCCGCCAAAGAACAAATGAAGGTCGCAGAAACGCAGCTGAAAGCAACATGAAGTAGGCAAGCATTCAGCCTAGTGTTACGCTGCGGTCATTGAAAAAGGTACACATATTTGCAATTACGCACCCGCTTCCGTTTGTTGAGAAAGCTTGATAGAAAAGAGTGGCTTTGAATTGAAGATAACAGCCAAAAACAACAAAAAAAGAAGGCCCAAAAATTGGTTCTGCACTTTAACCGTACAGAGAGCCACTTTTCCTTGGCTGCTGGGTGCGGGTTGGTTAGGTAAACAACCGGGTAGGCAAAACATGCAGAACAATGAATGTAACCAGACCACACCTCCTGCTACTCCGCCTCGCTAACACATTGTAACGATCTTGCCCATCCTCCCCACCACCCCCCACAGCATTACCGGACGCGATAACGAATAAGACGCGGATACGTGGTACACGCGCCAGCTTCACCGTTTTCTCTGCCTCCCTAAGCACAAACCATAGAGTCCGTGTTTGGTTTTGTATAGGCACAAGAAACTGGAGTACGGTGATCCACAACAGCCCGTCGATACGAGCGATTTCCAATTCGTGCCAAGTATGCCATGATTTCAACGTCCGACAGGTTTTGGTGTTTGTGCTTGCTTTGGGACAAACTTCAATATTGGAAAGCCTGGAACGCACATTTATTCACCACAATTGCATCTAAAACCAACGCAATCGTGTTATCTGGCGAGGTGTAATTGTGCTGTAGACTTTGTCTTATCGTGTGGGACCATTTTGCTGAATGGATTATTCACAGCAAAGACAGCTGTGCTGCTGTTGTTGGGTGGTGCGAGATACTTTTCGGTTCCCTAATTACACTTGATGCCGAGATGCCGCCGAATCGGATGGGAGGTCAAAGTCGACTGTGTGATTAAATGCTTCTTCTTGAATTACGCAATGGAAATAGCGAGTAGCGCTACTAGGACCATCTCGCATTACAATTTGTTGGTCGTTGGTTTAACAAGCAGCCACCATATCGTTCACACCGATGCACGCAACTGTGCTGCACCGGTGACACCGTGACCTAATTTGAGCTTCCTACTAAAACTGCCTGCTCCAGGGGTGAACGGAAAAATAAAACAGCAAAAAAACACGTGTGATTTTCATGTTGGCTTTGGGTGGTACAAATACTTACGATATGCTCCCGAACCGTGTTGTGAAACATTTGTTCCCGTATGTCGGGCACTTCTTGCTCCTCGTCCTGTTCCATCGCATTCAGGACGGCAAACAGTTGCGTCGCGTTGAGCGTAATTTTGGTGCCGTTGGGGTGGCCTTTGCACGGCCACGAAAGCAGCACAAACGGGGTGCTTCCTACTGAAAACTGTTTCCACACGACGATGTACCGTAATCCAACCTACTATTCCGTTGGATTACTTTGATTTGTACGCGATAGTACCTGCAGCTGATGGAAATTTGTCGGCTCGTGGAATACACACACTCTTTTCAATACACTCTGGCACTAGGCACCACCACCGTCCACGGATCCGGGAGGCCTCAAAATATCACAACACATCACCATAGGGCTTACTGTTGGCGTTACCTTTTTTTTTTGTTGTTGCCCTAGCGCACAGTAACACAAGCTCTCAAACACACACACTTTCTTAAATTGCCGAACAAATTCCTTTCAAAGCAGACACACCTTCCCGTACAGGAAGCATCCTCGACCCACGAATTGATGCCTGCTTTGATGAAAATTTTACCACTTTCACTTCGATGCAGATGACGCGATGGCAAATGCACGACCAACAGGACAACGTTGTTAGGTGGATTCCCTACGCGGACTGATAATGCACGGAGGCCTGCTGGCGATGGCAAATAAAGCTGTTTTAAGTGAATTAAATTGTGTCGCAATTATAGGGTTTTGATAATTTCGCTTTATTTCACACTCACTGCCCGACGCGTACGTTGTTGATGGGAGGGAAGCTTGTTGTGTTTACAAGTGAAACGTCATGAAGCAGACGCGTTCGTGAAGCAACCGGAACAGTATAGAACAACAGGCTCGTCCATTTGGTACTAGCTCAATCATTTTCAACGACATTTTTGTAAATCATCGTTTGCAAACGGTACAACATAATACACAGCACAGATAAACAAAATCAATTTGCAATTAAGTTTACTGAATCTTTTAGCGAACGTATTAAATGAATATTTTTTTTCACAATTGCTTATGGACTTGCTCTCAACTGTCATTTAATTTGAACGAAAAACAAAAAAACGGTTATTTCAACGAAATCAACGTCAAAAAGGACGGCACAGTATTTAACGAAAACAATGTGACATTTTCGTGTTTTAACGAAGGCAAAACAACGAAGACAAAAAACAAACAAAATATTTAATAAACGATTTATAATTTACAATGGATCTACATATCATGTTAATCTATTTCTTGTTAAAACCCTTCACATTTCATTCATTCTTTCAACCAACGAATGCATGGTTGGACCGTCGTGAATCGCAACATCAAGATCAAAACAAGTCGCCACCCGGCTGGATGGTGGATCGTTGCCACAAAACTAGGGTTTTACTGCCTATGAAAGAATTTATTCATCATCCAGTACTGCAACATTTACATGACACAAGGTGGTCCGTGTCCTAGAACGGAAGAGGATTCATCCTTTCTCTGTTTACTTCTTAGTGGGCGCAGACAGCTCAGCGATGGCCTTAGCTTCAGCTAAAATAGCAATACGAAAAGATGGTTAGCGTTCTCGCTACGCAACGATTGAACAACGATGAGCAATAATTGCGTACCTGCTTGGTTTCGCTTCTTTTCCTCGGCCAGTTTAGCGTCACGAACAGCCTTCTGTTGTGCTTCGATTTCACGAATTCCAACCTCACGCTTGGCCAGGCGCTGCTGATGGTAAGCACCGTACGCTACACCGACAGCCAGGAAAGACCAACGGCCGAACTGCAAAAAAAAGGTGAACGGCATTAATCCACTGTTACTTGATACACGTTTAGCCGGTGTTTCCTAGAATGCTGGCCGCAGGAAACCGCAATCCATTCCGGGACGAAGTAACTCCGGTAACCATTACATAATGTTTTGGTAACACGGTGCTTTAAGCGGTGGGTTTGCGGTCTGGTTTCAGCCGATGCCTTACCCGGATCAGCGGGGATACACGGACTGGAGCGCCTAGATCAGCCATTTCGGATTCTGCGGGAACAAATTTGCGGCGAGTCAGAAAAATAGACGATTTTCTGGCGCAGAACGATTGCTATCGGTCCGAATGGCAGAATGTGAAAAGTTGACAGATGACAGACATGTTGAAAAGTCGATGCAGGGCTCGTCGGGTTGGCCGTTCTAAGCAGCGTTGTCGATGTAATTTATTTGCGATAAATACACAAACGTTCTTAGCTAATTAAATTTTTCTACCGTATAATTTGCTCATAAAACTCTTTTGTGTGAAAAACTAAAGTTTAATTTTACATTACTTTTCAATGGAATCATAAAATAAGTGAATGTTATTTGCTAGATCGTTCATCGATTCCCAGCAGTACATTTCATCGATTCGTTGACATCTGCAACATAAACATTAGCTTTGCCGCTGTTGCGTAAAATTAAAACAATCTGGTTTCGTACGATCGGTTTCCCCGGTGCCGGCAACAAAATTATGAGCTCTCTCAGGCGTGAGGTAAGCAAGCGATTAAAAAATAACCCATTCTTGCAACTTATCACCCCAATAAAATATATGCCTACTCGTTCCCAGGCCCTTCGGTGGTACAAAATTCTGCAGCGCACCAAGAATGAAGTGTTTTCCGGTGACTTTCGCACCATCTCAGCGGCGAGGCAACGCATTAGGGAAGAATTCATCAAGAATAAAGATATTACAGAGGAACAGCAAATCAAAGAGGTAGGTATTAGTAGCCGTGGAGTGCTATAATTATCTGTGGCAGGTGTTCTGAGCAAGGTGTTCTTTACGATCCAATAGAAGATTCAAATCGCCAAGGATGTTGACGTTGAGCTGCGCAGATCGGTAGTACAGGCCGTGAGAAAGCAGCCGACCGTGTTTGGTACGTAATGTGTGAACGTAGATGGCCGATAGCCAAGCACCCGGCATGGTCTAATGGTTTTGTGGTTGATTTTATCCTTTTTTTCACGCAGAGGCGCGCATCACACCCGATACGAGAAAGATGGACAATGTAATGTTCGATCCGGACGCCGAGCTTCCTCCACCACGGAGCAAGAAGTGTAGTGATAAAAAATAGTTCAATGTCTTCCACGACTCTACGGCACCGCTGTTACCGTTTTTGGTGTGCACATGTGTCCATTAGTGAGCAACTTGTTACCGGTATCATGAGGCTTATCATAACATTTCCCTGTAGATTCCTCCTCATCCCAACGATTAATC
Organism: Anopheles maculatus; assembly: GCA_002091835.1. Classification (NCBI taxonomy): domain Eukaryota; kingdom Metazoa; phylum Arthropoda; class Insecta; order Diptera; family Culicidae; genus Anopheles; species Anopheles maculatus. Next base: position 10,593 of record KZ061801.1, read on the forward strand.
ACTTAATACCCGAGGCCGTATGATACGTTCAAGTGTTTTGATGCGTTTTTGTTTCGTTCATTTCTCATATTAGTGTTTGCAACCAGAACAGCCGTTAATGCAATATATAGACCATATCGTAGGTAATTGTTATTGTGTTAGTTAACGTATTAAAAAAGAAGCTTTTGTTTATTGAGTGCCGAATGGAACACTTGAGCAAAAATGTATTAGTCATTTAAATTAGGAAATGATTCAGTTTTAGGCATCACTCTCCTTCCCCGTAAATTTTAAGCAATGGTCACATTCAAAATAAAATTTTGAAGTTAATGTTTAGTCGATTACCCTTGCAAGCAAAAAAGTTTGTATACAATATTTCAAAAATAGAATCGTTTTAAAGTCCAGTGTCTGAAAATTGTATCAGCACAACCATGATCGACGTAATTGCTGCAACAACCTGCGGAGAAAAAGACAAATTTTGTATAAACATCATTACGGTTGAAGATGGTAGGATTTGTACTCACGTTGGAAATAAGTTTCATGTCTAAATTGATCATCCCACAAGCCTGATGGATATCCTGTATATTGGAAATCTGCGAAATGTAATGCTCAATCTGAAACGAGAGAAATTGTCAACGACATTATCATTTGTTTTGCTGATCGTATGTAGATCGCTAGCAGATCACATCCTACAGCATGCAACTTAATTGGAAGCGCTATGGAAAAGCCTTCTCCTAAACTTACCGCTCCGTTCGTTTCCAACGAAAACGAAGTTCTTTTAATTCGGTACAACATGAAAAGTGTACGTTGGTTCTAGAAAATTAGTTAAACGAAACGTAACTATTCTCGCAAAGCTCCGAAAAACATATAATTCATACAATCACCTCTTGTTGTATCAAACGATTCGGGTAGGCGATCAAAATGTAGAACGAAAATTTAATTCCCGCAAACAGAAACTTCAGCACGATAAACAATGGACCCAGATTGCCCAACTTAACGCACTGATACAACTCGAGCAGCTCGATGTTAACGCTCGCAAAGGCAGCTACCACTATCAGTATAATGACAAACCCGAATCTTCCACCCAAATTACTTGCAATCTCAAGTGCTCGCACATGCAGCAAACGAAGATGTTCAATCTGATCCAGATGATTGTTCTCGACCCTCAACGATGCCAACGGTTGTCCCAAGATGTTGTAAACGTTCGGTTTTTGTCGCAACATGTCCGATTCCAGCGGCAATCTGATGCTCATGAGCGGAACGAGCCGTTCGTTTAGTTTCCTCATTATTGAAGCCAGATGGATATACACACAGTAGTACTGTGTCAGTATCAAGTAGCTTACGATGAACGGAACGGTATGCGCAATCACGTACGGAATCGTAGCAATATGCTGCAAAACCATCGTCATAAAAACGGGAATCAAACACGCAACGATAGAATAGATCGGAACCAAAGCTCTAGCAACATTTCGGTGCCAGATCGTTTCTGAACAATCGCGTTGATGCTCTGTATCCTTGATCAAGGGTAATACTTCGGCAAAGTAACCTTCGTAATTCAACCGACGTCGCTGTTGCCCGATCATCATGTTGCCCGTCGTCAACGCTTGCAGTACGTTCACAATATAATAGAGAATTACGATGAAAATTGGAACCGTCGGTTGGTATAGTACATTTGGGTAGTAGAAAAAGAGCGCAAACTGTGACGCCACTGTGCCTGCCGTCATGACGATGCCAAATATGTAACGGAAAAAGATTATCACTCGTATCCGTACACTGCTCATGGAACAATCTTTCTGGAACAATGTGAGCGGGTATGGTGCGAGCGATAGACACTGAGACACACGCACCGTCGGTCCAATCGTAAGCCGGAGCTGTTGGCGAAACCGATCGGTTTCGGTGTTACTCCAAGCCATCTTTCGCAACGATACTAAATGCACTGTGGAATGGTCGCAAAACCCGGACCGGAAGCGCTAGCTTTTCATGTGGACTATTGTGATTAAAAATTAAAGCAACACGGTTCTAGCCTGGCAATGAATTGGTGTGGCATGCGAAGTACCATCACGCAATGATATGGTTTAACTAAGAATTGTGTAGGGGAACTCTTGCAATCGGCTTACCGAAGGGCTAGAACTAGAACCAGTTTCACACCATTTAATCCGCTTTTAGCGTAAATGGAATAGAATTTACCAATAACTTACCGTCATGTTTTGTTCGTTGCTCCAGGAACATTTGAATTCATGCAACAGGAGCAAGGTGCGCTCATTCTGTAATAAAAATTGAAACAATTACCATCGGCCAAACGTGAAGCGATCCAAATTAAGCGGTACCTGCTGCTGGATCGAGTGATTCGATTTTGCAATCACAAAGAAGAATGTAAAGTGTACGATGGCGTGCAGGAACAAGATCCACAGGCAGTACTCTGGTAGCTTGGGATGACCGATATTATGGTACAGTTCGAGCAACAGCATATTGATTTGAATGAATGTAGACAGCAAGATGATCAGCAACAGCACACCAAAGTGTTTGTTAACATCTCGAGTCAACCGTATCAGAGCCATATGTAAGGTGGAAAGTTTTTCGATCGCCGCCACATTCACATGCATACTATGGTCCTGTGCCTGGCTCGCACTATCAAGCTTTATGTAGCTGACTGTCGTGTGTTTGCCGAACGGTCGTTCTGGATGATTTTTCTCTAGCAGGGTGACTTCATGCAAACTATCGTTTAGGCAACTCAAAATTCCAATAATGGACGATAGCAATGCCTGATATAGAAGGATGTAAACGGCTATAGTCACGTACGGTGCTAAATAGCTCACGTTTAGCAGCGTCGAGACAGGATGCGTAAAATTAAAACAAACAAGTTCCGTACGATCGGTTTCCCCGATGCCGGCAACAAAATTATGAGCTCTCTCAGGCGTGAGGTAAGTAAGCGATTAAAAAATAACCCATTCTTGAACCTTATCACCCCAATAAATGTCATGCCTACTCGTTTATTGAGTGCCGAATGGAACACTTGAGCAAAAATGTATTAGTCATTTAAATTATGGAATGATACAGTTTTAGGTAACACTGTCCTTCCCCGTAAATTTTAAGCAATGGTCACATTCAAAATAAAATTTTGAAGTTATATTTAGTCGATTACCCATGCAAGCAAAAAAGGTTGTGTACAATATTTCAAAAACAAAATCGCTTTAAAGTCCAGTATCTGAAAATTGTATCAGCACAACCATGATCGACGTAATTGCTGCAACAACCTGCGGAGAAAAAGACAAATTTTGTATAAACATCATTACGGTTGAAGATGGTAGGATTTGTACTCACGTTGGAAATAAGTTTCATGTCTAAATTGATCATCCCACAAGCCTGATGGATATCTTGTATATTGGAAATCTGCGAAATGTAATGCTCAATCTGAAACGAGAGAAATTGTCAACGGCACTATCATATTTTTGCTGATCGTATGGAGATCGCTAGCAGATTACATCCTACAGCATAAAACTTGATTGGAAGCGCTATGGAAAAGTCTTCTCCTAAACTTACCGCTCCGTTCGTTTCCAACGAAAATGAAGTTCTTTTAATTCGGTACAACATGAAAAGTGTACGTTGATTCTAGAAAATTAGTTAAACGAAACGTAACTATACTCGCAAAGCTCCGAAAAACATATAATTCATACAATCACCTCTTGTTGTATCAAACGATTTGGGTAGGCGATCAAAATGTAGAACGAAAATTTAATCCCGATGCCGGCAACAAAATTATGAGCTCTCTCAGGCGTGAGGTAAGTAAGCGATTAAAAAATAACCCATTCTTGAACCTTATCACCCCAATAAATGTCATGCCTACTCGTTTATTGAGTGCCGAATGGAACACTTGAGCAAAAATGTATTAGTCATTTAAATTATGGAATGATACAGTTTTAGGTAACACTGTCCTTCCCCGTAAATTTTAAGCAATGGTCACATTCAAAATAAAATTTTGAAGTTATATTTAGTCGATTACCCATGCAAGCAAAAAAGGTTGTGTACAATATTTCAAAAACAAAATCGCTTTAAAGTCCAGTATCTGAAAATTGTATCAGCACAACCATGATCGACGTAATTGCTGCAACAACCTGCGGAGAAAAAGACAAATTTTGTATAAACATCATTACGGTTGAAGATGGTAGGATTTGTACTCACGTTGGAAATAAGTTTCATGTCTAAATTGATCATCCCACAAGCCTGATGGATATCTTGTATATTGGAAATCTGCGAAATGTAATGCTCAATCTGAAACGAGAGAAATTGTCAACGGCACTATCATATTTTTGCTGATCGTATGGAGATCGCTAGCAGATTACATCCTACAGCATAAAACTTGATTGGAAGCGCTATGGAAAAGTCTTCTCCTAAACTTACCGCTCCGTTCGTTTCCAACGAAAATGAAGTTCTTTTAATTCGGTACAACATGAAAAGTGTACGTTGATTCTAGAAAATTAGTTAAACGAAACGTAACTATACTCGCAAAGCTCCGAAAAACATATAATTCATACAATCACCTCTTGTTGTATCAAACGATTTGGGTAGGCGATCAAAATGTAGAACGAAAATTTAATCCCCGCAAACAGAAACTTCATCACGATAAACACTGGTTCCAGATTTCCCAGCTTAACGCACTGGTACAACTCGAGCAGCTCAATGTTAACGCTCGCAAAGGCAGCTACCACTATCAGTATAATGACAAACCCGAATTTTCCACCCAAATTACTTGCAATCTCAAGTGCTCGCACATGCAGCAAACGAAGATGTTCAATCTGATCCAGATGATTGTTCTCGACCCTCAACGATGCCAACGGTTGTCCCAAGATGTTGTAAACGTTCGGTTTTTGTCGCAACATGTCCGATTCCAGCGGCAATCTGATGCTCATGAGCGGAACGAGCCGTTCGTTTAGTTTCCTCATTATTGAAGCCAGATGGATATACACACAGTAGTACTGTGTCAGTATCAAGTAGCTTACGATGAACGGAACGGTATGCGCAATCACGTACGGAATCGTAGCAATATGCTGCAAAACCATCGTCATAAAAACGGGAATCAAACACGCAACGATAGAATAGATCGGAACCAAAGCTCTAGCAACATTTCGGTGCCAGATCGTTTCTGAACAATCGCGTTGATGCTCTGTATCCTTGATCAAGGGTAATACTTCGGCAAAGTAACCTTCGTAATTCAACCGACGTCGCTGTTGCCCGATCATCATGTTGCCCGTCGTCAACGCTTGCAGTACGTTCACAATATAATAGAGAATTACGATGAAAATTGGAACCGTCGGTTGGTATAGTACATTTGGGTAGTAGAAAAATAGCGCAAACTGTGACGCCACTGTGCCTGCCGTCATGACGATGCTAAATATGTAACGGAAAAAGATTATCACTCGAATTCGCACACTGTTCATGGAACAATCTTTCTGGAACAATGTGAGCGGGTATGGTGCGAGCGATAGACACTGAGACACACGCACCGTCGGTCCAATCGTAAGCCGGAGCTGTTGGCGAAACCGATCGGTTTCGGTGTTACTCCAGGCCATCTTTCGCAACGATACTAAATGCACTGTGGAATGGTCGCAAAACCCGGACCGGACCGGAAGCGCTAGCTTTTCAAGTGGACTATTGTGATTAAAAATTAAAGCAACACGGTTCTAGCCTGGCAATGAATTGATGTGGCATGCGAAGTACCATCACGCAATAATATGGTTTAACTAAGAATTGTATAAAGGAACTCTTGCAATCGGTTTGCCCTTCTAGTTTCACACAATATAATCCGCATTTAGCGTAAATGGAATAGAATTTACCAATAACTTACCGTCATGTTTTGTTCGTTGCTCCAGGAACAAAGGCAGCTACCACTATCAGTATAATGACAAACCCGAATTTTCCACCCAAATTACTTGCAATCTCAAGTGCTCGCACATGCAGCAAACGAAGATGTTCAATCTGATCCAGATGATTGTTCTCGACCCTCAACGATGCCAACGGTTGTCCCAAGATGTTGTAAACGTTCGGTTTTTGTCGCAACATGTCCGATTCCAGCGGCAATCTGATGCTCATGAGCGGAACGAGCCGTTCGTTTAGTTTCCTCATTATTGAAGCCAGATGGATATACACACAGTAGTACTGTGTCAGTATCAAGTAGCTTACGATGAACGGAACGGTATGCGCAATCACGTACGGAATCGTAGCAATATGCTGCAAAACCATCGTCATAAAAACGGGAATCAAACACGCAACGATAGAATAGATCGGAACCAAAGCTCTAGCAACATTTCGGTGCCAGATCGTTTCTGAACAATCGCGTTGATGCTCTGTATCCTTGATCAAGGGTAATACTTCGGCAAAGTAACCTTCGTAATTCAACCGACGTCGCTGTTGCCCGATCATCATGTTGCCCGTCGTCAACGCTTGCAGTACGTTCACAATATAATAGAGAATTACGATGAAAATTGGAACCGTCGGTTGGTATAGTACATTTGGGTAGTAGAAAAATAGCGCAAACTGTGACGCCACTGTGCCTGCCGTCATGACGATGCTAAATATGTAACGGAAAAAGATTATCACTCGAATTCGCACACTGTTCATGGAACAATCTTTCTGGAACAATGTGAGCGGGTATGGGGCAAGCGATAGGCACTGAGAAACACGCATCGTCGGTCCAATAGTAAGCCGGAGCTGTTGGCGAAACCGATCGGTTTCGGTGTTACTCCAGGCCATCTTTCGCAACGATACTAAATGCACTGTGGAATGGTCGCAAAACCCGGACCGGACCGGAAGCGCTAGCTTTTCAAGTGGACTATTGTGATTAAAAATTAAAGCAACACGGTTCTAGCCTGGCAATGAATTGATGTGGCATGCGAAGTACCATCACGCAATAATATGGTTTAACTAAGAATTGTATAAAGGAACTCTTGCAATCGGTTTGCCCTTCTAGTTTCACACAATATAATCCGCATTTAGCGTAAATGGAATAGAATTTACCAATAACTTACCGTCATGTTTTGTTCGTTGCTCCAGGAACATTTGAATTCATGCAACAGGAGCAAAGTGCGCTCATTCTGTAATAAAAATGGAAACAATTACCATCGGCCAAACGTGAAGCGATCCAAATGAAGCGGTACCTGCTGCTGGATCGAGTGATTCGATTTTGCAATCACAAAGAAGAATGTAAAGTGTACGATGGCGTGCAGGAACAAGATCCACAGGCAGTACTCTGGCAGCTTGGGATGACCGATATTATGGTACAGTTCGAGCAACAGCATATTGATTTGAATGAATGTAGACAACAAGATGATCAGCAACAGCACACCAAAGTGTTTGTTAACATCTCGAGTCAACCGTATCAGAGCCATATGTAAGGTGGAAAGTTTTTCGATGGCCGCCACGTTCACATGCAAACTATGGTCCTGTGCTTGGCTCGCACTATCAAGCTTTATGTAGCTGACTGTCGTGTGTTTGCCGAACGGTCGTTCTGGATGATTTTTCTCTACCAGGGTGACTTCATGCAAACTATCATTTAGGCAACTCAAAATTCCACCAATCGACAATAGCAATGCCTGATACAGAAGGATGTAAACGGCTATAGTCACGTACGGTGCTAAATAGCTCACGTTTAGTAGCGTCGAGACAGGATGTTCGGTACTGATCCATACGGTGATGGTGATAACTAGCGTATGGCAGCAGTACAGTAGCAACAACCGATTGCTAATGACAGCGGATGCTCTCAGTACACCTTGAATTGCTCCAACACGATCGAAAAGCTTCATTATGTGCACTAGAGTGTCGATCGTGTTGCGAAAGAAGCGTCCACTTAATCTTGGCCCAACCAATGCTACCAGCACCAGCAAAACTCGCAGCCAATTTTCCACATGGTACATAATTTGTAGCACTGCCGGCAGGTCGCCTTTGTACATTAGTTCCGGATAGTAAATGTACAGGGCTAAATAGCAGAGTAACGAGATGCTAAAAATGAGCACGGCCACTATACCGTTTAAGCAGCGCAGTATCCATGAACGAACATCATGACGACGATCTAAAGCTTGCCGTAGTACGTAAGATGGGTAGGGCAGAAAGCTGGCGTACTGTGCGACATGGAGCAGAAGATGAAATTTCTTGATCAGTAGACTATGATAGAAAACACTGTCCGCCTTGAGGAGATCCATGCTGTCGACTGTGTGATGGGTCTAGAATCGTTACTGTTGGGGCATGAGCAACCTACCACTGCATAAATAATGATCTCGTTGGCGATAACTATCTAATTGAGGCATCACGGTGAAGTGCTAAATTCAGTTCTTTTTATCAAACGATTTATCTCAAAAAAGGGTACAAAATTATGAATGTGTAGGTAGTTATTGTGCATATTTATTAACTTAACGTTGTTATTTGCATGAAATATTGTTGCTATTGTTAGTTGCATGATGTTTTAGCATCGGAAAACTGTACGAGCACCACCAGAATGTTAGTCAATCCACCAACAACCTGAAAGAAAGTTATGAACAGTAGTTTGAATTTATTTTGTATTGGGAAGCGATTTTCCATAATTACGCTCAAGATCAGTGTCATGTCGATGGATATCATGTCGTACGCTTCGTGGGCTTTTTCCAGAAAGAGTGATGTCTGCGTTATGAAGCGGTTGGTCTGTTTAAGACAGAGGTACATATTAGGTTATACATATCACTAGCATTTTGTAAAGAAACTCCAATCTACATACGATTTCATGACATCTCAAACTGTTTACCGAACTGTGCAGCTGATAGACCAATTTAAGGCAACGAATATTCTATTGTACAGCGAGAAGGTAAGGAAAAACAAAAAGCCTTGTTTAAGTATATGATTTTCCCACTAAAGAGATGCTTTACCTGTTGCTGGATCAATCGATTCGAGAAGGCAAACAGCACCATCATTGCAAACTTCAGTGCAGAGTTCGTTAGCTTTGCCCCAATCACGTCGAACGTAAAGGCACCCGCCTTTATCCCTTGATACAGCTGCAGTAGCTCGGTGTTGAGAAAGATAAACGTCGTCAACAGGACCACGATCAACAGCCTACCGTACTCGCCACCGTTCGTGCGCAACACGATTTGCAGCAGATGCAGTTGCAGCAAACGGATCTTTTCGATTGTGTTCTCATCGTCGCGGGTTAAGCGTACCGGTGCAAGTGCGTGCTGTAAGCGGGCACCGGAACTAGCTTCACTGTGCCCTATTCCAACAAGCATTGTCTCTAGCGTATCATTCATTTGGCCGAGCAATACAGCCACTATACCGAACAGCATCACATATTGCAGTGCAAAACTCGTCGCCATCAGTTGTGCAGCGATGAAGATCACAACCTTGAGCAGATTTGCCCAGGAATGGTCACTTATCAGATGCGCCGAAAGCACGAGTATAACAAACAATAAAATGGCAAGCAGAAGTCGGAGTACGTTTGTTTGCAAAGCCTGCAAACTTTTATCTACTTCCGGTCGTCCAAATGCCACCAACACGGACATTAGTCGATCGAAGTAAAAGCGATGGAAATTAACGTGGAACTGGTACACCAACAGCACATAGCCTAAGGATCCAGTTTGCAGCAATGCTTGCAGGTAAAACATTAGTTTGATAGAAAGCGGAATCTTGTAAGTGTGCACATTCCCACTGTAGAGATAGTAGAGCAAAAACGGTACAGCAAGCACAACACTGAAGAGTAGCGCGGTAAAGACTCGTCTAAGCGCTTGCACGATACGGAGACGTATGGATCGATTGTTCGGATTGTCGTGTTGATAGGGTTCTAGCGGGAACGGTGCAGTACAGCAACACTGTGACAGGCGAATCACCGTCCGGAAGGTATCCGCAAGCAGCGCTTGAAAGAAGGCGCGTTTTTCCACCTGCAGTCGATGCATTTTGAGGAAAGACTGAGCATCTGACTATTTGCTGATGAAGTTTATCAGCAATTGTAGGCTTATGGATGGATGAATAATTAAAGCAATGCTTGAATAAAACAAGAATTTTGCATGTTCATGATGCACGTTCGTGGCACAGCAGTTTTATACGGAGTAGTGAATATTAGCAAGCTTCCGTTGCTTTTTTTTTTGAGTTAATGAGCATAATTTAATCTAAAGTGTAGTATTAGCTTCATGAAAGAACTCCACAGAAGGTTGCTCAGTAGTATGCAGTAATATATCTTGCAATGCAGAGTCGTAGAACTGCAGAAGGATAATAAGAATCGATGTGGTTGCTGCTACAACCTGTATGAAAAGAAAGTCACAATTTTAACTAGGGTTTGGAAAGTTTTTTTCTGAAAGTTGTACGTTAGGAACAAGCTTCATATCCAAATTCACCATCCCACAAGCGGTATGAGTATCCGGAAGGTTTGCAAATCTGCCAATGTAAAAATCTATCTACAAAGAGAGAGATTATAAAAACTAGTATTTGAATTCTCTTTCTATCGAATGAAGCTCACCCCATTGCTACTAATCTTACCATCATATTTTGGTCACTGTTCCAGCAACAACTGAAACTATGCAGTATCAGTATTGATCGTTCATTCTGGAAGAAGATATGAGTTGTTTGTAAGATAAATATCCATTTTCAAATATCCGATAGTATGACTATCGCACATACCTCCTTCTGTATTGTATGGTTTGCTCGTGCAATTATCACAAAAAACGTAAAATTCGTAACCGTGTGCAGAAACAGGACCCAGATAATGAATTCGGACATTGGTAGATCGTTGATTATAGGGTCAATGTTGAGATACAGTTCGAACACTGCCACATTGACCTCAACGAACAAGCATAGCAAAATAATTAGCATCACCGGTCCACAGTGTGCGTTAGTTCTGGATGTCAGGTTTAGTAGACCCACATGTAGCGTGGAAAGTTTGTCGATCGTTGTCATCATTTTTTGTGATCTTATTTTTTCTAAAAGGTCGTGCTTCGCATTGAAATAGTATTTTGTCTTCTGTTTTTCGTACGATCGTTGGCGATCACTAGCTTCTACAGCAAGCTCACCAAGACTATCATTTAGAGAGGCAGCGAAGCCACCTATCAACAGGAGTAGTGCGTTGTACTGCAGGACGTACATCATGACGGCTATGAACGGGATAAGATAGCTCAAGCAAAGCAATGTGGATATTGGGTGAGCAAGAACTAAACACAGTGAGGCGGTGTTCACCAGAGCATCCAGGAGGTATAGGATAAGTAAACGTTTCGTTTCGGTGGCAACAGACAGAAGGGTTTTATCTATATGGCAAACTGCATCATCACAAAGCACTAGTATTTGCACCAAATCGTAGTAAATGTCTCGTAAGAACGTTGCACAAGTTTCAGGCCAAAACAGGGTTACTAGCACGATAAGAACCTTCAGTACATTTTCCAGATGATAGGCAATGTTTACTACGGGTGGTACATCTTCCTCGTACATAAACTCCGGAAAGCAAAGATATAATGTAACGCAGCTCAGGAACGCGGTACTGAACATCATGAATCCTACAGCTCTGTTTAGAATGCATAAGAATCGTTGGTACCACTGATGTTTTGGAACTTTTTTCCGCTCAGAATAGAACGGATAGGGTAAAAACCCGAAGCATTGTACGATGGTGAGAAGGAACCGAAACCGTTTGGTCAACAAGTTGCGATAAAAGGTTGTATCCATCTTAACACGACAAATGCGGATTGTAAACTGTAATGCGAGGCACTATTATGTACATGAATCAAGAAATTTATTTCATTAGGGTTAGAGAAACAAATAAAAAAGAAAGGACTTCATTACATTAAAACATTTTTTGTTGGTAAACTGTTTTTACTAACAAGCTGGTTATGAAAGAAGAAAAGAGATCCGTTTATAATTTTTTTTTCTCTTTTGAATGATGTGGTGATAGTGATAATCTTTTACAGCTCGGATAGGTAATTAGGATAGTTAGGTAGGTGCAGGCTTAGCATCGGAGAACTGAACCAGTACTACTAGAATATTAGTCAATCCTCCAACGATCTAAAATGGTTTGAGAGAAAAAAAAGTAACTATTACCATTCGCCATTTACGTTATAATGCACTCAGATAAATTACACTCAAGATCAACGTCATGTCGATCGATATCATGCCATAAACTTCATGTGCCTTTTCGAGAAATAGTGATGTTTGGGATATGAAGCGGTTCGCCTGCAAAGAGATATCGTACATTTAACAATGAGAAAACGCGCCTGTTAAGACTAATCCTTCATACGTACAATGTCGATACATCGAGAATCATTTCCAGGTTTATTGAACTCGTACAGCAATTTCAAACCACGTATATTCTAGAGAAAAGGATAAAAATAGCATCAAAATATATTGCTTTACTGCAAGTATGGTTAGCCAATGTTTACCTGTGTTTGGATCATTCGATTCGGATAAGCAAACATGAACAGCATACCGATTTTGTGTGCGGCATTGAGCAACTTCGAACCGATAACGTCGAACGTAAATGCTTCCGCTTTAATGCCTTGATACAGCTGCAGTAGCTCGGTGTTGAGAAAAATGAACGTAGCCAGCAGAAGCATAATCAACAGCTGACCATACTCTGCCCCATTGATTCGTAGTACCACCTGCAGCAGTGTCAGCTGCAGATGGCGTATCTTCTCAACTGTCCGCTCGTCATCTCGCGTCAAGCGTACGGGTTTGACGAAAAGCGTTACGCGATCCACTACCGTTTTTTCATCCGTTGGAACACCGTGAAGAATGCTTTCTAGCGTGTCATTCATCTGGCGCAATAGTATGGTCACCGTTCCGAATATGGCTACGTATAGAAGCGTTAAGCTTGTCGCCATCAGTTGCGTAGCTAAGAAAATTATAATCTTAGGCACTGCAGTCCAAGACTGTTCGCGCAGGATGTACGCCGTAATTATTAGCCCGATGTACAGCCCAATCACCAGTAGCAGTCGACGAATGTTAGCTTGCAATGTGCGAAACCGAACGTCAATATCCGGACGTCCGAACTCCTCCAACACGCACATGAGCCGGTCAAAGTAGAAACGATGAACATTGGACCGGAATTGGAACACTAGCAGAATGTATGCCATTGAGCTGGTTTGTATTGCCGTTTGTGCGTAGTACATAAGCTTGATTGAGAGCGGTATACTGTAGACGTAGATCTGCCCGGAAGCCAGGAAGTATAGTAGGAAAGGTGCAGCAACAATGACAGCAAACAGAAATAAGGAAATACAACGGCGAATTCTCACAACGCCCGTTTGTTGGTCGCGTGTAGTGCGTTGGAATGGATCCAAGGGGTACGGAGTTGTACAGCACCACTGAGAAAGAAGGATCACGTCTCGAAAGGTGTGCATCAGCAGTGCTTTAAAATAAGCTCGATTTCCCGTTTGCATACGAGACATCCTGACAAGCGACTGAATCTGGTGCATACGCATCGTTAGTGGATAACTGATGATGTGTGGCGTAGCACTATTAATGAGTTACTTAAAAATGCATAATCATGTATGATCACCGTGTAACATGAAATTCGTTTTTAGGTGGCGTTGGTCATTTGTTAAGTGACATTTATGATTAGCCAGTATACAGCTGTAAAGAGCGTTCAGTTAAAATTAATCTGTCTTGTAGTGGGATACATTGTAAACTATTCTAAAGAATTAGCCTTTTATTGTATCAAGTTGTATTAAATGATTTTAAAATTATTATTGTCAAAAGAGAGCATGCAAATATTTAATACATATTCTTACTAGTCTTACAAAGCCTTGTAGACTGTTGGTGGAGGCGCCCAGTGGCTATGGTGCAACCCGGTAGAGATGTCGAGTCTTTCGTTCGATCTGTTTGTAAATGATTGAGAAAATTACACGACACTAACAGGAAGGAACCAATATCAAAATCTCATCCAACCCATCTCTCCGCACTAGGAGTGATTATTTTGGAAAGGATAAAAATATCAATATTATCAGAAAAAAACCCTTTGTTTTTATTTTGTCAAAAATAGGAAAAATACTTTGGAAAGAAATTTTCTACATAGCAATTATCTTATTAATAGCCCGAGGTATGATGTGTTCCTTCAATGAATAAATTGAAGATAATAATAAAACAAAAAAAATAAAATTGCATACATTCAGGCTAGTGCATACCAAATTAGATACTAAGTCATGATGATTGATTAGACATATGTGATGCTAGTAATCAATCATTTTAGAATAATCAGTCTTTAAAATCAGTCATCTCCTAGCTCGGTACAATTCCAAAAAACATCCTCCAATAAACGTGTGTATTTAAATATTTCAAATTTGTTTTCCCACCAGAGGACGCCACCTATCACCAATCACATGGCGCTGTACACGTGGGATGAAAAGTTTACCCATAGTGTACGCCTGCGCACGGTTTGTATTGATTTTTCCTACCACTTTGTTTTGTGTTTGAATCTGCACACACTCTGTGACGCGAGCTAAGAGCAAAACATTGGCACGGTACTTGACGAAGGTTTGCGAAACATTTCCAAGTGTTTTTGTGGGATAGGGGTTGAAATTGGTTTGCAGTGATTGTTGTGTGATGTGAGCAAAGTAGTATTGTATTATGAAGAAAAGCGTTTGAAAGGAGAATGATATATTTTAAGAGCGCTAGGATAGTCCTACCGGGACTCAACAGTCTGCCTTTTTTATTACACAAAAATCTAATCTAATTCGAGTAGATATAACTTCTTGAAAACATTTCCAGTAATAATCGTTCGTTTCAAAAAGCAACGCATTTCCCACTTTTGTTGTGAAACCGTTTCTGATAACATATCGTAGTCTATGATAGTCTGCATTGTGCATAGCTGCGCCGTAAGGTAAACGTCAACATGAGAGCGTTATAGTGTTTGCAGGACGAAAGAACCCTCCGGTCCTTTGGCAAGCTTTCACACATACATACGTATGTAGACACATACGCACACACATACCCTTCGGAACGCGCAGTTATGATGTAAGGAAAAGTCAACAAGGAAAAGTTTGCGTTTGGTCTCGGGAAAAAGCAGTCACTCAGTTCTCGAGTAGTAGGTAGCACGAGTGGTAACGTTTGGCTGTCAATATTGTGGTTCACCTTTCGCTGGTCTACAAAGTGACTGGATTGTGGTAAAACAAAGATTTTGATAGAATTCTATCACATTTAGGTGTAGTATTTTTGCATAGTTTTATTTTCAGCAAAGGATCCTATCAAACGTATAGCGTTAATTTACTTATTAAGGACACCTGATGTGACAGACAAACAAAGAAAATAGTGTTTGAGAAAAAAGTGATTTTATCTAGAGTGTAAAGTTCTCTTTCCTGTGAGGGAACACAACAGTGAGACTACTGTAAAGTGTGTGTGTGTGTGGTTCCGAGAATAGCATCATTGTGTTCTGTAGCTAGATTAGCTCTCGAGTGTTAAATTGGCGATAAAAGGCGAGACACAACATCCCATTATAAGTCCATCATTACATCAGTGGCGACGATTGAGACGCAGTAAAGTGTGCGTGTGTGCGTGTATTTTTCTCCTCCACCGGAAGGAAATCTTAAGCAGACACAAAGACACTTCATCTCAGCCGAACCAGCCGCTGTTTGGTGGGTGCTGTCTTTGGGACAAAAAAAGGCACGTAAAAAGCCATCCTGATACGGCGAACAACGACTCACTGGTACGAACAAAGCAAACAAAACAAGCGGTATTAGGTCCGCTGACTCACGCGGAAGGACATCTGGGTTTTCGTTTTGGAAGGGGCTGAAAGCAGAAACTTAAAGCGCATCGAAAAATGGCACTCGATTTTGCGGCAACGTACAAGGTGCTGGTGTTGGGCGATTCCAACGTTGGCAAGACGTGCATCGTGCATCGTTACTGTGACGAGCGGTACTACGACACGTACATTTCCACGATCGGTAAGTAATGGCTTGTTATGGTTTTCTTTTCCTTGAGAAGCGAAGAAAAATCGCTGAAACATGATATCGTTTAAAAGCTTACTTTTAAGGTAACGTTAAAATAGAATATCGAATGTTAAGTTATGCATTCCAATGTAGCTGCAGTTTATACCGCAATTATAGTTTTATTATTCGTCATTTAGACCTGGCGATGTCTATCATCAATTAAGCGAAATCGATCGCCCTACCGAGGACAGATCATTACGACCAACGTATACTTTGTCGCTTTAACACGTTCGTCCTCAGCTCCCTGACCTTTACTTCCCATTTCGAAGCATCCGAATTCTCGCCCGCGATGATTCATCGGTAGCTTTCGTGCGGATAATTACAGGCGACCGGAGGGAGAAAATTGCAGTTTGCATATGCAATGATGCATCGTCGCCAGGGCAAGAGATTTGCCCTTGCAGGCCGTATCATCATCATTATCAACGCCACCACCATCATCATCATCATTGATGTGTGGAAAAGTGCATCCGTATGCAGTGTGGCGGAATGAATTTCCGGATGCATTTGTGCACAGGGAAATGAAGCTGAGTGAAAAACTACCAACATTTGTCGGTATTTTGATGATGAAGTTTACCACCAGTAGGAATAAACATTATTCTTTTTATAATGGATGTTGTTTTAGTCCCAAAAAATAGTGAAAAACTATTTTCCCTAACTTCATGTCTTTCCAGTCCTGGTTTAGTATTGCATACTTTCAGGCGTTCGCTTCTCGAACGGCTTGTTGTAGTTATTCAAATCATCACTCCCAATGTTTACCAGTTGTTGCTAGTTGAAGTAAACTAGAAAAACGCCTTAAACAAATTCTTCCCACGTTCCAAACATCCAATCGTTCCCTGGCAGTGCAATGCAGGATGCTGAACGAAACCTGACCACCATCGCAGCGGTCCCAATCTTGCCACATTTCGTTGCCCGTAGGTACGGCGCCGTTCACCTTTTTATGAGCGTGCAGGTTATGTTTGTTTGGTAAGAACCCATATCCTTCCGGCAAAAGTTTGGCCCGGCCAAACCCGCGTATCACGTAGCCGCTTCTTCTCCACAGCACGACGAGACATTTTTTACGATCGACATTTACGGACGGTCCGGTGTCGTATTTTAGTGCATTTTACCGCTTTTGAGTTGCCGCTTTTGCCTTTCGATTCGAGTTGATGGATCGAGGCCGGCTAAAATGATCATTCTAGTGTCCTCGAGGAGGAGCGGGAACGCGTACAACGCAAATGGGGGGGCCAAAATAGAACAAGACATGAATTTTATAACCTCTGAAGCTCATGAAAGGAAGAATTTTGAAACACAACCATTAGCGAAAAGTGGTCCACTTCCCTTACAAAAACTGAATCATTTCCGATGCGGGATAGTTTCTGCTTCATTGGGAAGAATAAGCGTCCGAGCGTGATATGCAGTGCCATCTGGTATGTTTGGAAGTCCGTTTGACAGAGACTATTTGCTCACCGTCTAGTCGCGTTTGCAAGGGTCAGAGCTGCAAAGGTGGATAGTCCCGATGCTAAAAAAAACACAAAAATCGTATCGCTTTTCAACAAAAGCTTCCTGCTTTAGGATCTAATAAAGCGTCATGTTTTATGGATAGTATTTGTTCCCGAGCACTGTGTGTGCCGCTCTGTGTACTACGCTTCCAGGCAAGAACAGGCACGAAAATTGAGAACGAGTTTTAAAGCAAAAACAAAAAAAAATCCTTCAAATGTACAGCTGGAAAATTGAACTTCCTTTTGTTTACCACGTTCCATTTTATTGCGCACAATACGAAAGCCTCGCCAAGAGGGACCAACGTTTGATTTCCGTACGGGGACGTAGACAGGATGAAATACGTCTACGTTACGTCTTTTTTGTGGATGTTTATTTTTCTCTTATATGGAGTTTCTTTTGTTTTTCGTTTGGTTGTTTGATGCTGGCACACAGGAATCGATTTCAAGCAGAAACTCATCAACCTGGACGGTGTGCCGATCAAGCTACAGATCTGGGATACGGCCGGCCAGGAGCGGTTCCGCACGCTGACGACTGCCTACTATCGTGGCGCGATGGGTATACTGCTGATGTACGACGTGACGAGCCTGGAGTCTTTCAACAATTTGTCCTACTGGTTGCGAAACATTCAAGAGGTAAGTAGAGTAGCAGATGAAATTAATTTATCATAAAAAGTGTGAAGCAAATTGATCCATTTACACAACTTCATATGCCTTATTCAACAACAAATACTATTTTTTCCCCATTTTTTTCTTCCACACCAGAACGCGGCACCCGATGTGGTAAAGGTTCTCGCTGGCAATAAGTGTGAATGCAATCCACCCCAGCGAGCAGTCGACAAGGAACGAGGTGAAAAGGTAATGAGTTGTTGACGGGATTTCCAGTAGATCGGTTTTTTGGTCACCGATCTGGCGAAAGGGATTAATTGAAATTAATTTATTGCACCATCGTCGCTACGGAGTTCGCTTCGCCTTTTTTTTTTGGTGGGGGGCGAACAAAACTTATTGCCCCGAATGGCGGGAACTTCCGATTCACTTGACGCCTTACATACACTAAGCTATGGAAAGGAGCAGGAAAAGCGCTAATAAGGTGACTGTTTTGGGCATACACGGGTGCCAACCGAAAGCACATCGGTAGCGGTAACGTCCACAAAACCACACCAAAGGACCACCCCTCTCACCAAAGGACCACCTGAAAGACCCGGTACGGAAACGTACCAAATGGAAAGGAATATTAAGCGAGACAAATAGGCGACACACGGAATGTGATGTTTGTGGCGCCGTATACCGTAGTTTAGCCAGGGATTGGAGCATTGTTCTGAAGGGGTGGGAGTTCATTAGGGATACGTCTGGCTGGTAGTTAGTGGTGGGTGCGTAGAATGCATGGGAAAATCCAAAGGTAAATTATTCCTTTGCCCTGTTTTTCAACGATACGAACGATGCCAATGACCTGTGGATTCTAAATCACCACCAAAGAGCAGCGGATAAACAACATAAATGTGTAAATGTTTAGTAAACAGGTTTATGAATCGTTCGGTATTTATGTATTCATTTGTGGAGCATTTATTGATACAGTCGAATTAACTAATCGTGCTCAATTATCCGCAATAAAGACTTTATCATTGTTTTGTTTGTGATGGTTATAAGTAGCTCAAGTAGCTCAAGTTGCTCAAGATCTCTTGTTTTGTCTGTAAATCGTTTATGGTGCCAATTCTGGTGGCAGTATCAATGCCATCACGCCTTACCAATTAAAGCCTTCCGCCTAGGTGGATCAAGGCTCTAGGAGTCTAGCAAAATGGAAATTGAGGGCCCTTAACACACCAAATCCGTTGATAGACCCGGAAACAGAGATGCTCATGATGGCCTTAAACAAAGCCCCTTTATGGCGTTGGCCTCTAACTGTTCTTGGCTCTCAGGTCCAAACCACTTACCTATAGGATGATCTCCCTCTGTCAGAATGTGCAAGACCTCAAGCATCTTCTTAGTTTGCTTTTATTATGATCCGCCCCTGTTCTCCTGTAAGACTCTGTGGGCTAGGTTGTCCAGGTTCGTTCTAATGGCACAACTAATATCATCTTCTACTACTTTCTTCACTACAGATTGCCGAAAACTTTGACATGCCCTTCTTCGAAGTGTCGTGCAAGCAGAACATCAACATTGAGCAAGCGTTCCTGACACTGGCCCGGAAGATTCGTGAACAAAGAGAGCATCGGGTAAAGATAAAAGCCACCCTTAATATCTGTACACTCCAAAACTCTATACTCTTTTCGTAATATTTTAGGGTGAAAACTTTGACGATGGCGATCGCCAGAAGGGACTACAGGATATGATCAAGAACGGACCCGGCTCGAACGGTCTCGGACCATTTACGTTAGGCAGTGGTGGCGAAGGTGGACGCTGTTCGTGCTAAACATGGTGTTAGTGTGTACGGGTGTGTGAGTTAGTTTGAACTTTCACGACAAGACTTCGATTGTATTAGCCGTCGGCAACAGTAAACACGGGAAAACTATTCCCTTGTGTGGAATACGCTACAGCAACATCATGTTGCAACTACAGGCGAGAATGTACTAAAGCACAAATGAAGTTTCGAAAAATGCGCATGAAGTGCGCACAGTTGTTTAAAAAGAACACAGAGAAAAAAGGGAATTAATATTAAACGAAATGATTGGCTTAATTTAGATTACAGAAAAAAAAACTACACTAACTAAAAGAAATGATTTACAGCAAGCGAAAATTATCCATCACCGTTTGCTTTGCCGAACCAAAAAATAAGGTTACAAAGATGTGCATGTGTTGTCAGTTTTGTGTTCTTTACTACAGCCCAAATCAGTCAATCTTGCGTCAGATGCGAGTGGAAGCTTCAGCAGCAGCTACAGGAGTGAATCAGGTGGAATCGTTTAATCAATTTAGAAAATTTTTAACCAGTTGCCAGTTAAGTAGCAAAAATCACGCATAAATATCACGCGGCCAGCGAGGAGGCGTTCAATTTAAACGGATAAAAAGAAAGCAAAAACCAAATCGACAGCAAAAGCGAACGAAAAGCGAAGAAAACCGAAAACATGTAAAAAGTCTAAACAGTCTTTCAGCAGACCTTGATAAATTTCGCTTTGGTTTCGAACAGGTTCATTTCAAATTTATACTCTAACTTTTGCACTGTGGAACCAGAGACAGTATTGTACTTGCGTGTGCAGCACAATTTTATTTGTTTTCCTGCAAAAGTCTTGTTACCTATAGTTTGTAGAGTTATCGTCTTTTTATTCGTCTAAAAGCAGCTTGCTAAATGGTATCAAGACTGTCTAGATGTACCCTACCTGTGTAAATTATGTTATTAATGTAGGATTTGGCTTTTGTACGTTAATAGTAACTATATTTCCACGTATACAACAAACACACCGCTCAATTTCGATTGGATCAGACGGTAGGAAAATTTCGCTAAGAAAAACGAACGAAAAAACAAAACCACACGTATAATGTAATAGCCAAATTTATACCGATTCCTTTTTTGTGTACACTGTATCGATAAGAACGCATTAAAAAATAAAAAGAAAAGCCACCGTGTTTCGAGTTTAAGCGTAAGATGCTGGTGGAAAGAGAAGTTAGTTGGAAGTAAGCGAAATAAAAGCAAGAAAAAACGAACAGGAAAAAAAAACACATACACACACACAACAAGAAAACCTTAAGCATATAAACATAAATCGAGATTCAATACACAACTAAAAGTGAGTAAGATAACTAGTAGAAGCAAAAACTAAAAGACAACTGAACAAAAGCTGGAAGACACTGGTGGAGAACTGAAGCAAAGGGTGAACGAATTTTGAATGCGCGAGCTAGCTACGAACGATTAGAACATTTTGTTTGTCATTTTAAATGTTGCTTCAGTCTAATCGAAACCGGAAGCACCGAACGGATGAAGCGAGTGGATCAAGCGTATGGGACGCCACAGAACCACCTACTAAGCAGTGGGCGAAGCTTAGTAATGAAGGGAAAAAGTTGAAAGCAAAAGAAAAAAACTGCGCAGGGCTAGATATGGGACGGGCCATGCAGTGAGGGAGTGACCGTATGGCGCTTGCGTTGTAAAATTGATGGTAGTTTTCTTTGAACTATTTCGAAATAAAATTATCACAAAAGCATAATTTAATGGTGAGCCTTTTGGATTAATGATGTCAAGATGTTCCGTTGCATACATTCAGGAGTTTAGCGTACAGCTCGTTTCTTAGTAGCGTTATGTACGTTGTTCTGCATGGTTTGCACTTACCTGTTATTTGTTACTTATAGAAACAACATTTAAACAACACTTAATGTTTTATCGCTTTTCAGGGTGTGTTAAATTTTTATTGCCTTAATAACGTTCAAAAATACTGATCCATTCATGAAGGAACTGAAATGTGTTTCGTGCGACTATGGGGCCATCGTGTGGCAGCTGCTACAGTTTAAAAAGGTGCAATGTGTAGCAACGCTTCCGTGTATGTTTCTAGTGGCCGTTTAAACAAGCGGACAGTTGGTCTCGACCAGCACTAGGATGCTGTGTTGCAGGGGATGCACGTCCAGTAGCTTCACGTACGATCCTAGGCTTTGCTGTTGCTTGGAGGAATACAACCTGAAGGATAAACGTTAGCTTAGTACTATACTTAATACTATATGTATATTTGCAGAACACGTGCACATTTTCGGGTGTAGTAAGAACAAGCAGTGGTGAGCAGGTGGTTACTATTTTACTTAAATTATATTTGCCACAGTACAATCGTGGGCGCTGCTAGTGGATCGTAAGCCGAACGAAAAGTAAACCATTTTGCTTCAGTTTGGCAACACTGTCCCGACGCTTAACCGGTGTAATTTTTGTGCGCACACATGTATCTTGGAACGCAATTTCCATAACTGTTGCGTGCAAAACCAGGCTTACAGAAGCATCCCGAACCACAGACGGCTGGGCACATCATGTTCTTCCCATTACATTTCGGCTCGGTACAGCTACTACCACAACCTGTAAAAGCTTCACCCCGTTTGCAGATTGGCCGTTGACCGGCGGGTATTGTCGTTTGTGCTGTATTTTGGATGAGGTATGTAGAATAAGTCTGTTGGTCACAAACAAATTTTCACTCAAATCTTACCGCTCACACACACCACCACCGCCGACAACACAATCACTAGCAAGCTAAAGTTGTATTTCATCGTGGGTAAAAATACTGTAACAGCCTGAACAACACAACCAGAATGGCCGTAGATGCGTTAGGATCTGTGTTATATATACACACGACGAATTGATCGGATGTTCTAGATTTTGCCAAAATGCACACTCTAGTTTTCTTCGATCGAACGATGGCCTTAATATTTTCCAATGCTAAAGCACACTTGAGCAATGTGTTTGGTTGTCGCGTAAGAGATCCACCACAAGATTGCTCAGCTGGTAGGGTGGCTGGTTGTTTGTCCCAATTTTCCAACTTTCGGCATACAGATCGATTGCGCACGTGCCTCCAAATATTGGCGCCATATGTTTCGCAATTTGCAAATAAATGTTGAGGTTCCGCAGGTTACGTTCGAAATTGGTCCCCAAGTTTAATCCGTTTTCTCTGCTCCATGTTGCAGCATTCGGTGAGCTCCTTGAGAGAGTTGTGAATTTATTCTTCAGGGATAGTAAGTGTGTCGGGTCATGACGTGTGCTGGGTGTGAGCAAAACAAAGTTTCTCTAGACTTAGTGGTACCATCGACAGTAGTTATTGCCTACATTAAGGCGTTGAGAATGCAAAGCAACGCAGCAGTAAATATGTGTCAACTGTATACTTTATTGAGCACGTTTTAATTACAATTTGCATAAAATGTACAGCTGAAGAAGGAGTTGGGCTTCGAGCATGTGCGAATCATTTTGTAAGGAACGCATGTACCATAGCTATTACGTGCATACCCATTAACGCAATAACATCCCGGTTGACAAATTTCAGGGCACATACGATGATACTGCTTGTTGCACTGTGGTTCTTTACATCTGTTGCTGCATTGATAATAGTTTTCGTTTGGTTTGCAGGTTGATCTTTGGGCTGGAGGTGCAGGTGGTTGTGATAGTGTTGTGTTTGTAAATAACAAGCAAGGGTTTAAGTACTGGTGCTATTGAGCGTCGCGATCTCTACTTACCATTGAGCAGCAGTAGCTGTATTGAAAGCACAATCGCTAGAACGATCAGTTTGTGCGTCATGTTTGTTGTATTCAGTTAGTTTCTTTTCGAAATGAACATTTATAAACAGCCTTGTAGGTCTCTTATATACTAGGTTCGTCAAGGCACGAAATTCCTTTCTGCTATCGAATGAGAAAATAGCAACACACCTGAACAAAGACGGAAGATAAGATACAATACGTATGCATGCGAGAGTCTTTCATGCGATATTGTTGTGTGTTTGTTAGATCAACACGATACATTTGTTGATAGAAGAGACAAAAAAGTATGGAAGTTGACAAGTAAACTTTCACGCGTATGATTTATTAGTCATGTTCGGTAATTTAATTGGTAACATCACAATTTACATACTTAGTACAACCGGCAGACATGTTGGGGCAAGTACCACCAGTTCGGTAGTATACACAAGCACCGTCCTTATTACGTGCGTATCCAGGTAGACAATAACATCCAGGAACACATCTCAATCGACAGAACATGGTGCGTTGTGTGGAACACTTGGGCTCCATACACTTGTTGCCGCAAATCATATATGCTTCGTTTAGCTTGCAGAGTGGCCTCTCAGCTCCAGAAGATTGTGCTATTAATCAATCAAGAAATAAGCGTTTAGAGCATTTAGGATCCACCGATACACCTACCCACACAGTTGAGAAATAGTGGCTGCATCACTAGCATAACTGCTAGTACGATTACTCTAGGCAACATGATTGTTTGAAGCTTTAAAGTTCTCTTCTAACTTTCTGAAATACGCTTCTAGAGTTCTTATACATTTCACGAGCTGTGACTGCAGAACTTCTCTCAAATGTGTTGTGTTAACACAGCTGTACAAAGACAGAAGTATTAAATTTTCAACTTACCGTACGCAGGACCGGCAACCCAACTACGGACGAAATTATGTCAATGAAGCCAGAAATGGCAAGCCAAGGCTGAGGTTATAGAGCCAAAGCAGGGGAAAAAGAAGTACAATTACATCACCATACTTGCAATAACACCCAGGAACACATTTTGGTTGACAATATCTTGTTCTATATACTGTATTACCTATTGATTAGTGGTTCATTGGTACATATTGATGGTTTTTTGATAAACTCAGACGCTAGAAACACATGGAAATGGGATATTTAGTAACAGCTGAACAAAGACAGCAAACAAGTATGTCGTTGTCTGTGGAAGTATGAAATCCTGCTGTTTATGAATCATTTTGTTTGTTTAACCAGGTACTGTAAAGATTGTTTGGCATTGTACGAAAATAGATAAAACTCTCCTTGACGACCTCATCCCTGTGTTGTGCATTATCGATTCAGGGTCTCTTTGGTCATTGCTTTGAGTAGCTATGATGCTTTGGTGATAGCTGCTTGTCGATTTTACGATGAATACACAGAAGCACGATCGACAGGGTTTAGCGCCTACAAGGTATGCAATGTATTTGGAGTTAAATGAGTTGTCGACGGTCGCCTGATACCCATCATTTATGATGACAAAAATAATCCTGCATAAACTTCATAAATAGCAGTTAATTTTTTTTAAATTTAGTACTAATACTGTCTATATTTTGATCAATATATGAATAAAATTAAATAAAACAATACTAAATTTGCTGTTCTGATCACGCTTAATATGAGTTAGAGTAAGTCACAGATTCAAAGATGCATTTTGTTTTTTAAATTTATTAAATTAAATTCAACAGTAAAACATTGCGCACTCATGTGGATGGTCATTTTTTGATTTGCAGTTTAACCACATCTTGCTATGGCCGTACAAGTTTTAGGAGCTTTGGGACCCGAGCACCTGTTAAACGTCTTGTATGGAACACAGTTGCTATTGCTATTGCGTGCATACCCATTAACGCAATAACATCCTGGTTGACATATTTTAGGACAAACCGGAGTGAGAGTTAGACCACACTTCGGCTCCATACACCTATTGCCACACTGTAGAAACCGTTCGTTACTCCTACAACGGACCGTCTGGCTTTCGGCTGCTGGTGCTTGTGCTATTGGCCGTATACCGAAACATAAATATTAAACCACTATCTGCAATAGAAGTGTTAACTTTACTCACCATTAACGAGCAGTAGCTGCATCGTAAGCACAACAGCTAGAACGCTTAGTCGGAATAACATGGCGGTAAAGTGTTGCAGCCAATTCGCGTTGGAAATGATTTGTGTTGAACACACAGTACACTGCCTCTTTTATACACAAAATGATACGAGACAGGAAAAACCTACATGCATGCAATTCTCGACTACTAACAACACCCGAAACGAGAATACTGGAATACACCTGAACAAATATAAAGCACCAGATACGAGTGAAAACCATATTTGGAATGGTTGTTTGGTTCGATTGTTTCGTACGTCTTGAAATGATTGTTTTTTTATTTGTTTAAATATTTCTTGCAGTGTTGCGCAATAAACAAAGCACCAACAAACACCTCCTCAACAGGCCAATCGAAGGAAATGCGTTCTTCACCGATCGTAATCAATGCTACATGCTACCAACTGCGAGCTGAGCTGTCCGGAATACCGGGCATTATTTATAGAATAAGTGACCTGTACATCAGTATTCTGACCAGTCAAGTTGAAACTCGGGAACGAGTTTTAGCTCACCTTACGACCGCACAACATTCACTCTACAGAGATCGATACTGTTACTGACATCGGCAACGCGATCGCTGAGCTCGAGTTAGCTATAAAAAATGCCGAAACTGCCTGCGTCTAAGAGTGTACAGTTAGAGGTGAGTCCTTGAACATTGATCCCTACACAACAGCGCTCATTAAAGAACGAAACCGGCTCAGAAGACTTTTTCACCGCACTGGGAAGGTGTACGCAAACAGGGCTGCTGCAGCATTATCCAGACAGAGCTACTAGTTTAACACACATTGAAACCGCTATTGCTACACTTCCCTCTCAAGAGAAAGTATCCTCTTGAAAAACATGAAAGCTCCAGCATTTGACGGGATTGTTAACATCCTTATCAAGCATCTGCAAGTGAATGCTCTTAGCCGGATCACGAATATTTTTTACAGATGTCTTGAAAATGGCTACTTCCCCAGCACATGGAAGTGTGCCAGGGTTGTGCCCATCCTCAAACCAGGAAAAGATCCCACGCTTCCGGAATGTTATCGTCCAATTAGTTTACTCTCTACGTTGGGTAAACAGTTTGCGAGGATAATTCTCGATCGATTACAACAGTGGGTATCTGAGCTTGATCTCATGCGACCGGAACAATTTGGGTTCCGCGCATGATACTCTACTGTCCGTCAGCTTATCAGGCTTAAGCGTTGTGTTCAGCAAAATAAATTGGCATCCAGTTCAACGGCCATTACTTTGTTAGATGTCGAAAAGGCATTTGACAACGTGTGGCATAACGAGGGGACATATTCTCTTAAAGTGTCCAAAAACCACAGAATGTGCAGAGTAGAGTAAACCACAGGTTAAAAGATGCTTTTTTTGCAACAAATTAGAAGAGTTTTTAATTTATTTGACTTCATTCAACAGTAAAACATTGTGTACTCTTGTGGATGGTAATTTTTTGATTGGCAGTTTAACATCTTGCAATGAACGTACAAGTTATTCGATTCGAGCACCTCTTAAACCTCCAATATGGAACACAGCTGCCATTGCCATTGCGTGCATATTCTGGAATGCAATAACATCCTGGTTGACATATTTTAGGACAAACCGGAGTGAGAGTTTCCCCACACTTCGGCTCCATACACCTATTGCCACACTGTGCAAACTGTTCATTTATCCCACAACGGACCATCTTGCTGTCTGCTTCAGATGATTGTGCTATCGACCGAAATATAAATATTAAACCACTATCTGCAATAGAAGTGTTAACTTTACTCACCGTTAACGAGCAGTAGCTGCATCGCAAGCACAATAGCTAGAACGCTTAGTCGGAATAACATGGTGGTAAATTGTTGCAGCTAATTCGCGTTGTAAATGATTTGTGTTGAACACACAGTACACTGCCTCTTTTATACACAAAACGATACGAGACAGGAAAAACCTACATGCATGCAATTCTCGACTACTAAGAACACCCGAAACGAGAATACTGGAATACACCTGAACAAATATAAAGCACATATTCGTGTGAGAACCATATTAGGAATGTTTTTTTTTTGGTTCGATTGCTACCTACGTCTTTGTTTTTGTTTAAATATTGCTTACAGTGTTGCGCAATACATGTAACGGTAGGCGTGTTTACGCCGGAAGGTATGCAAAAGATTGTATTCTTTGTATGAATGCATTGTGAAACAATAAAAGTTTTATTCAATCAATCCCGATTAGTCGTGTCACAGTATTGTGGCCACTAATCGCTTTTTTGTTTTCTTTTACATAATTTAAGCACATCTTGCTATGGTCGTACAAGTTCTAGGATTTTTAGGATCCGAGCACCTGGTAAACTTCTTATATGGAACACAGATGCCTTTGCTATCGCGTGCATAACCAGAAATACAATAACATCGACTTTCACATACTGTTGGACATATAGTAGGAAGAGCTTGATTACACTTCGGCTCCATACATCTATTGCCGCATTTCAAATACTCTTCATATTTCCTGCAGAGTGGTGTCTTGCTACCAGGGGATTGTGCTTCGGTACAATTGAAAAAATAAGTATTAAACCATTACCAGTAAAATAAGTGTGTCCTGTCCATCGGTACTTACCATTAACGACCAGTAGCTGCATCGCAACCACAATAGCTAGAACGCTCAGTCGGAATAACATGGTGCAGCCTTGGTAATGATTTGTGTGGAACACACAGTACTGTCTCTCTTATATACTAAATGGACCTAGGACAAAAATAGCTAAGCATTCAACACGTGAAAACACGAATCGCAAATATTGGCGAATGCACCTGAACAATGACACAACACTTGTACATGTGAAACCCATATTTGTGTTGTTTGCATCTTTTTGGTTCTATTATATTATATCAAATGGATGTTTTGTAGGCTCTTGGTATTTACGTGTTTTCGTGTCATTCAAAACAGGCAATGTATAAGCGCCGGAGGGTATGCAAATTGATGTTATATGCTGCCAAAAATCTGATAAGGGCATAAAGAGACTTTGATTCCCAATAAATTCGTATAACCGAATAGTATCACATATTGACCATACAAAAATGATCCTTAAAATAGTGCTTGCGTATTAGTTCCTTTAATTGCAGAACTTTATTCGCTTGATATTATTTGTTGTGTTCAGTTAAAGGTACAAAGGTGATCCTGCATTACGAACCCATTGAAATTCGCTGTATGAAAATAGTTTTAGCAAAACAGACAGTAGAACCGATTACCGCATTATAGATGCATCAAGAAACGTGATGAGCGCATTTCGAGTGCTTAAACACATCGTACAGTGGACTGACAGCCGGCCAGGATGCTGGGAACCAGGCATGAGTAAACCAACTTAAACGGCACACAGACACCCTTTATGTTACGCGCATAACCGGAAGAGCAAAAACATCCCTGTTGACATAATGCTGGACAATAACTGCTCACGTTGGTGCCACACTTTCGTTCCTTACATTTGCTGCCGCACGAAACAAACGTTTGGTTTTTTCCACAAATTGGTCTCTTGCTCTCAGCTGCAGACGATTGCACTAGTGCGACAAAACCGGAAAGAAGATATACAACCATTGCCGAAATTGTAGACGTTTGTTCGCTTCTCACACTTACCATTAAGTAATAGTAGTAGCATGCAAAGCAAACCAGCTAGTACGGTTAGTCTGTGTAGCATGTCTGCTGGTAAAGGAGATTTGTGTTTGTAGAGTAAACTCTGTTCCTGCAGCCAATACCTTACGCGAATGATGATTTTAAAACACATTTCTAGTTGTCTTATATACTACATTGAACCGTAGCAAACATTCCTCTCGTGCCTGTTGTTCTCGAACAACTCACAAGTACTGGTGAATATTGGAAGATGCAGCTGAATAAAGACGGAAGATATTTCAAGG
This sequence comes from Anopheles maculatus, assembly GCA_002091835.1. Lineage (NCBI taxonomy): Eukaryota > Metazoa > Arthropoda > Insecta > Diptera > Culicidae > Anopheles > Anopheles maculatus. Next base: position 40,089 of record KZ061801.1, read on the forward strand.
TACACCGCACGGATACATGGTTGTAGAATGTATTTTGCAATGATAATGCCGTATTATTTCCTTCTGTTTTCTGAATCAATTTCTAGGTCACAAAAACATCCCCTAATGGCGAGATATACTTGAAATTCAGCTTAATGTGTACATGCGTATTGTGCAGTCAAGTGTTCGTATGTCATTGAAAAGAAATCGCGGTCAAAAAACAATCGTTAAACAAATGGAAACAATTGTAGGAAATTATCAGATCGGTACCAGCTTATTGTACTTTAACATTAAAACAATGAGATTTGTACACTTTTTCAAAGCATAAGCGACGAACCTAACGATCAACCAGAATAAGTTAAACCTATAACGTCTAACGTTCAGAGTTCGGAGTTTAGAGATATTCACATACTGACGCCTTATCTAACACAACTGAGTTCTTTAACCGACATAAACTTTATAAATACACTGTTCCTTCGGTATACAGACTCGCTGGTCATTGCGAGCATAATCCTTTGCACAGTAACAACCAGGACGATATATCGGCTTGCAGATGCGTTGTCTTATTGTGCACTTTAGTTCTGTGCAACCGCTACCCACTTGCTTATACACTTCACCTTTCCAGCAAACCCACGGTTGCATTACTGCTAGATTCGATGTTGTTTGGGCTGAAACAAAAAAAACTTACTCAACAGTTAGTTTCACAGCCAAAATCTCAAGTTCACATCAGTTACCGTAAGTGCACAGCAGTACAGAAAGTACAAACATTGGAACGAAGAAGTGGGAGACCATTTTATATGGAAGTTATTGGTTGAATGTCACTGTACCGTGGACCACAAGGAGAATATAGTTTTTCAATCGTTAAAAATATGTTTTTATACTACATTGTCTGAAAACGAGCAACTTCTAGTGCCCGTGTAAAACACTTGAACAAACATGCAGTTTGAGATTGAGTGTTCCCAACAAAACAGCTGAACAAATATGGCTTAATTGTATGATTTGTATGTGAAGAATCTGCAACGTTGATCCGTCTCCGGATTGTTTCCTATTTCCTATCCTATAACGACGAGCTGTCAATTAGTTGGACGCTTCAGCATACAAAGAATAGTTCTCGATTTGAAAAACAGGGACATTCCAGACGAAATTTCATACAAGGCCAAACATTTCCACAAACGACAAACCTTCGACTTCGAACAATTCGATTTTGTTTTGCAATAAAATAAACACATTTTGCCGATTTATTTACCACAGCTTAGACGACAGACGAACACATATTTCGTGGTACACAGATACGTCTGTTATTGCGTGCGTAACCAGCAGCGCAATAACATCCCGGAGTACAAAAAGGTCCGCAAGTTAGTAGTCTGCCAGGACATTTTGGTTCCGAGCAAATGCTGCCACATCTCTTGTACACTTCACCTTTCCTGCAGATCGGTGCCTTATTCGTTTGGGCTGAAATGTGTTAGCAACCAACTGTTAGTGTTCCGCTGCAGGGGACTATAGAATTGTCGTCATCCCTTACCGTAGGCACACATCAGTGCGGAAAGCACAAACACTAGCACGATCAAGTGACGGAGCATTTTTCCTGGAAGTTGTTGGCTGTGAATGTCACTAGACTGTAAGGCACAATGTGAATGTAATTTTTAAAGCATGGAGGAACGGATTTATATACAATCCGGTACCAATTGTTCCAGAACTGCCAAAAAACATGTTCGGAAACGTTTGCTTGTTGGTGTTGTATCCTTCAAAAAGCAACGTACTCGTGTACAACACTTGAGCAAACATGCAGTTTGAGTTTGAATCTATGAACGGGTATGTTTCCCAGTTTCGGTTTGGTACATGTGACAGATTGCAGTGTAAGTGGTGACACATTAGTAGCAGTGCAAACAAGCATTTGAAAACGCGTCCGTATACAACACTTGAACAAACATGCAGGTTGAGATTGAGTGCGTGGACGCTTTGCCATGAAAAATTATTTCCTCGTTACCAACAAAATGGTTAAACGCATATGGCATGGCATTGTTTCCTATTTCACCTAATCTATTAACTGCTTTGAAGGTCAGATATTTCAATTGTACAGATGTTTTTGTATAGAAAAAATGACGTTTTACCTAAAATCAATCATATAAAAGGGACTTAACATAAGACATTCAGTACTGCGCGAGTCATTTCCACAAGCGACGAACCTTAGGTACAATTCAAATCGTTTTGCAATAAAATATTTACATTATACCGATTTATTTAACACAGCTTAGCCGACAAAATTGTTGAACACACACATAAAGCGCGGTACACAGACACGTCTATCATTGCGTGCGTAACCATCAGCACAAAAACATCCCGCTGTACACATAGGTTTGCAAACTGGTCGTCTGCCAGTGCACCTTGGTTCCGAGCAACTGCTGCCACATTTCTTATACACTTCACCTTTGCCGCAGATCGGTGCCTTAGTTGCTGCTGGGGCGGATGTTACTGTTTGGGCTGAAATGTGTTAGGAACCAACTGTTAGTGTTCCGCCGAAGGGGACTACTAAATTGTCGTCATCACTTACCGTAGGCACACATCAGTGCGGAAAGCACAAACACTAGCACGATCAAGTGACGGAGCATTTTTCCTGGAAGTTGTTGCGTGTCAACACCGTATGGCACAATGTGAATGTAATTTTTTAAGCTCAGAGAAACGGATTTATATACTACCGGTACCAATCGTTCCAGAACTGCCAAATAAAAACATGTTCTTGTTACTGTTGTATCCTTCGCAACGTAACGTACCCGTGTGAAACACTTGAACAAACATGCCGTTTAAGATTGAATTTATGTACGGATATATACATCCCGGTTTCGGTTTGCTACACGTGACAGATTACAGTATTATTGGTGACACATCTTAGATATAGAAGATGTTAGGAAATAGTATAAATAGAAGTAATTGGCCATTTATCAGAAACCAAAAAAAGGTGTGCTTAGCAAATAGCAAACAAACACTTCAGACATGTGCCACATTATGGTGCAAAACATCTCGTGCCAAACAAGTGTGCACTCAGTTGCACTTACGCTAGTACGTCGGCAGGATCGAGAATAGTCTCGTGTTTATAGAGGGACGTTAAGATGTTTGCCAGGGCGGTCGTGCTGTTGGCAACCGTGGCCAACGAAGGTCGCTGTCGGGATACACAAAAAATGTGGTTGAACATATAGCGTGTTACTTATTTATAACTGGTTATTGAAATGCTCGACAATAGGAAGGTTTGTTATGCGGATTGCATACTCTAATTTGAATTATTTTTTTCTGGCTGAAAAAGGTATGCAATTCGCACAGCAACTATGCATGAAATTATGCATTTCGATTTGAAAAGTAAAACAGACATCCTGGCTTTGTTAGTTAATAATGTAATAAACTGCTCTATTTACCTGTTCGTTGATATTTCTACCATATGACCCACTAGAATCTTCATTGCCGTCCGGTGTGCCCAGACGCGTTCCCCACAATACGACACAATTGTCGTCCGTCGTGGCAACGGTGTACGTTTGGCTGCATTTTACGTTCTACGAAAAGAAGGAACCATTTCAAAGACTTTAATTCTATATAACCAATAGTAGTATGTATGTGTATCACTTACCAAGACGTATCGTGTCTGCAACTGGCGAACGATCGACGGTTGCAACAGTTCACATTTATGTCCTACACCACGCTGTCCGCTAGTGTTATCCCCAAGCGTTACCAGAAAACCACCTTCGATCAGGAATGCTGCGTGCGTATCCGCCACACTGACAGCCACAATCTTTGGACGGTTGGCATCGAGCAGGATGTTTCGTAGTGTGGCCGTACCCTGTACCTTTCGCCCAAGTCCAAGCCGATTCCCCGCATTGCTGCCACAGCAGTAACAATCGCCCTGACGTGTGATGAGAATCGTACAGTCCGGTCCAGCGTACACTTCCCGTACGTTCTGTACCAGCTGTGGCAAAATGACACGCTCCGGCTCTAGCGCCACGTGAATGCGCTTTCCAAGCGCTAATGCGCCATGGCTGCTGGTACCCCAACTGTACACGATACCTCCCTCGGTGAGGGCCAACACGTGCGTAGTACCGCTGGCCACCTGTACGATGGGAATGTGCTCCAGTTTGACGATTTGCCTCGGCACTAGTAAGGATGTCTTGTTTCCCTGGCCAAGACAACCGTTACTGTTGTCACCACAGGCCAGCAGTGTTCCGGAAGCAGTGCAGAAAATGGTGTATCCCTCACCAACAGCAGCACTTTACGAAAGCCGGATTTGATTTGATTACCGTTCTGTGTGGGGTGTTTCCTTAACTTTTCTTACCTAACTACTTTACGCTGTTTGATCGCTTGGATTCGCATGGGGATGTGATGCCATGTTTCGAGTGCGTCGTGTCCTAGCTGTCCCTTGTCTCCTTCTCCCCAACTGTACACTGATCCATCTGAAATGAGATAAAAGATATCAAGAGCCATGCAAAGGTCTGTCAGGTATGTTTGGTAGCTACCTTCCATGACAGCAACAAAATGCTGACCACGTGTCGCTATCTGCTTAATTCTTAACGTTGGCGGTAGATGTAACGGAGCTAACGAGGAGGATGAACCGAATGAATGCAATTGATAGAGTACGGTACGTTCAACCGGAGCGTTTTGGTTCAAGTCCGTTTCAATCAGGGCCGTCGATCCATCTCCGTACACAGATGAGCTGGGATTGCTTTCTACCAACGATTGTCTGTTTTGAAGTTTTACTTCCAGTGGTACAGAATTACTAGCATTCAAGAAATGATTCTCTAGCTGAAATCTAAGAAAGAAAAAGGTCTTTAGAGTACCATCCCCATACTCCACGCTTCTTAGCTTACCCATCCGTGGATCCTAGATTCCTGTAGATAAAAGGAATCCAGTACTGCAACAGTTCTGAAGCAGAGGGCCGCGCGGTCGGATCGATTTGAAACATTAGCCCCAAAACGTGGCGCAACGATTCCGAATAACTCGTCGGAAGAGGCACATACTCTGCCGTCATAATTTTTCCTACCAACTCGGACAGGTTTGTGGCCGTGAATGCTTTCTTCAGGCAGCACATTTCCCCGACAATACATCCCAGGGCCCAAACGTCACTCTTCTCATTGTACTCCTTACCTTCGCACTGTGTACACAGCAAATAAGAATCAACTTTAATATCCATATCCTCTCTCAATTCACTCGTTAGCTTACCATTTCCGGGCTAAAGTAATACGGAGTACCGAGCACCGTTTGGGCATGCACGTTGGTGTTCATAATTTTGGAAATACCAAAGTCACCAACCTTAACCGTGCCCTTGCCGTGCAAAAACACATTCGCTGTTTTCAAATCGCGGTGCAGAATGTTTTGCGAATGCATGTAGCTTATGGCACTGGTCAGCTGTTCAAACATGTTCAGCACGAATCGTTCTGGCAGTGGTTCGCTCTGGTTGCGTTCGGCTAGCATCTGCGCTAACGTTCCACCGTCCGCGTACTCCATCTCGATCAGCAGCAGATCACCGCGCACGGACGAGCCGTGATAGGCTATGATGTTGGGATGGTGCAGCTTCGAGAACACCTCCACCTCGTTCATGGCCATTTCGCGCTCTGGTTTGGCAAGGTTGCTGAGAGCTATCTGTTTCATGACCACCTGTTGCCCATCGGACTGCCGTTCGTACAGGATGGCAGTGCCGAACGAACCTTGACCTACGGACCGAATTTTTCGATAGCCAGTCAGGTCAAGTGCATGTTGCTGTTGCGTGTGACTGCTTTGGCTACTGTTCGGATCATCAGATTTACTCCGGTTCGGGACATCGGATACACCTTCATGGGTGGGATTTTCGACGAATAAAGAAAGATTTTCAAATCTGCTCAACACTGATAGATCATCGCTGGTTACGGATTGTACAGTGTTTGCATTACGCGGATACGTTCGATGTATTTCTTTAAGCTCCATTGGAGTAGATAATACTGCTTATATAAAGTTCCACAAAGCAAATAAACTATGGTGAACTCATGTGTTGTGGGCTTATCATTGCCATGGATATGTAAATGATAGCTCACCGAAGCGCGCAAGTGCTGTAAATTTATTTGCGTTTAAAAGCTTGGACGATGAATCAAAATAAGCGGATGAGACGAGTTAAAGTAGTTTTTAAAATTCATTTTGTGTCTCAAAAAACATGTATTAGTGTTATTTATTTTATTAATTTGAACCGAAAATGTTGCACACAACAATTGCCAACGAATTTTTCAAAACTTACAGCACAGATTGACAGCTCCACACAGCTTGCCCAGTGAAAATGCTACGTCGATCCCACAACCAATTTCGCTACCGCACTATTGGCCTAATAAAAATGTTGTTTTGTACGCCATTGGCTGAAATACTTGTGTTGCTGCGTGTTGTGATTAATTTTTATTATTATTTCGTTATAAAACTGTCCTAACAGAAGTAAAACATTATTTTACAAGAAATAATTGAAAATGAAAACAATTCCAGCCCGTCGTAAATTGTCCGCTAGGTGGCGCTGCAGATCCGTCACCCTCTGAACGCGCTTTGACAACTTCCGGCATTCTGTCGTTTGTGGTTTTCTTTTCGCCCTGAACTATCAAGATGGTAAGTAACGTGTGCGGAGTTTTGGTGTGAATAATATGGAATTTGGCCTGTAAAACATCTACAATTACCTTTAAACTGCCCATCAACGTAAGCATACCATGCAGAGGAATGCTTTGAATGTGTCTGAAAGTGCGTGAATGCTAGTTTTGAGTGAGAAAACAACGATACAAAGGTGCCACATTGTTGATATTTGTAATGCCGGACGGAAGAATGCCGCGGACGTTTCACATGTCCGGGGTTGATGCTTTCCGTACGATGGCAAATGCAACCCATTGTGGAGATGCTGTCCAATCGGATTATGGTTTCGGGTGTGATATTGTGTTCCTTATAGTGAAGGGAAAACAGGGGGAACATACTTCCTGTGTACCACCCTCTAGACATCATATGGACATTGCATACAAAATGCCCTCAAATCCCCTCAGTTTCATACAAAAGGCCCTCATTTCTCCATACAAATTTTGACTTGTGAACCAAAATTAGGGGCTTGCACGCAGTTGCGCTAATTTTGTTTCACAAGTCAAAATTTGTATGGAGAAATGAGGGCCTTTTGTATGAAACTGAGGGGATTTGAGGGCATTTTGTATGCAATGTCTACATGATGTCTAGGGGGCATGAGAGGGACACACGGTAGGTTAGAAAGAAGCGGCAGTAGCAGGTCAATTCCATTCACTCCAGCTCGTGCAGAATAATGTGTTCTTTTATTGTTTGTATCGCAACTAATCGTAACATGTCTTGCTGTATTACAGGCGCGCGGACCGAAGAAACATTTGAAGCGTTTAAATGCTCCACGAGGATGGATGTTGGACAAGACCGGCGGTACCTTCGCGCCGCGTCCGTCCACCGGCCCACACAAGCTGCGCGAGTCGCTGCCGCTGGTGATCTTCCTGCGTAACCGGTTAAAGTACGCACTGACCAACAGCGAGGTGACGAAGATCGTGATGCAGCGCCATGTCAAAATCGATGGCAAGGTTCGCACCGATCCGAACTACCCGGCCGGTTTCATGGGTACGTATTACGACGGTGTTTCTATGCTGTGGATGATAGTGAAGTGCAGTGGCAGACCCGCGAATGATTTCTTTACGAGAAACCACATAACCTACCAATAACGTTTATTATTCGTGAACAATGTTTTGACGATTCGTTGGATTAGTGTTAGCAACACTTAGTTTGCTTCCACGGAAATACCAGTTTAAAATTGTATGAGGGTCTTAGCTACGGGTAAATGTAGTCAAGGGAATTTTGAATTGCACCTACCACAATTGTGATGTAAAACTCATTATTTGTTATGCATAATTCCAACTTACAAATGGCCTAATCGAAGCAGATGTTGCGAAACAATGAGCATCATCTGTCAAAAATACGGCCAGAGCAAATTTACCCCATCGACGGTCATTGAAGGCGTTACCAAACGGGATGGCCTATCAATAACTTTTATGTTGGTGAATAATCTTTCAAGACGACTCGAGAACACAGTGGTTGCGGCACCGTATGTAACACGATACGACCAAATCCTACAGTTACGGACAAATTACAGCAATGAATCAAGGAATGGTAGACAAAGATCTACCAAAGATTGTGGTGCAAAATGTCAGTAAAAGTATGCAAAATTTTAACTTACGAGTGGCCTAATCGAAGCAGTTGTAGCTAACCAATGAGCATCACCTGTCAAAAATGCGGCCAGAGCAAATTTACCCCATCGACGGTCATTGAAGGCGTTACCAAACGGGATGGTCTATCAATAACTTTTATGTTGGTGAATAATCTTTCAAGAAGACTTGTGAATCTAATGTTGTTGGGCGGCACCGTTTGGGTTTGCCGTCGACATGATATGACAAGCCTAAAATCTCATCACCGATTTCCCCCAGCAGCTACGGATAAATTAAGGCAATTGATTTAGGAATGGCAGACAAAGATCCCCCAAAGATTGTGGAGCGAAATGTAGCTAAACAATGAGCATCACCTGTCAAAATGCGGCCAGAGCAAACAATTTTTAAGAACGTTCCGCGATGATGCATGCATTATTTGAGATTCCATTTAATTTGTCGATGAGTTTCTAATCGTTTTGCTTATCTTTTCTCCTTCCAGATGTAATCAACATCCACAAGACCGGTGAATACTTCCGCCTGATCTACGACGTTAAGGGTCGCTTCACGGTTCACCGTATTACCAGCGAGGAGGCCAAGTACAAGCTGCTGAAGGTGAAGCGTGTCCAGATCGGACCGAAGCGTGTGCCGTACCTGCTGACGCACGATGGTCGCACCATCCGCTATCCGGATCCGGCCATCCACCAGCACGATTCGATCCAGTATGACATTGCCACCGGCAAGATTCTGGACGTGCTCAAGTTCGAACCGGGCAACCTGTGCATGATCACGGGCGGAAGAAATTTGGGTCGTTGCGGTACGGTGATCCTGCGCGAGAAGCACCCGGGATCGTTCGAGATTGTGCACGTGAAGGATACGACCGGACACGTGTTCGCGACGCGTCTGTCGAACGTGTTCATCATCGGCAAGAGCACGAAGGCGTACATCTCGCTGCCGAAGGGCAAGGGTGTGAAGCTGACCATTGCCGAGGAGCGCGACCGACGATTGGCCAACAAGGCTGCCCAGTAAGGAGGGACTCTGCTGCGTTCATCTGTAACTGTGCATGTAATGTGGTGGTGAAGGTGTGCTGGCCTGAACGGTTTGTGGAACGGTCAGGGCGAACAATTCCGTGTGCGTTGGTTCGATCGAGGATGGAGGGAGAAATGTGTTCCGTATTTTAATGTCTACATCCCGTTTGAAATGCTGGAACATAATAAAGCCTAGAATATACACAAAAAAATGCGTTTGACTGGGTTCTTGTAGCGAGACGACGAGAACGTTTACGAGAAATAGGATTCGGAAAGTAGCAAATGGATTGTAAGAATTGGTGTGAGTTTCAGTCCGGAAGAATTAACCGAGACAGTAGTGAACTGAACCGGTTATCGAATCACAGTGAGAGCAATTAATAGCAAATACGTTTTTCAACAGAAAGGAATTTAAATAATTCACAGTAAGAAATTAATTTGAATAATTCGCTTTATTTACTTAGTTCCATTTTCCGTAATCGATAAGGAAGGTCCGTTTCCTACATGCTGTGGATCCTCCGCTTTTTGTCGCTCTTTATGACTCATTCGAGTTTGATGCAGCCGATTCAGCAGATTCGACGGAATTGATCGACGCTTGTCCCATAGCAGCAGCCACCAGAGCGAAGAACGTCGCGAACAGGAATTTAAGATCCATTTTTAGTTAGGAAGTTTGCAGTGATGCTTGTAGCGTTTGCTGTGAAGATAACACTTGTGATGAACGAGCCTCCAAAATTGAGCCTTTTTATACTGACGATATGACGTCACGATCACAATGATCTCCTATCCGTATGTTGGAAGGTTTCTCACGGTGAATCGAAAGACACGATGAAAGCATAATGGCAATTTTTATTATTTTCGCGGTTATTCTGCTTCCTACCGGAAGAAACGCAAATATTGTTCCCTGACACTGGCGGTGAATTTGAATCGATTGATTGTTTTGGGGAAAATATGTTTTGCATTGCGTGAACCTGGTGCGTCGCGGCAGATTTACACAGTGCGTTGTTTGGCACGTGCTTGGCAGTGAAGCTGTGAATTGTGATTGTATATGTCTGGAAGGTTCTAACTGTTTTAAGTAATTCTTTTGTTTTCTTTGTTTACTTTAGTAATAAGTAATCCACTACAACAGAATATAGAGAAAAAATATGACATCACTGGTGGAATTTAAATAATTCACAGTAAGAAATTAATTTGAATAATTCGCTTTATTTACTTAGTTCCATTTTCCGTAATCGATAAGGAAGGTCCGTTTCCTACATGCTGTGGATCCTCCGCTTTTTGTCGCTCTTTATGACTCATTCGAGTTTGATGCAGCCGATTCAGCAGATTCGACGGAATTGATCGACGCTTGTCCCATAGCAGCAGCCACCAGAGCGAAGAACGTCGCGAACAGGAATTTAAGATCCATTTTTAGTTAGGAAGTTTGCAGTGATGCTTGTAGCGTTTGCTGTGAAGATAACACTTGTGATGAACGAGCCTCCAAAATTGAGCCTTTTTATACTGACGATATGACGTCACGATCACAATGATCTCCTATCCGTATGTTGGAAGGTTTCTCACGGTGAATCGAAAGACACGATGAAAGCATAATGGCAATTTTTATTATTTTCGCGGTTATTCTGCTTCCTACCGGAAGAAACGCAAATATTGTTCCCTGACACTGGCGGTGAATTTGAATCGATTGATTGTTTTGGGAAAATATGTTTTGCATTGCGTGAACCTGGTGCGTCGCGGCAGATTTACACAGTGCGTTGTTTGGCACGTGCTTGGCAGTGAAGCTGTGAATTGTGATTGTATATGTCTGGAAGGTTCTAACTGTTTTAAGTAATTCTTTTGTTTTCTTTGTTTACTTTAGTAATAAGTAATCCACTACAACAGAATATAGAGAAAAAATATGACATCACTGGTTTGAAAATTGGTTTGAAGGAAAACTTCACGGTAAATACTATTTTTATGCATTTAGTTATCATTACGAATCGCAAATCCACAGTGTTTTCCGTTTGTATATAACTTTCTGCTTCTGTTCGAATCATTGCCTAGTATTCCATAGAAACTTTAGACTTATGATGATTCTAATTAATTGTCCTCAATCATCATATATATTATAATATTCATGCTGGATAAAAATTACGAATCAAATAACTTTTGCGAGAGTGCGTTCTTAATACAGCCTTGTGCTGATACTGCGCACGTGTTCGTTGTTATAACGTGAGCCAGTGTTTCTCAAGCGCACGTTCTATATTTCTGTGTGTTAAAAAGTTCGTTGAAAATTTTATTCATATTTATTTATTTTTTATCGTCGAAACGTTACTGAAAAGTAATGTGTTATTACAGTGTTTCTCACTTGATAATGCAAAGTTACCTATGATTTTTGCAAACGCTACATACGATTTCGTATGGAGCGTTTGCAAAAATCATAGGTAACTTTGCATTATCAAGTGAGAAACACTGTAAATTAAGGATAAAACATGACGAAAAAAAGCTCATATATTTATTGTTGACGCCTAAAGTTAGGCAATCGAAAGGAATTATCGGAGATTTCGAATTGCTTGTCGATTGATGTGAAATTAACGTTAAAAAATAGCAGTTAAGCAGATAATTTAGCAACTGTGATTTAGAAAATACACACAAAGACGTTATAGACGTCCACTATCGATTTGTGCAAAAAAAAAAACATTAATTATATCTACAACTCTGGATTAAGAGTATTTTGGGAAACGGTACCTTTCCATCGACAACGATAAGATATGATGCGCAGTGTAAATCGGTTCCAATTGTAATACACTTGACGTAGAAGGATTTCCCATCCTGCAGCTACCGATGGTATTGTATGTTTGTACGATCGCACGTGTTCGTTGTTATAACGTGAGCCAGTGTTTCTCAAGCGCACGTTCTATATTTCTGTGTGTTAAAAAGTTCGTTGAAAATTTTATTCATATTTATTTATTTTTTATCGTCGAAACGTTACTGAAAAGTAATGTGTTATTACAGTGTTTCTCACTTGATAATGCAAAGTTACCTATGATTTTTGCAAACGCTACATACGATTTCGTATGGAGCGTTTGCAAAAATCATAGGTAACTTTGCATTATCAAGTGAGAAACACTGTAAATTAAGGATAAAACATGACGAAAAAAAGCTCATATATTTATTGTTGACGCCTAAAGTTAGGCAATCGAAAGGAATTATCGGAGATTTCGAATTGCTTGTCGATTGATGTGAAATTAACGTTAAAAAATAGCAGTTAAGCAGATAATTTAGCAACTGTGATTTAGAAAATACACACAAAGACGTTATAGACGTCCACTATCGATTTGTGCAAAAAAAAAAACATTAATTATATCTACAACTCTGGATTAAGAGTATTTTGGGAAACGGTACCTTTCCATCGACAACGATAAGATATGATGCGCAGTGTAAATCGGTTCCAATTGTAATACACTTGACGTAGAAGGATTTCCCATCCTGCAGCTACCGATGGTATTGTATGTTTGTACGATTAGTTGTGATATCGAGCGATATCTTATCAGTGAACCCGTTCGATCTGTGCACAATATTTAAACAGAACACGCCAAAACACTAAGCTCGCTCCCGTTTGGTGGTAGTTATTTGGTGATCGTTCATCGAACCTGTAACAGTAGCACTATGGCACTGAAATCGTTGCTCATTGTGGCGCTTCTAATCGGCACCAGTTTGGCCGGTTGGGAGGAAGACCTCTACCTGACGAAACGCCGTCTTCCCCGTGGACTTGTGCCACCGATTGCGCCACCCAGCAACGAACGGATTGTCGGTGGATTCGAGGCAAACATTGCTAACTTTCCGTACCAGCTGTCGCTGCGTCAGAATGGTGCACACATTTGCGGTGCTTCAGTGATTTCGAGCAATTTTGCCCTTTCGGCGGCTCACTGTACCTTCCCGGCACCACCAGTAACGGCGGTAAGTGAACGTGGCATTCGAACGAGTGCGCAGGACAACCGATTGACTGGTTCGCCTTTTTATAGATCACTTTCCGCGGTGGAAGCAGCGATCGGACGGCCGGCGGTATTGTGTTCCAGGCGGCAGAAATCATCAACCATCCCTCGTACTCGGACGGCAGCCTGGACTTTGATGTGTGCGTTATCCGCATTACGACGTCGTTCGTTGGTGCGAATATTGCGCCGGCTCAGCTGGCACCCGAAGGTACGGACTATCCGGCCGGTACGCGTACCGTCGTTTCGGGATGGGGACTAACCAGTGCCATCGGTGCACTGCCGATCAACCTGATGGCGGTAGATTTGCCGCTTATCTCGCAGGAAAGCTGCCGTAGTTTCTGGGGTGCAGCCAGCGTTACCGATAAGTAAGTACCGGACGTTATCGCAGGGAGTTTGATGGAGTTTTGACGGGAGTTTTTTTTGTTGCTTAATTTATTTGCCAACTTTAGCATGATTTGTGCTAGCGAGCCGGGACGTGATGCTTGCAATGGGGATAGTGGTGGCCCACTCACCAACAATGGACGCCAGATCGGTATCGTTTCCTGGGGATCGCCTCTCTGCTTGGGCAATCTGCCGGGAGTGTACGCTCGTGTGGCCGCCCCAAGCATTCGTGCTTTTATTCGTGAGAATGCAAATGTTTAGACTGCTAAATATAGAGTGTCTGTTTGATCGCTAATGATGGTGTTTTTAATCTGGATTTATAGTAGGTCAAAGGTCAAAAAGGTCAAAAAGGGGTAAGTCATTCTCATCAGTTGGCAGTACTCGTATACTTAAATTCCCCTTAGCAAATCAGATACGTGTGTTAAGCGCCTTGCGGTAGGCACTGCCAAAAAAACCCTAAAAGTATGCAATACAAATGGCGCTGTAGCTGCAAAATAACGAATTAATGATATCATAAAGTTAAACATTTCGGAATCAGTCTTGAGCAATCGATTTAACAACCATGTGTGTGATGTGTGTTTTGTTTTTAAAAAAAAGAGTAATAAAATACATATATTTGTATGACACTTCTATCACAAAGATAACATGGGGCGCGCACTTTCCAACGGCTGTCCGGCAAGTGTCCTGATGGATGTCCTGGAACGAGGTACGGGATGATAGAACAACTGGGCTACGACGCCCGCCTGCACGCATTAGCCGGGTGGGACACGATCGTGATGAGATGGATGGGATTGTGATCGACAAAACATATAGCAAAACAAAAAAACACAAAACGACGAAAATAAAAACAAATGGCCGCTCGTAATCGTGTGGGAGTTGCCGCGTTTTTTTTTTCATGTGAGTACGGTAGTGTGTATCATAGGTGTATATTTACAGAGTCAAACAGGCGAATGTAGCGTTTCGCTCGGCAGGGTGTTACTGATGATTACCCTGTACATTCTTACTAGCAGGACGATGCACGCGGCCTGGATGGCGCGAATTTCTACACGCACCCATCGAAAATAAATAATACGTAATACGTACAAAACAAAACAAACAAAATAGCAAAACCGTTTGAAATCATCTGTTCGCCTGCGTGCTTCCATTTTCCCCACAGCAATGCTCAAAACGGGATAAGATGTAGGGCGATAAAGAGAGAGAGAGAGAGCTAGAGAGTTATGGTGTGATGAGCGTTAAACACAAAACGGTATAGAATGCAACACAACGACTTTAAAACTATGTGTCCAATAGTCGGGTTTTCGGGAAGGGACGGATGGCGGATGTATGATGTGAGGGTGCAGGGGACGTTCTGTACAGTGAAGCAAAAACTGCAACGCGATCGCTTCTTCGCTGGAGGCCAGTGAAGAGGATTACGCCTTCACGGTGTCGCGCTTGCCGAGAACCTTGGTGGCGTGCACCTGGTCCCGACTGTTGGTGACGGTGGCATGGAAACCGGTGGCCCAGTCGGCGTAGTAGTCGACCGTGCGCACGTTACCGTCGGGTTCGACCAGCGAGTACTGACCACGGACGACATCACCGTCGCGTTCCTCCTTCTGGTGCTTGATGTCACCGGTCAGTGGGTCGTTCACGCCGTACTCGAAGGCATAGCGTGCATTATCATCCTGCAGTGGGAACAAGAACAGCAGTGATTAGTGAGAGTAAGCTTCCGGAGCTTCTGACAAGCCCTATACTTACGTAGTGTTCGAGGTACTTCTCAGCGACAGTCTTGACAACGGTGGTCGGTGCGACAGTCTTGACGACGGTGGCAGGGGCAGTGTAGGCCGTGGTGAGTGCCGGAGCAGCGGCAGCATAACGGTAGCCATCGTAGTGAGCGGCCGAAACTGCTGGTCCAGCAGAGTAGTATCCGTGAGCAGCGCCGGACGTGGCGTAGCTAGCGATGGCACCCGCACTCGTGGCGTACTTGGTGACGGCCGGTGCGACAGAATAGGCAGAGTAAGCTGGACCGGCACTGTAGGCAGCGACGGCTGGCGACGAGTATACCTTCGAGACGGCCGGAGCGACCGAGTAGGAAGAGTAGGCTGGTCCGGCACTGTATGCTGCGACGGCCGGAGACGAGTACACCTTAGAGACGGCCGGGCCGGCACTGTAAGTGGCTACGGCTGGGCTAGAGTACACCTTGGATACAGCTGGGACGGCACTGTAAGCAGCGACGGCCGGGGTCGAGTAGACCTTGGATACAGCCGGAACGGCACTGTACGTGGCAACGGCTGGGCTAGCGACGACCTTGGAAACAGCCGGGACGGCACTGTACGTGGCAACAGCTGGGGTCGAGTAAACCTTGGACACAGCCGGGACGGCACTGTAGGACGCGACGGCTGGCGACGAGTATACCTTCGAGACGGCCGGAGCGACCGAGTAGCTAGAGTAAGCCGGACCGGCACTGTATGCAGCGACGGCCGGAGTGGCGGAGTACGACGAGTACGCCGAACCGGTGCTGTAACCCGACACGGCATGACCAGCGCTATAGGAAGCAACAGCGGGACCGTAAGCTACCTTAGCAACGGCAGGAGCTGCCAGATAGGCACCAGAGTAAGCAGTCTTAGTAACGGTGGCTGGAGCCGAAACGTAAGCGGTCGAGACGGCAGGAACGGCGGCAACCTTGGCCACAGCTGGCGCTGCGGATACGTACGAAGCGTAAGCCGGGCTGGACACGACCTTTGAGACGGCCGGGGTGGCGTAGTACGATGAGACGGCGGGCGTGGACACGTACTTGCTGACGGCTGGAGTGTAGGCGTGGGCAGAGTACGGAGCAACGTAGCTAGAGACGGCCGGAGCATAGGCAGCCGATGTGGCATACTTGGTGACGGTCGGGGCAGACACGTAAGCGGTGGACACAGCGGGAGCCGACGAGTACTTAGCGACGGCCGGAGCAGCATAGTAGGAAGCGACAGCCGGAGCAGACACAACGGTCTTGGTGACAGCTGGTGCAGCATAGGCCAGCTTGGAGGTGGTGGCGTAAGAGCTGGCGTAGCTGGCAGCAGGAGCAGCATAGGCAACCTTGGCGGCCGGTGCATAGGCAGCGTAGCCAACGGCCGGGGTATACGAGGCTACCTTGGCGGCCGGAGTGTAGCTGGAATAGGTCGTAGCCGGAGCGTAGCTAGCGTAAGAAGCAGCGGGTGCGTAGCTAGCATAAGCCTTGGCAGCAGGAGCGTAAGACGCGGCGTATCCGTAGGCCGGAGCAGCATAAGTGGCGACCTTGGCAGCTGGAGCATAGCTGGCGTAGCTGGTCGCGGCAACCTTGGCAACCGGAGCAGCAGCGTAGGACACGGCCGGAGCAGCAGCGTAGGACACAGCCGGGGCAGCAGCGTAGGACACGGCTGGGCCAGCGGACACATACTTGCTTACGACCGGAGCGGTAGCAACGTACGATGAGACGGCTGGTGCGGAGGCATACTTCGTGACGGCAGGAGTGGCCACGTACGAAGCGACAGCCGGGGCGGCGTATGTCTTGACGGTTGGTGGCAGATACTCCTTAGTGACGTAGGCCGGTGCAGCGCTCGTGTACACCTTGCTGACAGCAGGCTGAGCGTAGACAGCTGGGGCGGCGACCGTCTTCGTGTAGCTGACGGATGGGACCACCGAGGCGAAGGTAGCGGCAGGTGACTTGTCCGCATACACCACACCGGCAGACTTGGTGGCGTAGGTGACGGCCGGTGCGGCAGCAATCGTTTTCACTCCCGCCTCGTAGCTGGTCAGCTTGAGATCTTCACCGGAGGCACCGTAGGCACTGTAGGCTGGCGATGCTTCGTACGAGCTGTACGAGGGACCGACCGAGGCGTACTTCACCTCACCGTCGACCGAGTAGGACGAGAAACCGGGCGTCACGCTGACCGAGTTGATCGCCTTGCCGACAGACAGCTGGACCGTTGGGGCAGGATAGGAGTAGCCGCTGACGTGCCCGCTCGGCGGACAGTCCGGGGCCGGGTTGGCCAAGCTGGATGTGGCCAGGCAAGCCGCAACCAGAACTGCAACGAAAAGCTAAAACGAAAGCCATAGTTAAGACTCATTAACGAGCTTACGAGCATTGTGGGACCGTAACCCATCAGGAATGTCAGTGATAACCTTGTGATCCTTATTTAATTCCTTCACCATCTCCGTTCGCTCTATTGTATCGCCACCACCTTCCCCGTGGTCAACCCCTTCAACAGCCCCACTGTCGTTAGAAGAATGAAACAGTTCTTGAGCGCGGTCTTGAGCGATGCGTGACCTCTTTCCCCTGTGCCACCCAGGCAAAAACCGTCCCAACGGACATACCGGGCTTCCAATCGTGTTACGCATAGCACCGCCAGACCCGATGAGGCCTTGCGAATCTCGATCGCGGTGTGCATGATCGGGCCGTGGTAACTGGTTAACGAACTTGTTTTTACACCCGTCTGACCAAATTGGATCAGTGTGTGGCTGTGGCTCACCGATCTCGGTGGTGGGGCGCACATACGTTACAAGAACATGTGACATTCGGTGTGTAAGTCGCAATGTCACTCACTCACTGCTGCCACGGGTGCGTTTGCTGACGATTCAATTAAGCTGCACTGTTTATGGTGCGTGTGCAGGGTAGCCTGTTGCCAAATATTCTTGCCTTCCAGCAGTAAAACCACAGCGTGCGCCGAGCAAGATAGGAACTGGTTTCTAATTAAATTTCAAACCCCGTGCAGATAGTTCTCACCATGCTCGGTGTTGGGTGCTGGGCTTCGGGGGGAGGAGGAGAAGGCGGCGCGATGAGGTTTTATATTGGATCCTACCAAGGGTGGATTTAAATCGAATTGACGGTATGTGTGCATAGAGAGATAATGATATGCAGTTAGGTTTTGCTGGAATGATAATTGCACCCTTGCAACACGTCACGTCACACGCAAGATTGTAGTATTTAAGTGAAAGTGAAACACTTCCCGAGAACAGAAGGAAGTTTAACGATTTCTGTTAAGATGAAAAAATATATTGTGATTTATAATTGTGTCAAGTCTAAAAGCAACTCTTGATCGTTAATGTCTTCCATCTAAATTAGGACATTTGAAGATTTAGTCGATGCGCTCATCGAGACACTCTTCGTATTTCCAATATATATAGGAACCTGTTTCTTACATGGATATGAATTTCGTTAGTACGTTAGTCTTACAAAGAACAGTTCTTGAACGATATTAGTAGATTCAAAACATCAATACTAATGTTTAATCAATGTGATTGCAGGTTTAAAAAGAAATGAACATTACTTTGCGGAGACTGATATTTATTTTTTTGCGGAGTGTCCAGTTTAAGATTCAGTTAAAGATTAATGATGTGTTTCCACTGTCCTTAAATTGATTTTAAAAATAGTCGAGGATCTTCAAAAGCTCTGCTCTTTTAATTGATACTGGTATAGTAAATCGGATCTGATTAAGTTATTCGAAAGTTTGACAAATAGTTCATCAATAGTTCATGACTCTTCAAAATGCTGATGGAGCAATAGGATCACGTTCTTTACTTTAGCATCAGAATACGTTTCTTGGTCTAAAAAAATGCAATAACAACTAACATAACAATGAAACAAATTAGCATTTTTAAAGTACGCAGCTAGAGTTGTTAAAGTTTTTCTTTGACTTTTGATGTGTGAATAGTAATTTAATGTAAAAAATATAAATTAAGTTTCATCAAGGAAAATCAAATTTAACATACTTTTTGACCAATTTTTTATGGTTAGATAGCTAGGACAGAATGTCAAATGTCCTGAGACTTCACATTTTGGATCAATAGCCAACTGCAGTTTGTTCTCCAGATTAATTCATATGATCAATGTCTCTTGAGCAGTAAGTACTTTAAACATCTTTTTGAAACGAAGCTACGTGATGTTCTATTTTAAATTTTCTATTATTTAATAGTCATTTCTGATCCCGCTATTTAACAATGCAAAGTATACAGTTTTTTATATTTTCTTCAAGTACATGTGCATAACCATCCATGTACCCAGAATCAATACTTCCCGTACTTGTTTTGCAACGTTCATAAGCCCATCAGTTTCTTCCCACACTAGAGCATGAATGCATCCTCCTTTTGAGCTGCACTTGCTCTCTTCGTCAACCGGATATACATAGGCGGAAAATTTGTCATCGATCACCGATCAGCGGACGGTGCGCTAAGTCACCGCTGATTTACATTTTCCCGTTGGGCGACCTACACCTACCGCGGTTTTACAAATAGGTAACCGTAAATCTCGCTGACAACACGCCCCATTCAATAGCGGCAGGTGAACAGAACGGGCTAGAACCTACATCAAGAACACCCTATTCCTGACGTACAACGTTACAGCCATTGCAACCTCATTGCCATGTCGCAGTGCAGTGCAAAACGGCATCCGACTCTGGGGCGTGTGGCTGGGAAACGAAAATAAAGCATACTCCACCCCACATGACTAATACGTTGCGTTGTGTTGCACGGTGGGTAAGGTTATCGGGGTACTGGCCCGGTACGCAGTGCCGACTACTTGTCCAGTACCAACGCCTTGCTGCTTTACATAACCGGGCCCCAGTTTTAGCGTTCACTTTCCGTTGGAGACTCCCCGTACGGGCAGCGAGAAGAAGGGGTCGCTTGCCTAGAATCAGGTTGCTGCACTGAGGATGCTGGGGCAAAGGTGCATGCGGATGATGGGTGGGTTATATCAGATTCGAATCTTTACAGCGATATCGTTTCGTTTCATGTTTTCTAGCACTCGACGCAATGGTTTGGTCCCCCTGGTCGCGAAACACTCAACTTCGACGAAACATGCGTTGCGAGGTTCGGTCGTAATATGCGACGGTTGACCGTTTGACGGGTGCCCGAGGGCATCGCGTTTAACCGAAGCGCTTGTGTGAGGCCTGTGTGGCCTCGAGCTGGGGTACGAGCTCGCGCTACTCTCGATTTCATTGAATCGAAATGGCTCACGATTCTTGGACGGCGTGCACCGTGAATTAGATCACTGCCGGGTCGCGTGATCACGGTGGCCGACTGGCGATAATCCGTGCTAGCCGTGAAATTGTGCACCCGTGCCTCCTTTTACGGGCAGACCAATGTGATCCGGATTTGGACTTCTGCTGTCAGGATGTCCGAAATGTGGACCCGCCGAAAGTAGGCGACGCACCGGAATCCACTATCCCGAATGGCGAATGTTGAAGGTCAACCGGAACCTGATGGATGACCTGATTAGCGTGAAGTTGAGTCATTGGGAGCGAGACACACATTTTGCACTTGCACATCATCAGGAGCGTAGTGATAGTGTTTCTGGTAGATAGCATATGCACGCACAATACATCCTTTATAGTTCTGCACAAATCTTCCCCATCGAGTTCTGAATATCCATCACTGACACTGTCCTTCACCACGTACAATCATTGTCCACACTGTACAAAGTCCTGTTCCTTGCATTCTGCTTGCACTCACCTTCATGTCGTTGCTATGTCACACGAGAACACTTTGCTAGAGTAAACTGTATCCCGCAGGATGTACACCTGGGAATGCACCAAGCACACGAGGGTTCACCACAGGATCGTTGAGCTCACACACGAGCACACACAAACACACACCTGCTCACACACCTACACAGAATGCACACTGAAAGGAACGAGAAGATCGAGAACGAGAACACTGAAAATCCAACAACTTTCGTCAAATGTCACTGCTGGGCCACCGTATCGTTACGGTTCCGTACCAAAAGAAGTTCGAACTGCCTGTCCGGAGAGGTCCTTGTACGACGGTTGCGAGTTTTGCTCTACATAGAGCGTAGAGCCGTTACTACACTACTACTGAATGGTCGGCCTAGCCCACCGGTCCCTTTTATACTACCGAAGTGTCACCCGGTCACCCGAAAAGGAACGCCCGCCAACTGTGGGAACAGAACAGCACCAACGGCAGCAGCAGCAGCAGCAGCCGCACCGCTTGGAGTCTAGACTTCCCACTCCATTTTTAACCAGCCCGTGCGCACGCAGGCTGGCTCGTGCGCACTTTTCTCACAGCGCGTGCGGAATCTCGGGCCCCCCCGAAAAAGGGTTCTCGGGTAGGGTGCTTCCACGGTGCGCTGGGTGTAGTTCGCTGCTTCGGCTGCTCTCGTTTTGCACCGCTGGGTCGTGGTGCGTATCCTTCCTGGACGCAGTTACACTCATACACGCGCGCGAACGAGCTGCGATCGTTCGCGCACGTACGGTGCAAACTTCCCTACCAACGGCTTCGGATGCGGGGTCAAATGCGATCCGCGAAGTGGAAAGTGATCTCGTTCGCAACTCCCCACCGAACGCGAGCGCACGTTCTGCGTTCGGGCCCCAAAACGGGAGGCTGCTTCGGCGGGTCGTGCTTTGATACCGTTGTGTGGTTTGGTTCGGATTTTGCTAGCCCCCCATGAACTGCCCGCCAGTTCTGTGGCAGTAACGATGCGTCGCGTGCTAGGAACTGGACTGGGTTTCTGGTAGTGCGGTAAGGTGGCTTGTGTTGCATCATCGTGCACAGCGAGATGCACAGGATGGAGAAAATCTTTGTAGAAATTGTACCAAAAGGATGGTCAACTCGTTAAACTTCTTAAAGGATGCATAGGGTACTTTAAATAGGACTCTGCCGACGTCCTGCAGAAGTTACCGAAACAGTAGTTGATGCGAGTTATAAGGATTTATTGAATTCATATTTTTTCTACTCCATCTTCTTTGGTACTCAGACCTCAGACGATCCGAAAACATAGACGCTGAGTTAAGCAGAAGGGTGCTGGCTGCCAACCAGTCATACTGCAGTCTGAAGAAACATATTCACTCAAAATACCTGTCACAACGGACGAAGCTGAGACTGTACAGAAACTTTATAGTCATAATACTCACATGAGCCTCTAAGACATGGACTATGTCCAAAACTGACGAAACCTTCTTAGCCGCATTCGAGAGGAAGATGCTCAGTAGGATTATTGGCCATAGTACAATGATGCCTCACCATCCTGCAGAGAATTAAACTCGCCTGGCCTGATAGGTTGATCATGTTACGAGAATACCACCGGATGAACCAGTCTGTGAGGTTCTTTTAGGTCGTCCACATGGACAGAGAAGGCGTGAAAGGTCCAAATGAGGTGATGGCGTTGATGCGTCCGCCAGAACGGCCGGGATCTTTGACTCGCAGTCGACAGTGCAGACCGTGAGCGTTATAGATGATTGTTGTAGCAGACCGCAAAACGGTAATAGCATCTGGTAACTATCAATAACTATAACTATAAGTGTCAGTATTCAAAGGCATGCTCCACCTATGATTAAAATAGACTATACGCTGTTAAGTTTTGGTTCACAAAACGTATTTTATTATCATCGTTAGTGTAAAACTTTTAATTTTCTGTGATCTGCTACATATATCATATGTCAAGACAAAACAGCACAGAGGTAATTCATTCCAGACTTATGGAGAGCGGTTTTTAGGGCGTCGATCTGCATCTGAATTTGGTCAGACGTGGAACTCAAATAGTTCGACGAGGTTGTTTTCTTTACGATCAGTTACGGTTACATCTGTACAGTAGGCCTTCGAGCAGTAGTAAACCCTATTTTAGGACTTGCCTGAGAATTGTCCTGCCGAATTTTTATTGTTTGTCCCCCATTACTACAGTTTGAAGAAAACATTAAAGGCTGCACAGGTTCGTATACTATCCACCCCACGTTTTACGATGGCTTGTGTTTTATCTTTTCCCCAAACACTGATGTTTATTTAAGAGAAGAAAAAACTCATTAACCACCCTACAAGCATTCGACAAAAAAAAAACCTATTCATCAGCCCTTTCAAACTGTTCCATTTATGGTACGACCGATTAACGCACCCATCGATTACACACCCTCGTCTGTCGTCGGGTTAGACAGTCGACAACCCTTTAAGCCATTTCCAGCATTGCCAACTTGCAGTTGGGTCAAATTGGGTCAATTTCATCGGTTTACAGGCCCCCTCGGAGTCAGTGCATCTAATCCTGGACACACCATGAACGACCTCGACCAACTCACACCCGATTGTCTTATGCAATCGGTACCACGGTACCTTCGGTACACGCCAAGAAATTAGACAGCTTTCGGCGGCTGATCCTTCGGGTTCGGTTCTGGAAACGCACGTTCGTTCAGGTGAGCGAAATGGTCAGCAATCCAGCGGGACACCGTTGTGAAGTTGGACATTGATTAATTTCATGCCGTGTTTGTGGGGTGGTTTGTGTTTTGCAAAACTATGGCTCGATCGTAGAGTGTGCAAATGATCGTGGCCATGCTTTAGAGGGAAGGTGCTATGTAACATTGTTGCAAGGAAATGATCCACATGAAAATGACCAAAACCGAAGCCGTTGATGTCGTGAAATGTAAAGCTCCACGGTGCACGTTGGCTTAGGAGATGGAGCAGCAGAATGGACAAGAAAAAAGGCACAATATGGTAAACGGTGTCCCATCTCGCCCTACCGGAGGATCACCGAGGGCTCGGTCAGGGAGCTCGGTGCTAACGATCGCTTGAGGTAGACCGTTTCATGGGCCGGCGGGGCCGAATGGAACCGGCGGCGCTTGGCTCGAAGCACGAAGCAATTTGTCACATTGATTGGTTGATGGCAAATCATCATGCAGACGGCCTTGGTCGCCTCGGTCCGGTTGTGTTTTAATGTTGTGCTATTGCTCTCCAAGCATCCAGCAGACCCATTTAAAAAAAAGTTTGGGAGGAGACGTATCATCGACAAACGTTCGAATGTAGAGCAGTGTTAGTTGATGAGCGCTGCTAATATGCGAACGCACTTCCGCTGGAGGTTGGGAATGTTTCGAATTATTTTTTTTATTCGATATTTGGAGATGGTTGAGCATGCTTTGTATGTCCTTCAAGTGACCATTGTTTCAATGTCACTTTTCAGAGAAAAAATATGTTTTCCGATTTGTGTTGCGTAATTACAGCATTGGTTTTTGTTTGCTTTAAAGATTTCGGTTATTAGGTAAAAGAAACGTTAAGATGAACGTAATAAAAATATGAAATAATAGATAAAAAATTAAGCAAAAGTAATACAAAAAAAATAACAAATAGGAAAGACGAATAAATAAAAAAGTAAATAAGTAAATAAGTAAATTAATAACCGAATAAGTAAATTAATAACCGAAAAAATGTAAATAGTATAAACGAAAACAGGTTAAAAATGAAAGTAAAAAAACATGAATTAAAAGAAAGTATCTGCTAAATGGCATAATGGACCTTCTTTTTATAAAACAGTGGAAAAAGAATACTAAAAAAAGTTGTGGAACAAACCCGTTCTTTTAATGACATTTAACGAAAACAAATAAAAAATTGTTGAGACAAGATATGGAAACAAAAGCAAGAAACGAAAGAAAAAAATAGAATCACACGTAAAGCAAAGAATTAAATAGAAACAATATCAACCAAATTAAATAAAGAAATGTAGTTAGAATAGTGAAACTAGAATGAATAGTTTCAATTAAGTAAAAACAGGACCTAAACGATCCATTTCACCACATTAGATCAATAAAATGGGAAGGTTCAAGACATTAATGTTCGAATTCTGCCGACTCCTTTATTCTTCCAAAACGATGTTGTGCAATAAAGCGCTACATAAATACAAACCACACACCTTCCAACCACCGATCTGGCTGCTGGTTTTAAGCTGATTTATAGCACCAACAGTAGCCCGGGCAACCGGACCGCGCTTATAAAACGCTAATTTGAGCAAATAAAAGTTGCGGACCCCGGGTGTAATAATGCGGTCGTGCAAAACGATTGAATGGAGTCTGCACTGTCGGCCGGTGGTGACAAAAGCAAACGCGACCATTGCACCAGCATCTTGTCGCACAGCTGCACGCACGACGTTCTGGAGCCGGTCGCAAAGCGAGCTCTGCCCACGACCGCCACGAAGCAACGGCATCGGATATAGGACGAAGACTCGATGACTTCACGCACCGCACGGTCCGCAGACGTTTGTTGCACGTTTGTTTTTGCCAATAGATGTGTACGCTTCTTGGTGTTTGCAGGCTCGGATTGCCTAGCAAATGCACTGGGCACCGGGGCGTTCAGTTTGTTTTCTGCTGACCATGGGCCGTACCAGTGGTTCCAGCCCAGAGTTGATTTAGAAAACGAAACCGTCCGGTGCCACAGTGATACGGATTTTTGCCTTTCACTTTCATCTCCGCACACACACCGAATTCATGGTTACGCCACGGATGATTGTGCTGCGTGCAGAACGTGGAGGACGTGCCGGTGTCGGAGGTCGAGAACGAATGAGAAGAATGAACCGGATATTGGTACTCGCTCTCAGCCAGGGTGGAGGCGCAGGAGTTGAGATCTTCAGTGATAGGTCAGGAGGGTCTCGAGCTTTAAGAGTGGTTCAGTTTGCAAATGAAGTCACTACAATTAGGGCATAGATTATGGCTTTTTTTGGCTGAGTGACCTCCACTGATGAGAGGCCTTACTATCAAACGTTTCCGGAGCAGAGCAGATATTCGTGCGTGCCGAACACTCATTCATGTTTAAAACTCTCTGGAGCGTTAGGGTACCGGGGCCGGTATTGACTGCCGTGCCATGGATTAGCCCATCGAATGTCGGGCACTTCTGAGCTGTGGCCGCGACGCATTCCATTCGGACGAGCGTACCTGTCAAGTATAAATATCGTTTCTGTTCTTTTTTTTCTGCACCGGCATCGATTGGAAGTTCTTGTGCGAGTGAGTGCGAGGGTTGGCTTAATATTTGCGAAATGCATCGCCTGTAACGATCGACATGATCGGTGCATGATCACCACTACACCGACACGTTGCGTAACGCGAACGGGTGCATTTTTTCTCTTTCACCACCGGATTCAGTTACGATGCGATTCGAACGATGTGCCGATGAATCAGAGAAGTCAGAGTTGAAGTCGTCGCGCGGGTGGGATCGTTTGGTGTCGGTGACTTCGGATCGGCTAATTTTGCCCCACGGCTATTTGTGCTGTTTGTGTTTTGCGTCAAATTTTAACTCGTTTAAACGATCAATTATCGAAATCGTTTCGTCGCCCGGGCGTGACATTCACGCGTGGACCAACGGTCGTCGTCCAATTCGAAAACCGATCCACACGTCTGCTGCTCATGCTCCGGTGGAATGAAGGATTGATTGGTGGAGGCTTTGGTGCGGAATGTTTGAGTGCTAGCCAAGAACATGGGAGAGCTTTTTTTTCGATATGCCATACATTAAAGAATTCACCAGACGAGTGAAGGTTGTTGGCGCTGGCTGGTGTCCATAGCCTTCGGGTGGGTTCAATATCATTAGCGATTATGACATTATCAATTATGTTGGATTTGGTGTTCTTTTTTTTTGTTTTTGCCTACCCAATGGGTGAGTTTTAAAGATTTTTCTTTTCTTTTTCTTACGCTCAACACAACAACGTCTGCGTGAGGTCAAGTTCGTGTTGGGATTAGATTTGTAGCAACCAAACACAGGCAAAGAAAAAGAAAAAACAAACCTAAAAACAATCAATTCGGCACCTTGGGGTAATTGGATGTGTGGCGCAGCCACCAGGTGTTGTGCGTCGCATGCACATCATCGGCGTGGAAAAAGGGATTTTAACCAAAACGCGCGCCTCCGTGCCAAACACACGTCATTTAAATTAACCCAAATGAGTAAAGGATCAAACGCACGTTTGCCGACGAGAAAATATGAGGAGAAAACGAAACCATTCAGAATGGTTTGCCATGAAGCAACACTTTGAAATGAAACACAATGTGTCAAGGAACCTATAGCATTAGGAATTTGCTTTTTTCTTGCCGGGCTGCATAATCCTCTTATTGTGCGAAACAATCGTTAAACGATTGTTTTTCGATGGCGAAACAGAAGGCTTTTATTTCGTTTGGTGGGACCTTGTGGGTGATGGTATTAGCTTAAGTAAGAATAATCGCCAAATTGAAATGAAGCAATCAAGCGGCATGGTTTATGCACGGTTGTCCTGCTGGGAGTTGGAAAGTCTTTTTTTGTGCAATGGCGGTAGAAAATTGGCAAATGAAGCCGTGACATTTCTTCATTAAGCGAGGGTTAATTCATTTCTCAGGGATATTCTACAGCTATAACAGATTCGACTCCTTTGGACTCATAAATTTTGCTATTCCTTGAATGATTTTATGTTTTATTTATTTATTTAATTTCCGTTATGAAGATTTTATGTTTTGGTTGGTACATTTAATTCTTCTCTTCTTCAGGTTTTTATTATTTAGTTTCTTTTATTGTCTTAAAAACTATGAATTAAATGTACTTATTATTAGTTTTAATCGACCTCTAGGTTTTCTTCGCTACTAAAACAGGAATACTTGAAGTTGTTACTATCAGAAGTCAGGAAGCCTTTATTTATTTTTTCTAAGTTTGTATTTTACTGGTAAAAATCCTTTGATGGAGCCATATAACTTCTTTCTTTCTTGACCTTCTTCTTCTTCTTCTTCTTCTTCTTTATTGGCCTGCCCCTATGGAGCACATCTAATAGACATGGCCTGATGTCCAATCATTCTTCAGGAAACTCAGTCCATGGCTGCACACCTTCACCCCCGGCTGCATCCGATATCCCTCAGGTCCGACTCCATTTGATCCAGCCAACGAGCTCGCTGTGCTTTTCTCTCTCAGTTCTATAAGCTGGTGTGGTAGTAATACTGCACTGGTAAGGTATGGATCCGAAACCTCTTGAAGGTCAACAAAGACTCTCCATTCCCTACTTCGACTCAATATGTCCCCGGCGTATAGAACGGTAACATGTCTCTCCGAATATCTGAGCTTGGGTATACGGGGAAACCCAAGCCCTTGGGAAGATGGGTAGTATGGCTAAATTGAGCGGAGGGGTACAGCTAGCGTCTGTTCTCCATGTTAGGGGCGGCTAGCTGTCCTTTTGTCCTGGCTTCCTACGGAACTTTAAACTGTTAGGAAGTGTAGGCCCTCCGACGAGACAGGAGGTTGGGGGAGAGGCCTTGCAAGCCACCCCCAATACTACTGGAACGAATGACATACAATTAAATTCTTTCTTGACCTAACGATCTCTTAGGTCATGCCTGTCATTTGTTTTTGGCTTATTAGACTTATTGTTACCGCATAGTTGGATAGTCAGTCTTCACTATGGGGGAACGACCCAGATGAGACTTGGCCATACTACTAACATTCTTAAATCTAATAATTTCTCAGAAAAATGACGTATCTCAGGATAATCGGATATAGTGAGTGGTGCTTTTACTAAATTTCGGAGTACTAAGGCACTAAGCTTTTGACAGTCGACAATATTTGATGAAGAGTGATTAAAAATACTCCTGCATTAGTTCAAGGCTTCGCAAAGTTCATTTTCTAGATTTGGTGGGATCAAAGAAATGTTGTTTATTATGAACTTGACTTAGCTTAAAAATCCAACTACCTAATATGTAGTTGAAGGGATTGAAACTGTAATCTGTCATTTCTTCCGATGTAGAGGATACAGATAACATTAATTTCATTAGATGCACACTCGTTTTTTATTTAAACAAAAATTGTTTTAAAGCGGTGATGAAACTATGGAGAAAAGACTGAAATAACTTATCAAAACACTTTCTCCCAGACCGTAACCAAGTTGTACACATATAAAATCATTAGGAACGATTGAAAGTAGAAATAAATTAAAATCTCAATTGATGTAATGCACTTAAACAACTCACATATCCTGTACCGAACCACTATTAGCAACCGAGCTAATGCACCAATAAAAAGCATTCCAGCTCCGTGAAGCCCCACCGTCACCAGCTTGCATGACTCATCGCAAAAAAGCTTGCACCAAACATTGTTGACCGCGACCGTTCGACTGCTCGTGCAGAATGGTGCTGGACGATTTCTCCCAGCTGCTG
>KZ061801.1:69597-149996 GCA_002091835.1 Anopheles maculatus
GCTGAACCGTGTCCCTTAAGTGGACAGGTAAAGTGGTCCCATAATGATAATTCCCAAATGGAAGCTGTTTCCAGCTGCCGTCACGTCCATGCTTATGCCCGCCAGCCACCCGTCACTCACGCCGTTTGAGTTTGATCGTAATAATTAGTGCAACGCAGGTGGGAGCTGCCGGCAGCAAACTCGACGCACAAGAAACTGGTCAAATCTTCGGAAGGGTTTTTCGCAGAATCGAATCGAACAACGAGCCCGCCTGCGTATGGTTAATAGTTCTGGTCATTCGATCTGGTCACTTGAATCGCGCGTCAGGTGGGAGGGTCGGCAATGTGCAGTTAAAGGGTCATAGAATTGCGACCGTACCGGATCAGGGTCTTGCAAGGATCGACGACCTGCTATGCGATGTGAAATGATCGATCTGCACTGCACCATCAAGATCCCGAGCTGTTTTGGAGCGGTGTTTGGTGGGGTCGGGTCTGAAAATCCCTCAGTTTGCTTGCAGTGACTTAGTTTTAGCTAGTTACCTTGGTGTGGGCTATCAGATTTCTACGCACTTTTCACCGCCCGCGAAGAGGGTGCACCAAAAGGGGAGGGATGGTAAAGGTGGGTTTCACGGTATGCAAGACCAAAGACGACGTATCGGAAAGCAATCTGATACAAGTGGTTCAGTGTGGTTGCGGTATAATTTATGTTTCAAGCCGTACATGCCGTTTGACATGTTGCACAACTCTTCCTCACAACTCGCACTAATCTTAGCACCCTGTGGCACTCTTACGGTTGACCAGAGCGTACGCGCGCGCGTGTGTGTGTGACGATCGCTTTCTTCCACCACCCTTCCACGTTGCCTTTATCTCGCTTTATCCCTCTCGGTGAGCGCGTGTGTGTGTGTGGTACAGATCGTGGGGAAAATCCTAACCCGGTGGACGACATCTCGGAACACGTGAATTTGTCAACGAACTCGGCACGATCAGGGGGATCAGCGCATTAGCAGTAGCCACCATAACCTGCGCGCCTGTACGCTGGGAGTCGACCGACCATTGCAATGGATCTTGCTTTACATAACGACCACCGTTCGGTAGATTGTTCTCCGCTGGTTCGGGCAGAATGGAGCACACAGAAGAGAAAGGTTCAGACAGCGTTCGGTCGGTCAGAAGCGTCGCGGCAGCGAATAGTTTGTCAGTTTGGTTTTGACTAATTGGCTGGGTTGCATTTCATCGGGGCTGCAATCGATCGAAGGTGGCTTTATTATGCGGCCACAATAAATGGCAAATGAACTGCCAACATACATTTTTCACCTTCACACAATAGATCATGTGTCAATGTTGGGAGTGTTGCTTACAGCTCGGGTAACGAGTCTATCGGGAACGTTTGGCATTTTTTGACATTAGCTGTTTGGTGTTGCTTTATTTGATAAAATAGAAAAATGTGATACAACGAGAAGGAAAATGATACGCTGTGGAACTTGTATGGCAGGTAGTAGCTTTTATTGTTGTTTACTGGTTACTTTGGGGAGTGGTCCAGAGGCTTGATGAAGCAGTTATCGGTCTACAAACATTCCAGTGTAGAGGATCGAATCTCTTGTGAATCAGATCAATCCCTCCGCTGACAAAAGCTTTCTTCAGTAGTGCGAAGTTCCTAAATTTATGTCAAAAAGTTGGTTTTAAAGCATTAATACCAATGGGTAAGGGCTTTATGTGATCTCTTGCGTATTTAAGAATGTATGTAAAAACAAACCGAACAGTATGATACACGGTGTAAATGAGTTCAGCCGTCAAACGGGCCCAGACTCTTCGAAAGGGAAACGGTAAGCTTCCGTTGTACCGGTTTTGTGCACGAGCCACAGGGCTGGGACAGGGGCACTACACTGTGCTTGGGCCCTTAATTATATACCCTCGTGCCGCGAACCCATAGCTGCCCATTAGAATCTTAGCTGTGGCCGGCTATGGTTCCGATCGCGCTCCAGTTGTTGGCGCGAGCAGGCTCTGACCGCATACCCGTAACGCGTATCCGCGTTTGCAAGGGTTTTTTCGTTTGCCGGTGTACTACTATCAGACTTCTAGCCACAGGGTCAGCAGGGTACCCGGTGACAGTATTGCGGTCACCGTCATCTTTAGGTCATCCGAAAGAGTGACTGATTTTTGTCACATACGAGGCACGTATCTGATATCTGCAAGTGGCACATAGAGGTGCTGGTAGTGGTGGTGCAGAGAATGTGGTGTAGCGAGCAGAATAACCTTAGCGGCAGTACCGCTGCTGTCGTACGGAACATGGCACATTGTGGGCCACCGTTCACCCGCGTCGGACGCTGGCAGTGTAATTAATTAGATTTATTATTCATTCGCTAATTAATAATCCATTGGTACGAGCTGAAGAACTAGAGACCTCCATTTAATGGAGGTGTCCTTAAGCAATTCCCAAGATGCTTTGGAATGGCTTTGTTCAATTTGTTTTACGTACAAACTGTTTTGTTTTGGATCGAAAACATTTACTAGCCACGGTAACTGGATTAGTTGTTGAAGGACAGTTCATCGATGACGGTAAAGCATTTTAGGCATCCTGTTGTAAAGCTACATTCCAGATGGATTGCGTCAAAAAGTGTTTTTCAACAGGAAGTTATTTGAGATATTCGGAAGTAGAAGATCGTTGGAGCATTGCAAAGGTTTAAGCTTTGCGACCTCTGGATAACATCATTAATCAATTTATAGAGTATCACAATCCACTCATATCAATAGTTACAGCACATCAACAGATATTGGGTTTGGGATGTGCCTTATTGCCGCATCGTGACTCTAATCTTACGTGTGGATTAGAGGTGTGTTTGTAGTAACCAAAAGTAACCTGAGTCACTTGAAAACCTACTAGAATCTATGTAACTACAAAAATTCCAATCGAAGAGAGCGCAAGAGAGTGTCTTTAAGAGTCCTCGTGACAACAAACCAGCTTGCTGCAAAATATCAAATCTGTAGAAAAGCGTTTCACGCAGCAAGTTTTCACTCCTTCCTGTTATGAATGGCGTAAAGTATGCATCGAACGCGGCGCACTCCAGCACTATCGCAAAACATTAATAGAAAGCAAATTATTTTTCCTCCGATAGCACGCCATTACGCCACGGCGACGACAACGATACCGGCGTTTGGGCTGGATTTATTGAACCGAACTGATTTCTACGGCTTAAAGTATTTTAGTTACCGCATCCGATCATCGGGAGCTACGATGGGAATGGTTGGGAAAACTTTACGCAATGTACTACGCAAAAATAAAACAACTTGTAATGTCCCATGCCACCCTGCAGCTGTGAAGTCATCATGTCTGAGTGCAAGCGTTTTTAATATCGGGCTGGATATTCAGGGTGTTAGTTTGTTTTGGTTTTAGTTGCGCTGGCGGGGTTGGTATTAGCTAGATTGAAAAGCGTCTTACGGTGCAGTCATTTCGTCTTTATTGGAATTAATCTAAAGATTGCAACGACATCTAGCCCCCAAAGTATAGGAAACGCCTTGAACGAATTAATTAAACCACTAAACCACCAACGAAAAACGCAGACTCTATGTCAATGGCACATATAGTGCGTAATGTAGGACAGTTTAGAGTAAGCACATATTTCTTATTAGTAGGACAGATTCAGGTGTGAGGTTGTAGTTTTCGCTGAGCGAACCAGCTTGCTACCGTAATGTGCGCTAACGTTTTTTTACGTTAAGCTGGTTTTTTCAAGTCCTCTTGGAAGAGACTGCACCTGGTTGTTGGATACCGGGGCTGTGTAGTGAGTAGTTTTATAGTTCCCTAAAGTACATGTTCGAACACGCACGCCGTTGCCTAACGCTAGCGATTCAGCTGACCCAATGCAATATTGGGGAAAAGCAATAACTGTCCGGGGTATGTTTTGAACGCGCAAAACGATCATGCAAACTGGGTGGAGCTGTTTGAGAGCAGAAAATATTTGACCGTACAAATTGTAACATCCATTAGGTAATGGCAATGGTACAGGTATCAATGATGACAGCACTCCATACAAAAAAAAGGGGGCGAGATAGTTGATGCAGCAGCGTACGGGGAACTCGTCCAGATTACGTCAGCATTACAGTGTGTGTACAAGACACCCGCTTGGACCAGGAGCAAGATACGACAAAAGGGACACACAATATAAAGGACATAAAGTGATTGTATTGTTCTCTGGTAGTAATTTATCACAGCATAATTGCCGATTAAGTCTCACTCACAACAAACTAAAGAAGGAAGGACAGTTCACACCTCATAAATCGCGTCTGAATGTAGAGCCCAATGTGAAGTTGTCAGGTGTTTCGGCTACATTTTGCCGGAAGTATTAAGTGCGGGGTACCGACGATTAAACGCCCTACTCCTACGAGTATGTATTTCGGTGGAACTGTATCATTAAACACTCTCTCGGACGTGGCTCGCGCATGCCATCGTCTCGTAGGCTTTGAGGGTTATTCGAACATTAACCGGTTCACCAAGTTTGGAGATTTCGTTCGTTGTCGATCTTCCGTGCCTGCTCCTTGTCTTCTACCCGCCTGGAACCCTAGTCCGCTGGAACCTCTTCGAGCAGTATGTGGTGTAGTGTCTGGCGCAAAGAATGCTCCCAGCTCGAGTTTGGCCCCCGTATACATACATTCAATGTCAGTCGGTGGTGTAGTTGGAAGTTTTCGGTCGCTGTTCGATTGTTGTTTTGTGTCGATGGGAAGAAAAGTGCGAGAGAATGTGGAGGTCATACGGGTTCTGTGGTTCCGACATCTTACCGCCCTATCGCAGAATGTTTTGCAGTTTTGTGTATGTACTGCGAATGTCGATTTACTTGCAAGACTCCTTTTCATTCTGATTGGGTCTGATCTTGACCTACGGCTTTGGGATAGCGAGATGGTTGGCCGTAGGGCTCGGAGCCATCATCCAGCATACAGATAGTGAGTGGGTGCAGCGAGTGTTTCATTTGTCAAAACAAAACCTTCGCTCGGTGGAACTCCAAACTTGACCATGAACCATGGCTGTATCTGATGGCGCCTTGGCGGAACTGTGCGTCACGCGGGTTGCGTTTGTTTTCGTTGCCGGAATCCACGGACTCGCTTCCACCGTCTGGACCAACTCGGACCGGATTAGATCGAAGCGATCGAATTTCGCCGGCGCTGGATAGCGGGGACTTTGGGAAGGGTGTTGTTGCTGTAGTTGTTGAAAGTTGTTACGCCGGGGAAGGTTTTCCAGTTCCAGTGCAGGCCGGTCCAGTCCAGTGAATCGGAAAGAGATTTTTTGGGGTAATGGTGATTGTTCGTTTGGATGATTTCGGTGGTGAAGGTCAGGCGGCCCGGTGCACTAGACTCAGCGCATGACAACGTCGTCCGGTGACAAATGAGTGGAAAATTAGGTATTTTTTTATCGCAATGATATATGGCGGTGGCTGGAAAAAATGCTATGGACGGAACAGGTATTTATAAAAGGAATAGCTATGAAAAAGATGTTTTATCGATATTATAGACAGTGGAGCGAATAAAGGGAAGAACGGGATGAGGAGGAAAATAGTTGATTTGTAGATTGTAGTCTGTAGATTGGGTAATTATGGAGTTGGATATTATCTTGACACCTCAGTTTAAAACTAGTCAACATCGTTTTTCATTAATTCATCATTCACTACAAAAATTTCGTTGTCTTTAAGAATATATGTCCCAATTTCTAGGTTTTTTGGTCTCTTATTGAGAATGACTATTTTCGTCTGTGGTGTGTTGTGTATATAGAAACTTATTTTATAGCTTTCAAGTATCTTAGATTTGATGTATTTTATCATAAACGTCAATCTTTTATCAAACCAAATCTAGTGCGAAAAGGAATGCAAACACGACCCGCACTCGTTGAAAAACCATTTTCACGAGCAATGCGATAGACTTGAATAACAAAACGTCGACAGGAACACGTTGGTGGTTTCGCTGCAAATGCCAAACATTGTGTAACACAATTCGATCTATTTGCACGCGCTGATGGTTCAATTCCGTTCGTACACTGTCCGGGAGATACGCTTCACAAAAGTAAACATTCGCGTTCTGCTGTTAGGATTAAAGTGTTTGCTTCTACTTCTCTTATTATTGATTTGGTGATTTCGAAAACTAGGTTATGCGCACCAGACACAAACCCTAGCAGAATGGTCAAAAAATCGTATCCGATAGCCTTCGCATCGATTTGTTCGGGCCGTCGAACGCAATGCACAATGAAATTAATTGTCGCAATTTGGTTAGCAATTCCCGATCGGGCTCGTGTTGGGGTGTTGGTATTTGATTTGACGCACAAACGTCCCCGAAAGCCGTCCTCCCCCCACCCTCACCTCTTCGGTGGCATGCCAGCGATGACCTGCAGCTCGCGATGCTGTACCCGAAGACAGGTCAGGTCGTGAAAAGTATTTCGCATGAGATACTGGCCAATAAAGCTGGCCAAGGTAGTGGCACTGCGGGATGCCAGTGCGAGGGCCGATGAGTCACGCCCGCTGATCGTTCGGCCGCAAGGGTTCCCGTGGTGAAGACAGACTGGCCGCTTGATGAATGCGGGAGCCACTGGGACGCGAGCCCAAACTGCTCCAATTCTAACGAGCTGTGCGTTCGATAATTGCCTATTCTCACGCACCGTACCAGTAGAACGGGCTCATGTATATATATATCATCGCAACCGGTGGGCTCTCCCTGCAAAGGTTTAGACCGAGACTGAAGTTTGTTGTCGTACGCACTCGGTGAACGCACACGCGTTGCTCCCGGTTGTCCGTTGTTCGCTAATGATGGTTGACATTTAACGAGCGCGCGTGAAATATTTCACATTTTCTTGGTGGCCAGGTTAGGTGCTTAGGCGGGTAGTGTTCTGGCAGGCAATCTGGACATGATAAAAAATGACACGCTGGTATGCTGGGGGGAATGTACAATTTGCAAACAACCGATATGAATAGTTTTGGACAATGTTAGTGAGATGAATACTTGTTTTTTTTTCAATTGAGTTAAGTTCATTAAATTCTCTGTATTACACTCTGTTTAATTTTCTGTCTTTAAGCCTTTTGTTATAGGCATTTCTTGAGCTTACTTACTAATTTTGTTAGCTCGTAATGTTAATGTTTTGTGATGAATTTTTATAGCATTTATAGCAGTTAAAATGCATATAGTCTAAAGTATTCTGATATTTTTTTAATTATCGCGGTTAATACTTTCTTATGACAACAATCTTTCAACAGTCCTACATCTACTGATACCTCACTTAAAGAAGAGCTGAAAACGCTTTAAAACATTAACATTACTATATTTGCCCTTCATTAGCAACAACAAATTTCCAATTCAAATCCATCGATTAAGACATAACATGGCTATAGTGCCTAAAAAACTGTTTAACTCACTTGAAGCCCACCTGAATCGGCGATAAAGTTGTCCCCATGAATCCTGAAGAGCTTGTCACAAGCCTACGCCATGTTTTTTTCATGCTCTTCATTCGGCCGCTCGAACATACGACAAGAACTCCTCAACAGAAGTCGCATGTCACTTGGGTGCAATTTCTCGTGTTTCTCCGAAGCCTGTTATTTGCATAATTTACAGCACTGCTTGCTTGCTTGCTTGTTCTTGTTTCTTTTTGGTGTGTTTTTGGGTTGTGGTTTTCTTTTTGGACCTGCGAACATGCACTTAACGAATTACCAGGTTAGTGTATTAATTAGTTCAATTATGTTTAAATTTTACAGGGAGACATATGCTTTGGACAATCATTTTGTGTTGACTTATTTCTCTTAATACTAAACATGTTTACTCTCATTGAAAAGAGATATCGTTCTTCTTATGCCTTATAATTGGAATAGAAGATATTTCAAATTTGTTACTAATTTTATCGGATTGCTCGCGTTACAAACAAACACATTTAATTACATGCTCAGGTGAGAACTCTTTAAGCCACTGGAAAACACAGGAGCACAAAACGTTAACCTTAAGATGCCTATTACCGATTTGATAATTGGGTGTAACTGGTGGATGAAACGATATTATCTAAAAGAGGTATATCAACGTCTCGGTGCATTAGTGTTTAGCGAGTTTTGTTCGTGTTCGGTCGCACGGGCTTTTATCTTTGTTCCGCGAAGGGCCACAGCACGACCAGCCGGAGACCGTCCGGCAGCCTTGGATCTCCTTGACGGTTGGCCAGAATGGGCGTTCCGATAGAATGGCGAGGTGTTGCACACCTGTGGCGTTCACTTGCCCTGAACCAGATCAAACCTGTACGTTCGCGCGCTGCGTGCGTGTGTGTGTGTGCGCACGCGTTTGAGTCGAATCGCACACGCGAGAACATAATTTTATTTAATTAAAAAGGAATATTAAATCGAAGTTTACAAATCGAAATATCATGCCGAGGAGGTGCTGCCCGTTTCAGTGTCGCCTGTCCGTCAACATCCAGCGGATTGATGGCGAATGGCGTTGGCCGTGCAGGGTCACTGTATCCACAGGGCTGTGAAAGCCCGCGTACCGCAGGACAAACGCTGCACAGTAAGCCGCACGATCAGGGGAAAAGAGAGAGAGTGAGCCCTTTGAAGGTAGTTCGGTGGTTCGGTATGGTGGTTCGGTGTATCTGACTCAGTTTTAGGGCGTCAGAAATTTGAGACGGTTTGTTTGGAGCACATCGTCCGTCCGTCCGTCGGGGTACAGTATTTGGTGGCCGTGTAATGATTTATGTGTTTCTCTTTCGTACCTTCGCCTTGATCAGTGCAAGAGTATCAGGGTAAGGTGCAGCCCTGTTCTGTTCCCTTAGCTAATCGGCCGAACGTAGCGTTTATGCAGAGTACAAAGTGTAATTTACAAACAATCGACACCGCGCCCGTAACGATCGATCGTCTCGTGGTGGCGGCGTCTTTTGTAAGCTCGTTCCTTCACGGTGGCTCCCATTTACAAGTGTTAAGGCGTCGTTTTTTTTGTCACCTCTCCGACCGGGCGCAGTTCTCGCGGTGGCTGACGCACAGACGCCAATCGTTACCAACTGTAAATTAAACCAAGGAAGGCGTCGATAAATAGCGCCAACCGCCAAGCGCCATATGAAAATGAGATAATACGATTCAATTACACCTACGGCTACCAAACAAAGCAGGAACACTGGCACTGGCCGAGTGTAGGATGCGTAGTAATGCTTATGCAATTGCATTGAAGACGGGAAAGGGAAGCGAAGGAGTGGAATGGATTGATCGGCTTTTACTGGTAGATAAATAGTTCTAGGTCACGGTTCTTGGGACAGTATTGGAGCGAAGTGATTGGCAAGACGGGATTGCTGGTTATGTTTTCAGGTATGCAAGGTTGATACGGTGGACACGTAAAAATTGATTCCATTAGGAGGAAAATTGCATATGCATGTAGCGGAAGTGACATGGTCTTATTGAACAGCAAAAATATCTTTAAAAGCTCTATTTACTCAAGGTGGCAATATTGTTTAAGAATTTCCATTTATGGCGAAACCTTGAAGTATAGCAGAATCGTTGTAATTAATCGGTATGTTTTCTGGTCCTTGGGAAGGAATATTTTAGGACTGATCAATTGAATTGTTATGTGGAAACGTTGTCTTGGGTCTCCTATTCAATATACCCATGCCATTTTTAATTCTTAATATTACCAGAAAAATATTGATTCTTACTACTATTTTATCTACTTAGTATTAAAATATGTCTTCTAATGATCCTGTGGCGTTTCAAGATGGCTGATCTTCTACCTCCACTGAAAACGCAACCGACCCACAGACGATCGAGACGTCCTAAAAAGGGCAATATCGTCTGACATTTGACAACTAATCCATCAAATTGATTTTAGCGCGGCGGATGACTCAGCTCCCAATTTTGACACCGGTCCGATCACTACTTTACTGCGTGACCTAGCACGAACTGGCTGAGTTTTCTCCAGTTGCCACCGGTTAATTTTACAAACTTCCAAAACCTCAAGCCAAAACCAAGAAGTGTCAGCTTGAATCGACGCATCGATACGAGTGGTCCACGTCTGGATCAGTGGAGGTGTGAGGCAGCACGTGACCTTTTTTTTTCTACATATTGACATTGGGTTGGCGCCTAAGCTGACGGACGACGGTCGGACGACCGGAACGGATGAAACGGGTTCCAGTAGTTGTTGGGGCAGCCGGATCTGATCTGCAGCTAGTGTAACCTTGCGAGATTAAGACCTCCCCGTACGGCTGTTCGCTTACCTCCGTAACTTCGAAATTAGTTCTTACGTACAGTTCTCGGCTACCGTACGTGGGAAGCAACCAGCTGGTGTACTGCTCTATTGATCGTATCCGATCCGATGTTTGTGTTCGATACCCTTGTGTTTCAGCCGAAAACTGTATTCACGTCAGCTCGGTCAACTCCGCTCGATCAACGTTAGAAAATTATGATATCTTTACTTCAAATTAAATTAAGCATAAATAAAGGTTGACTGACAGTTGCTAGGTGGCGCACAGCAACACCCATTAGCTTGATTTGACAGTTGGGCACACGGTGCCGAATCGGCGTTCCGAGCGATAGTATGCTCCCGAACCGGCTTTGTTCGGGATGCTGCAGGTGGAGGCGAGTTGCGGCCCCCTTTCCCTTACCTTCGCCAGTCATTGTCGGGTAGTCTAAATGTTTGACGTATTGTGCCGTCTACAAGTGATCGCACCTTTCGGGTACGCACGCCCCAAAATGTCACAATCCGTTCTGTGGGAAGGCAAGTCTCCGAGTCCGCCCGAGGACTTTCTGTGTTGCACTGTCGTCCCTATCGGTCGGTTGACTGCGCTAGCGCGGTGGATCGGTGAATTGAGGTCACACGCGTTTGTAAAGCACCGTCCCCTTTTGATTCTTCTACCAACCCCGCTGCTAGAGCTTCGCGGTGGTTGGGTTCTGATTCTGAAAGCGCGTCTCTTGATTCGATTGCGATCGCCGGTCGATCTCGCATTCCATGCTCGCGCAGGGCAGTGGTGTGAACTTGCCCACCGTAATTCAAGGTTAGTCCACAGTTCTGGCGAGGAAAGGCAACTGCTACGGGCAGGCTCTTTGATTTATGTTGACCGTTTTCCCGGGGGCCGTCAGCAAACCGGGTGTATGTGTGTGTGAGTGTCGGTGTTTGTGACGAGTGTGCATTCTAGCAGCCCAAGCGAACCCGTACTGACATGCTAGCAGGTGAAACACATAAGGTTCACCGGACGGTTGATTGATCGAGCGGCGTATTGTGGTCGTGATACTGCGGGTGGTCAGATTTGTGGGCTGCGGACGGCAAATACCAAAGTCACGTGATGTCTTGTTGCTTCACTGGGTTGGATGTGTCGCTTGATACACGTTACTGTGCATTGTGAGTTGAATCTTCTAAGATGTGTGTTGTACCATATGCACGATTTTCATTGTTCTAGCTTAAGCTACTATTTACAGAGATACTAGTATAAAGGGAAAAAAGCCTTTTCACATCTGTAAAAAGCCTCTTTATTTATTATAGCATATAAATCCAGTTTTATGGCAAATCCTGATAAATGCATTAACCAGCTGGCAGTTGCGAAAATTGAAATCCAAGACCATGAAATTCTTATCCTCCTAATTATTATAATCTCACAAGCAATTTGCAATGGATTGGTCCGAGACCTTGGGCTTACGCTCTTACAGGCAACGTGTAATTTTGTCACATTTTATAGCGCTTTATCAATAAGCAGGTAAGCAAGCTCGTAAAAACCCCAGCATACTCTTCGCAGCTGATATTATCCCAAAAACCGGATCACGCAAATGGATTGAATCGATTATATGCGGAGAACGTTCGGTTTCTTGTTGACTGCTTACTGCATGAAATTGGCATAATGCGATCGCTGGCTGATGTAAATTTCACGCACCATTTTGCACAAATGACCGTACCTAATCCACCAGCAATCCGTGCGTTATGGTCACCAACGATGGTGACCCGCGAAAAGCCTTTTGCCAAAAGCAGACACCCTTAAGCCAGAGTTGTTTGCAAACAATTGCCATTGCCACCCCGGGTCCGTACCATATTCGGTGTGCACACACACACTTCCACACACACACACACACACATGCGATCATATCGTGCGTTACCGTTTTCGCTTGGTTTGGGGCACACTAAATCACGCGTTTGCGCGCGGTCCGAAAATTTCGGAGTATCTCAGGCACGACGATAAGCAAAGTAACGCCGAGCGGAGTGAACTGTCGGACGCTTTGAAACGGAATGCAGTGTGTGGTGGGTATCGTTTTGGGACGGAGTAAAATGTAGTTGCGATCGATGCGTTCCCATGGTTCATTCTTAGCCGGGGCTGGTGATCGTTATCTGGCTACCCTTCGAAACTGGAGCGGTACGGTTCCTTTCACAATAATGGCTGACCGGCCTGACGCTGAATGATTAGATCGAGCGATCGAGTTCTGTTTGGTCGGTTGGTCGATCGGAATCAGTGCGTGTGTTGTTGGGCAGATGGAGTAGAGGGATTTTTTTTCCAAAATAGTGACTTGCTCTTAACTGTTTGGAGTTGAAAAAGGTGACAAAGTTGTTGTAGTAAAATATCTTATCAAGCAATACGCAGGGACGTATACTAAGCATATCATCAACCTAAGATCTTCAAGGTTCCTAAGACCATCTCTGGTAGGTCTATAGATATTCGGCGATTAATTTCGAATTTGGTTTAAGATGCTGATTATGAAGAAAATTCCTTTGTTGGTAGAACTAAATCTAATGACTATGACTATTGAGTAAAAAGAGGGAAAATTAGACCGGCCTGACGCTGAATGATTAGATCGAGCGATCGAGTTCTGTTTGGTCGGTTGGTCGATCGGAATCAGCAA
Source organism: Anopheles maculatus (assembly GCA_002091835.1). Lineage (NCBI taxonomy): Eukaryota > Metazoa > Arthropoda > Insecta > Diptera > Culicidae > Anopheles > Anopheles maculatus. Next base: position 82,376 of record KZ061801.1, read on the forward strand.
TTGCTGGCGATGGAGTGTATCGAGTGTGTGTGTGTTGTTGGGCTGATGGAGTAGAGTGTTTTTTTTTCTAAAATAGTGACTTGCTCTTAACTGTTGGAAGTTGAAAAAAGTGACAAAGTTGTTGTAGTAAGATATCTTATCAAGCAATACGCAGGGATGTATACTAAGCATATCATCAACCTAAGATCTTCAAGGTTCCTAAGACCATCTCTGGTAGGTCTATAGATATTCGGCGAGTAATTTCAAATTTGGTTTAAGATGCTGATCATGAAGAAATTTCATTTGTTGGTAGAACTAAATCTAATGACTATGACTATTGAGTAAAAAGAGGGACAATTAATAACATGCTCACACTACAAGCCTGACATTGGCGAAGCACCGTCAAAAGAAACACTAATCGAAGGCAATTTGTTCAGCATTTGCTTACCGAACAAATTACGCTGATTCTTAACATTCTCCGCTGGACCCGTACGCAATAAAAGGGACCGATTATCAGCGAGCTATTACTCATACCGGTGGATGTAAAGAATTTGCATGAAATGGCACTTAGCTGTCTGTCTGCGAGGCACTTTATCACATTATTAGTGACGGCTTTTCCATTCTTTTCGAGTGCCCGACGGAGCTGGCAAACATTTTGCGTATCATTCGTATGCGTCAGGTTATCGGCATTGCACGCGGGCAAAATGGCAATGCCATCCATAATTCTTCCCTGCTTGACCCGCCACCCGAATGCAGTGTTTGTTTTGACGTACCGACTACTGCAGGCGCCCGCGGTTAAGCGATTGGCGATGAATTGGTTAAGTTTTTGACACGTGGCCGACATAATTGAGCGCATGATTAATGGTTCAGCTGGAATAGGGTGAGCACTTTGCGGGCTGTCAATATTTTTCGGCTACTACCGAAGGAGATACTGAATCAATATGGTGGGAAAGGTTGCAGGTACACTTTGACCCGAACGAAAAGAAAAGTCATGTTCCTGTCCATGTTTACGTCAGATGAATAGGAGGTTGTATGCGGTGTGGTGCTTACGACATGAAGGTACTGTACTGGAAAATACTCAAGCCATATTTATTAGATTTCATGCGCACATTCCGATATTAAGAAAAAAACAACCTTTGTATGTATATAGTTTAAGTAGATTTTAATGAAGGTAAACACCATCATAACGTACTGCTTGAAAGTTCATGACTCATCTCCACCAGCTAGTCTAAAAACCAACAAGTCTTGCACGGGATTTCCCCAGCGTTAACCGAGCATAGTTGTATGTAGTATGAAAATCGCTTATCAAAAGCAAGGGCCGCCAGCATTAGTGTCACATCGTTGCCACTCCCTCGTGAAGGTTCGCGAGCTTCAAACGGTCACTCTTGGGCGAGATCGAGCACGTACCAGCGCACAGCACAACCATTCGAAAGTGACGACTCTAGAGTCTCACCAGCGCTAGGATTAAAACGACACCTGATGGACGAGAGTGTTCCGGCAAGGTTCGGGCAAGGAAAAGCTGGGTCAACGTCGCCAATGTTACTGCAGCTACAAACACACACACAAACGCTGCAGCTTTCGCGAGTGGATTAAAAGTGCGAAAAATGGTCAACGAGTGTCGGTGGACGAGAAAATCAATCGCGTCAATCGGTCAGTTCGTGGGACCAGTTCGGATGAAGCTTCAAGCTTCCTTCGGTGCACTTGGGAGTATTTGCACTAGCGGTGCGGTTTTGTGCATTCGGCAGGGTTGGTCCGGTCCGCTATCTGGTCTGCCACTGTCATGCTTTATTAAAGTGGAGATAAATTTAAATAGCATAAATGTGTTTCACGAACGACAAAATTGGTGTCAGATCGTTAGCGCGTGGAAAAGCGGGGCCTCTGTTGCCGGTCAATCGGTAGGGTGGTAGGAGGACGGAGGACGAAGGGCACGGAGGGTGGGGGGAAGTGGAAGATTGAGAAGAAAAAAAACTCTCGGAAGGTTTTGGAACAAGTTTAACAAGTGTTCTATTAGTACGCGACCTCCGGACTTGGTGGAATGTGCGATAACAGCTGTCGAACAAGAGGGTTATCAGTGTGGTGCAGACTGCTCTAGCTGGAATTTCCATTTCAGTCCGATTTGCTAGTAACCAGTGCAGGAAAATTGCATTTCGGAGGTTTTTGAGCTCTTGCACTCAAAGTATGATTCAATATTATACACGCTTCGCTTATATTTGCTTCCAGTTTGCAACAGTTTGCATCATCTTATGTCGATAATATTAAGTAATCCTGACATCAATTCTGATCAAGCAGCAATTCATGACTATAAATTACAACTTTGCATCGACACAAAGTGACAAGGTCCTGAGCAGATGTCGGGATAACACCCGATCAGTGTGGTGCAGACTGCTCTAGCTGGAATTTCCATTTCAGTCCGATTTGCTAGTAACCAGTTCAGGAAAATTGCATTTCGGAGGTTTTTGAGCTCTTGCACTCAAAGTATGATTCAATATTATATACCCTTCGCTTATATTTGCTTCCAGTTTGCAACAGTTTGCATCATCTTATGTCGATAATATTAAATAATCCTGACATCAATTCTGATCAAACAGCAAATCATGACTATAAATTACAACTTTGCATCGACACAAAGTGACAAGGTCCTGAGCAGATGTCGGGATAACACCCCATTGAATGACGACTCCTGCTTTAATAGCGTGCAGCACGCATGACTATGGTTTAGATATATTCATTTCTATACTTTTAGTTCGTTTTATTTTGTCTTGCATAAAGTTTCCATTCCAACGTGCCAAGTGTGTGCCGCTTGCAGTGCCATCTGGTGGTGCAACATAAGCTCATACGATCGGTGCAGGCTTGGGTGGGTGAAAATACATTTGATATAATTATACCGTATCGACACATTTCCTAACCATTTGCTCGTACACGATCGGTTCGAATCAGGTATGAATATGATAATAATACCGTGCACGCACCACGAACGCAGCACTGCATCGGCTGCAGCGGATGGTGCGAAGATCGCGATTCTCCGTGCGTCGTATCGCTTAGGATAAGCTGTTTGTTCGCTTCGCAATTAAAGTCCGACGATAAGGATCTCGAAAACTCGAGCGAAGATACGAGCAGAAGAAGTCGTTTAAGGAGGTGCCAGGTGCTGGTTGGTACTTATAGTTGTGCGTTTGGTAAGTAAAGTATCTTTTTTTTTGTTGTCTCCGTTGTTGCCTTAGTTCCCCGAGGCTTGAATAAACTAACTTACCAGCCGGGCCCGCTGTAGCAGCCGCCAGCGTGCAGTAAAAGTAGCGTAGCGATGTGTTATAACCACCACCGCTAGTGTACACACCGCTCGCTCTAGAAGCCTGGTGGTTGCAGTGCCTAAGAAGTGTGGTTTTTGTTCCATTGCCTTCCCATTCATCTTGGCCGAGATGGAGCCGGGCGGGATCAGCGCTTAAAGTAGAATAGTGCCGCTAGGTAGTGGCGTACTGGCGTAGTCACGCACCGCAGTTATGAATAAATAGAACAGCAAAACATTACCCCCAGTGTGCCTGATCGTTATCAGGCTAATACACTACACATGTAACCAGCCGCTATGCCGTCTGTAATTGTAACAAATCAATTTAGATCACCGGATAATGATTGGTTAGGGTGTTGATCAGGCAGGTCGGGTTTGGCTGGCGATCGAAGTAGCGAGGAACCAACGAGGAGATACAGGCACGAGTTGCCGCACAAACGCACCGCCAACACATAAACCCCGCGATAGGGCGGGCTGGAAAACAACATGGCAGCAGCGTAAAGCAATGGTAAAAGAACGAAATTCAAAACAGCTCTTGTGTTGAAGTATTGAGCGCTGCGGTTGGCAACTGTAATTTGGACGCTGTACTAAAATGGTCGGTTTAGCGCAGCGTCATCGCGATTCAAGGGAACAGCCATATACTTAAGTTAAACGGTGTTGATTTGGGGGTCGTCTTATCTTCACTGACTGATCGGTGTAAACTATCGTTTAGATGTGTTTATTGTATCGATTTTGAGCGTAAAATTGTTAGCTATTAAGTGGGTTTTTTTTTGTTTGCTAAACACTGTACAGGATTTTATTGGCAATTTAAACAATCATTGAAAAAATAGTTGATGCCTAATTGTTCAATTTTGAAACTATTAATGACAAATTAAAACATTACTTTAGCGTTTAAACCCCGACACAACTTTACAACTGATGGTTATAAACGAGGTTAGTAGAACGAAACGTCAAAATAGCTAGCGAAACGTAGCGTTCATGAAAGATAAGCTTAGTTTCGGTGTGTTCTTGATATGCAAATCAATAAACGGAGTAAAATAGTCGCTAACATTGGCAACCGTGATAATTCACAAGTCAAACCGGTGCAGTTGTTATCGCGTTAGCTAGTGGTGCATGCACGGACCCTTTTTCCTTGCCACCTGCCCGTCTTATCTTCACTGACTGATCGGTGTAAACTATCGTTTAGATGTGTTTATTGTATCGATTTGGAGCGTAAAATTGTTAGCTATTAAGTGGGTTTTTTTTTGTTTGCTAAACACTGTACAGGATTTTATTGGCAATTTAAACAATCATTGAAAAATAGTTGATGCCTAATTGTTCAATTTTGAAACTATTAATGACAAATTAAAACATTACTGTAGCGTTTAAACCCCGACACAACTTTACAACTGATGGTTATAAACGAGGTTAGTAGAACGAAACGTCAAAATAGCTAGCGAAACGTAGCGTTCATGAAAGATAAGCTTAGTTTCGGTGTGTTCTGGATATGCAAATCAATAAACGGTGTAAAATAGTCGCTAACATTGGCAACAGTGATAATTCACAAGTCAAACCGGTGCAGTTGTTATCGCGTTAGCCAGCGCTGAATGCACGGACCCTTTTTCCTTGCCACATGTCGAACGTATGATTGTGTAAATCAATTAGCAACGGTTTGCAGATTCCGTTTAATGAATACCGTACATGTCATTGACGGAATCCAACGGTCGTAATGTCACCTTTTGACGTTTCCGTTTGTGGACGCTATCAAATTATGGTACGTAATGAACGCGAACAGGTTAGCGCTGGTACCTGCCGTCCGTTTGCCGGGCACGGACTTGGCAGCGTTGCTGTCGCTGAAGAAGTAATGTGCAGCAGCTGCGATCTGTCGATGGTGCTCTTTAGCTTTGGCAGCGTACTGGCTAAGGGTGACGCTACTGTCGTTACTCAAACGAACCAAATGGGATCCTGTCGGTCATTTGAAATCGATTCTTTGGCCGCGACCGCGGCTGGATGCGGCGAGGGTGAAAAGGAGTGAGAGAATTTCGTCACACGCTAACACGGTGATGGACGGGTTGGTTGGTTGGTTCGCTGGTTGATCGTTACCGTTCACGGCCCTTGTTTCGCAGCGTGTATTGGCTGTTGATAAATTATTAATTGGCTGCTAGAATCTAACCAGATGGATACGCATGCGCCGAAACCCCTGCAGGGCGTCCTACCACCCATGGGACTGCGAGTAGGTTAGCCAGCATGGAGCGGCTGCCAACAGCTGCCGGATTTTCCATTTCCACACACCACGCCGTTATCTTACGGTCGCACAAAACCGACGCGACCGTGCCGGCTGATGACGACCGCGGCCGTGTACCACCTTCCCGTGCGGTTAATCTGATTTAAATTTTCTTTTAATTGCTTCATTTATATTACTTAGGCTCGTTGGTACGCTGGTCGGGGGGTTTTTTTTTGTCGAACCTTTCGTCCACAACCCGCCAGTGAACTATGATCGCACGACGCATTCCACAACCAATTGTGGCAAATTCGACGTGTGCGTGCGTGCCTATTAATCCTGGTTCTGGCGTGACTGAAATTAATTCGTTTGTACATTCTTGTCTGCGTCGTTGCAACAAACTACATCCTTTAGACACCTCGGTGTTGCTATCGGTGGCTTTTCAAAGGGTAGCAAAGGGAACTCTCGATGTTCTCGCTGTTCGCTAGGATGTTCACTCAAAGTGCACGTCATGCAATGGCAAGCTGAAGAACGTCCCGGACACACTAAGGTTATGTCTACACCGTGTAGAGTGCACTAGGCGCTCTGGAAGTAGCCTAGCCCAGCTTGGCAACAGCGGTGCTTTGAAGCTTGCCGCAAACGGGTGGCTTTCCAGTGTGTGGTGCGGATCTTGCCCAGCTTCGGGCGGCTCAACGTCGGGGGTAGCAATTTTCATGACAGAAACATGTCAAATCAAGTCTTGATCGCGCACACCAAACCGTTGCAGCGACGAGCGACGAAGAATTTAGTGCGTTGACTGACACGGTGAAAGGTTTGGGACCTGGTACCGGCCAGTCTGGGCCGTCCACTGGTGCGTGTGTGTGTGTCACGGTGTGGGAAGACGGATTGTTTTACCGGTGGATGTGTATGTGTGTGTGTATGTGCACTAAAACAAAAAGCGCCACTGGCTAGTAATGGACGAACAAAAACGAAAAAAAAAGTTCTTGCTCTTTCTCTCCGTCTTGGGACAGCCTCGCCACCATGCTCCTCTATCTCGGTACCTTTGCCCACATGGACTAGATTTAATTTATAAAATAAAACTAAAGCTAATACCGCCCGGGCCAGTGCGATAATGTTGCACTGAAGGGCCACCGTAAGAGTCGTCCGCAGTGAAGAAACTGCACGGAACCCGTTTGGATGGAAGGTAATATAATTTTTCCGTTCGATTTAATCTATTTAAACGTATTGCCCACGGGGATGGTAGAGGGCACTTGGATGAAACAGGAGACACGAACAAAAAAAAAAGCTCACCTTTACTCTCCCGCTGCAGTGCGTTGTATGTGTAGAGCCGTAAATCATCCGCCGCTAACTGGTACTTACCGTGTCTAAATGGATGAACGTTTAGTGTGTTTCGTTTGGTTTGTTTTTTGTTGTTGTTGTTTGCTCTGTTTCTACTAATGCTGCTGCTGCTGCTGTATTATTTTGTCAAGCATAGGAAGGATACACACGGCAAAAAATAGTCCGCTACTCTACTTTGTTGCTGACAAATCCAAACGATCGCGAATTGGCGGCCATGATGGTGAGAAAGATAAACTTGCTGACAAACTATGCACAAAACTGGTATCGGTACTGTGCCCGGGTTCGCACTGGTACGGGTAATGATTGCTAGTTGTAATAAAGCCTTGTATTACGGTCGATTAAATGACATTCGAGCGTGATATGGAGAAAGAGATTTGATTTGATTGCAATGATTTGATTGGGTACGCTAACGATGTGTGTACATTGGACTAGGCAGGTTCGTTAAGTGGTTTGCTATTTGATGAGAAGATGTCATTTTATTCATTTACTTTTCTTTGCATTTCTTGTATAAAAAGTGAAGAGGATAGTTAAATTATTAAATTCTTATTCAGATTGAATCTGAATTCAAATGTTGTGCATCTTTATTAGCTTATCTTAGAGACATTGCTACCGAAAAGCGTGATCATTCTTGTAAAAAGATTTGATCAACGATTTAGCTTATCTCCAAGCAAGGTTGTCTGCTGGCGCTGTCTCTCCTGCCCTGCAACCGCACACAGCTTCAGTTCTTTGACATTGTGTTGTCACTTTTCGTAGTCATACCCACCCCCCCCAAAAACCGACGTTCAAACCGTTCCGATTTGATGTGTGTTTTTCCTTCCTTTCGGACCGGGTGAGAATCAAAAAAACTCGGCACATATTTTGACACCCGACACCTAACGCGGCTAGGTGGCAAACCTTGGTCAGTTGGTTTTGGACGGTGCGCGACAGTGTCACCGAGTGTGTGCAGTATCGACACTTCTCCAACACCGCTTCCACCTACTACTGCTATTCCTGTGCGGAATATTGGCGGATGGTCGTTGTGACCTCAAGGAAGTCCAGAAACTGGTGCATGAATAATCGCGCTCGAAATCATGCCGCCGGTCTCGTGTTACCTTGGCTGAGTCACGTTTGTGCCGGTGCGACACCAGACACACAGCACACGCCACGTTTTGTGCGGTTTTTCGACGGTGCCCTAGGCGTTCGTTCTTTATCCTGGTTCCCTATTTGGGACTGGAGTACGCTATGGAATTGTGCGAGTGTTGCCGACCGTTTGTTTCCTTCAATCTTTCACTTTCAACCAGCGGTCGCCTTTCGTTCTCGGAAATGAGGATCGTGGCCTGATAAAAAGGGGCCACTGATTCCTACAGTCAGCTGACCTTGGCGGGAACGATTTCGTAACGTTCAATGCTGGCAAAGTACTAGGCACCACTGTGTGTCATTGTATGGGAAAGGGATCTGAGTTGCAGGTTTGGCGCTCGAAGGATGCAGTCCGTAAAACAAAAGTGAAATTTAATCTCCAACCCAGACGCTGCGAGACCCAGACGCCGGTTCAGAGGTCACGCGGGTGCATTATCGAACCATTCGACTGTGTGAAGTACTTTTTTTGGCACGGTTTCGGGATTTTGTCTTGCCTTCATCATAGCAATGACGGTGTGACGTACGGAATGGAATGTTTTATCGTTTTTTTTTGCCTGACCCGAAATTTTGGCTAGATTAAGGGGTTTGTTTGGTCCGTACAGTTGAGTCAATAACCGTGTGTCGCGCTTGTTTCGGTATCGGCTTCGGCGAGACTTTCGGTGACCCCAGACCGCAGCGCACAGGTTGACCGTGGGGTGGAGTCAAATAAAAATGGAGAGCAATAAAATGGGGCCGATGAAAACGAAACACGGTGTATGCAGATAGTTTGTGCTTGCAGTGGATTAGCTTGGCGCCACAGCCATACACACACACACACTTTACCCACCCGTTTTTCGCACCCGACACTGCGTGCATGCGAGAGGGCGGAATGGATTATTATTTGCGCTAACGCGTTCCCTGACGCCCGGGCGCACGATAACTCCACATCTTAACCCTGGCCCGATGGTTACGCTGTCAAATAAAATTTAATGCAAGGAGAGTTGCAAATGGGACGAAAATCAAAAGCGAAAGAGCAACAAAAAACAACAAAAAAAAAAACAAATACAAACTATCCAGAGCACCCCGATCAAATCTGGACCAATAACGTCGATGATTTATGTCCAGCACACGAATGTTGGTAAGTGCGTGTTGGAGGGTATGGTCAATTTTTTTGCTGCTGCTGCTGCTGTTGGTAGAGCTTCTCATCAGTGGCCGGTTAGAATCCGGCTTGCCCTTTCGGCTAGTTTGTTGGTATGTTGCGTGTTAATTATAAGGCTCCTGCTCTGTGGGTCACAATATAGCTCCTCCGCTTCCCATGGTGACCTGGTTGGCCGAATCGAAGGTTGCGCTTGATCTGCGATTGATAGATGCGGATCGTCGCGAGCAGCGGAGTTCGAGGAAGGGATAATTAGGTGGAGACATTCCAAAGATGGATGTAAGCGTGGGCCGCGGTGTTCTAGGTTCTTGGGCCACGCGGATCTCTGCAGCCATTCCGGTTCGCCCTTCTTACGTCAGTGTGAACCGGATGCCTGGGTAAGATTCCGGATACGGATTCTTGATAGCACCAACTGGTCACGTTAGCGTCACGGTTAATGGTTATTAGTGTGGTGTCGTTATTACGCTGTGACCATTAAAAGTAATTCGCGGCCTTTTGTTTCACCTCTGGCGGTACTATGATACAATGTTTCTGAGAAGAACGAAAGCAACATTACCTTTCGTGAGTAGCAGTGTGACTTGTCGAGTAGCTTGTGACGGTGCGGGAAATCGATTGATTTGCTGAGTGTTAATTAAAGTATGTTTTTCAATAACAGTGAACGTCATTAGAATGAGAAACATATTACGAGTTTTTACAGATTACTTCCTTGATATGAAATATGAAGAATCATCTTGGGTACGTTGAATTCATTGTATTTAATAAGGGGTTACTAAGGCCAACAGCTTAAAGTATTTTAATTTTTGAAGAAAATAGACAACTAAAGCTCTCATTGTGTACTTACTAATAGCATGTCTTCAAACTTTCTAACAATTCTAGATTAAAACCATCCGTTGCTCCAACTATGTTACACTGTACGACATGATATTTATTAAATAGATAACAATCTTAACACTCTACGAAAACCATTAACCCGTTCAAAATCTATCGACTCGAGTGACTGGTTAAGTGACGAACCCTCCTGCTTTTTGTCATCAGCTGCACGGCTGCATCTTCAGTTAAGTTAGAGTATCACTGTGTATAAGGAAATGCGACTCACGAAATCAACAGAACGAAGCAGATCAGGCTTCTATTGCACCATTCGACCGCCATCGGTCTACCGTACCCGCATCAGGCATAGTTCTTCGCGTACACGGGAACATTACGTTGACGCGACAGCATCGATTGTACCATACGCTGTGACGCACGCTTCTGCTCATCCGGGTGGAACAGTACGGGCCCGGTACGCGCCTGACGAGTTGCTTTCGACTTAAAGTAGCTCGCATAATCGGGCCGCGCTGGTCCACGGGCCGAAAACTTGTACACCGACGGTGTGGCAAAGTTCTTGAGTCCCGGTGTGGTAAGCGGCTTCAGGAGGTTCTTCTTTGGCTTTGTGTCTACCTGGATGGTGTGCACCTTAGCTTTCTGCAGTGTGACGGGATGCGAAACGTGATTGGTGTACTGTGCAAACGGTCGGAAACTATCCTTGGTGTAGTACGGGCCAAGATCGCTCTCGGAAAGCTGTGAAAAATCAACATCCGGCGAGATGGGCTTCAGCTTGGATAGATCGGGCGCTTGCACTTCCTCGATGCGGATGCTCGGTTTGAACAGGTCCTTCTCGGTGTCGACCTGCTCGGAGAAGAAATCGGCCGAGTCGGACACGTAGTGCTTGTGGCTGTGTTCCGTTTCCACCGTGACGTGATGGGGCTTCAGTTCGTCGTACGAGTAGTGCTTGAAGATGGTTTTCGGTGGTTCGTAATGTTTGTACGCTACCAGTGGCTTTTCCAGATTGACGTGAGGTTTCAGCTCCAGGATGGATGGAATCGGGCGCTTCTTCTCACTGATTTCGGCAATGTCTTTTTCGTGCTGTGGAAGATCGGAGCTAAGGATGAGGTGATCCTGTCCCTTGCTGAAATGGTTGATCTTCGACTGCGAATGGTGTTCGTCGTAATAGTGCGTCTTGTGCTCGTGATGATCATGATCACGGACGGGATGTGCGTTCGGACCGTGCGTTTTAACGACCGCATTGAAGCCCGTTTTGGAGTCGGCAGTGTAGTCCACTTCGCGTATGGAACCGTCTGGCTCCACGACACTGTAGTGGCCCTTAACAATACCATCGTCACGCGTTTCCCACTGTGACTTCACGTCACCACTGTGCAGATCTTTAACGCCATAGCTGAAGGAGTACGCTGGATGAGCCTGGAACAAGAAGGCACAAATATAAAATGATTAAAATATTAAATATTAAGACACTCTTTTCACGCATCTCAGTGCATAGTTTACAGCTATCGTGCCGGTTCAAAAATCCATAATTTATCACGTGCAAATCATGCACGAATGCATTAAAATGGCTACCAACGCCAACGACCACGTCCCGTTCAACCGATGCCGGCTTTTGTGTGTGGTCTAATTTAATTCACCCGCGTATGGCCACCTCCTTTTTCTCACACCAGCGCCAGCTACGTGTGGTGTGGGTCTTTACACTTGTGCCACCACATTCGTTAGATGTTTTAACAGCATAAAGCAACATTACAGTACATGAGTGCGGTGGGAATGAGCAGCATTGCGTTGTGGTTGTGGCGCGCTACAATGTAGCGTGTGCGCCATCGGCTCGGTGAGAAGTTTATGATAATTTTTTAATTAGAAAAATATGTTAAATCCAATGTGTAATAAAAGGTTTATTTGATACGCACGATTGGGGACGGTGTTGCCGGAGCGTTGTTAGGACATATTAGTGGGATTGATTGGAACTCTGTGTACGATAATGCCCTGCAGAGATTGGAAGTGGAGCGATGTAGGGCTTTGCATATTCTTAACATGTTATATTTGAATTTGAATTTGGGTTAAGAAAAGCTGTGTTTTTTGCGTTATTTAAGCAAGAGCTTATTGCTAAAAGAACTGAATTCTTTGCGTAAATAACTTGAAGATTTATTAAAGGATTCAATCAAAAATTTGATTGTGAAGCTACGAATCACAATTCTATATATTTAACCATTTGTAACAAATCATTAGCATCCAGTATTTAATATTCTGAAGCTTTGCTTTTAATTTATAGTTTTTCGCAAAAAAACACACACCGTGATCATTCGCTTATGAAGTGATATTTCGCTTCAAATCAGTTCTCCACGCCTAGCATCTGCATAACATTTTCTAGCACGTTATAAATTGACACCATTTTGCGTACAGTTTACCAGCCATTTGCGTGGTATTCACGGATTCGCGGATGTCCTCGGTCGGTCGCCGATTTTGACAGCAATCGTGAGCCTTCGATTGATTTATTTCACCAACCGTCGTTGGCTCTAATGTTGGGTTTGGTGGCAGTGTGCCTGGTGTTAAATGGCGCTCTAAAATCGTAACCAGAGTGGTTGACACCGAAGCAAGCAGGCAGTGCATCAGTGGATTAGATTGCAGCGAAAACGTCAGGGTTTAACATAGATATGCAAATAAATCTGGGGAAAAATCCTCCGTCGTGCGTTCACAGACAGCAAGTGACAGGTTGTGCAAATTAGTTTATTTTAAGAACGATAAGTGTTTTTTTTTTTCGGGGGAGAAAAACCCGACACCCAATGAAGTCCATTAGGGGTGCTTTTCGTAAAGTGCATCTAGTGGAAGCGTTCAGGAAGCGATAACTGGAGTGACTGGGTGAACTGGGTGCCCGATTTGCATCGCTGGTCGTGGTATAGCGCTTATTGGGGGAGGTTAACCGAAGCTGTGACTTATTTTTAAACCTTTGATGAATACCATTACGATACGGTGGGATTAATTAGGAAGCGATATTACGCAACAAGAACAGGCAAATAAGCAAAGCGAAGAAAATAAACGTTTTATAAACGATACCGATCATCCTAATGAAGCATTTTTATTTTCGATTTGGTGCACTGGAGCAACTTGCGTAAGACAATTATTCGAGCGATTGAGAGCAGATAGTGTGTGTGTGTGAGTGGGGTTTTACGGTCGCTTATATGGAGGATGATTATTGCTTAATGCAGATAAGTTTGTTTTGATTGCCTTCGGTTCGCATCGCGATCACATCGAGAGGTAAATGAGTGCGGTTCGCTAAGCGTCCGGTACAGCATTGGTGTACGGCACCGGCCGAGTATGGTAGCAGAAAAGTAAATCACAGCTTTAAAGCCACTCTTGACCTCCTTGGTGACATTCTCGCGTTCGATCGTAAAGTGCCAAATTTATGAGTCCGTGACCATTGTGGAAGCTGTGCGAAAGTTAAACTGGACATAACGAAGGACCACACGCTACACACGGACGGTGCTAATTATTCGATTGCGCTGGCACGCCGGTGGGTAAAGTTACGGTAATGCGAGTTCCGCCCAAGGTCAGTGGTGTGGTGATACGTTTGGCGGTACTTACATATTCTGGTGCGTAGGCGTGTAACGAGTCCTTATAGCAGGATACTACACCGATGCTGGTTGAGGCGAGTATCACTATTAGAAAATGCTGCAAATGAGAAAGACGTTGCAGAGACGGTAGTTAGTGTGGTTGAAATGAAATTTATGTGTTTTGATTAAGGTGTTGGAAGCAAGGGTAACGACATTGAATGTTTCCGCTGGGTTAATGTGTTTAATAAATTGTAAGATAATTAAGTGATAATTGATGGTAAAATGAGCTCGACTTTTTATCAATGAGCGTGGCTGAAATTGATGACTTTTATTTATATTGTAACCATTGAGTTTAGGTATCTCATGCAGTGAATATAAGATAAGGAATATCAGAATAAAAATTACTGATGGAATCATTCGTTTTAGATAAAAAAGTTGATTCTAGAATATGTCAACAGTATAACTACTACAATGCCGCCTTTCAGCATACCTATGCCATGCAGTTTTTGTGGTCAAGATGACATTAATTCTTTGATGCAATGAAAGTGTTATTTTAATAACTATTGTTTAGCTGTGTGTTTCCGTAAATCGTTCAGCTTTGCTTAGTATTCTAGAATCCAGCATATTTCTTTTTATTTTAATGTGCAACGCACAAACGAATGCAACATTGCAAGATTTAAATCCGGCTATCGGTGCAAGCCTAACTGGACCAATGACAACTGTAATTAAGCATGCGTCCGATTAGCAACATTTTATCCCCCAGTCGCTTCGTCATCCGTTCGACTTTGGAAAGAAATTTCAATGATGATTTATTAGGCCCCGCAGGCCGTTTCCCAGCCAATTAAAGTCTAAATTTACTTGCACTTTACCGAGGGCGACTGTACAAAACGCACCTCGTTTTTTTTAAAGTTTATGCTTCGTATCGCTCTCTTTCTCTCTCGCGCTCTCGGTCTCTCTTTGCGGCGGTTATTAATTTGGTGGCGCGAACGGGCGCGTCGTAAAAGGCTGTTAATAAATCTTCAATTCGGCAGCAGCAGCACCAGCCCCAACCATAGTCCGCACATTTGCCGAAGAATGGTCTCGGAACTTGGGTTGAGCTTTACTTGCCGCTGGGTTGCTTGCGTCTGGCGGGTGATAAAAGGTGCCCAGGCTACAATTGGACCAGTCAGCCCGGTGACAGTTTGATAAAATATATGACCATTTTGAAACCGACGACCGGCGCATGCTGCACCGGAGGAAGTGAGTGAAGCTGTTTAGTTTCGTTAGGGCTAGTCATTGCGCTCTGTGTGTGTGTGGCTTTCAAATTTGGATCGATGCTGTTTGTGGGGCTGATTGTGGCTAAACATGGTGCCCTATAACCATGCGGCTGCACGCAGACCGTTTTTCGAAGGCCGAAGATGGAATTTGATTTTTGGGTGGGTCCACCGTTGTGCAGCGTTCAGCAGCAGCAGATTGCAGTTCGGATGTCCTTGCATCGAAACGTGAGAAAAAAAGGACTGAAAAAACGCCACTTGTATAGGGATGGATACAAGGATTACAATGTTGTATTAGATCTGCCACTATGAATTAGCCATTACGTATCCATTAGTGTTTTCTTTTGGATACGTCAGAATCGAAAGTTCGTGTACTCAAGAAAAGAAAAGAGAATGTTTAGATTCTCTCGTTCTTTAGTTGTGAACGTTGTTGTGTTTCTTAGAGAATTTTGTTGTAAAAAGTGTTCTAATTACATGTATTAAAAGAGAAGTTAATTAAGGGCCGAAGGGCGGCCCGGTGGTGTATTCGATAGCGGCGCCGGTCTTCACACGGCAGGACCGAGGTTCGAATCCCGGCGGACCGCCTCCCCGTACGCAGGGCTGACTATCCAGCTACGGGTACAACTTAGTCACAGAAAGCTAGCAATAGCTAGCAGGCCAAGACCTCACGAGGTTGTAGTGCCAAGGAAGAAGAAGAAGAAAAGAGAAGTTGAAGAGGAAATGTATAGATGATTTCTGCTATTAATCACTTTAGGTTAATTTATATCAACATTGTTTATGCTAGATGCTCTTCTCTAGAAATGAAAGCATTGATGCAATCGTAAATGCCAATCAACAAAATGATATTATTAAGACTCAATAAATATGTCAAATTGCCACATTTAGGAAGTCTTCCTTCGAAAGACAATTTGCATATATTCAAAACCCGTTTTATTTAATTGAATTACATTTATGACCTAAGCTTTCCCCCAATGATTAAGCGCAAAACGGAAACAAACAATCGTACTCATCACTGGATTGTGTAACAGCGTACGTTGAAATTATGCAATTTATTACGAAATTTCCCAACCGTTTCTAACCTCTAGGCCAATCGGTCACCAATTGGCAGATGAAACGGCAAACGGTTTCCGCCGTGTTAGCGAAAGCCGCTCGCTGTCACCTCCGTTTGTTTTGTCCCTTCGCACGACATACCTGCCGGATGAGCCAAGCTCCGTGTGAGACGATAATGATCTTACACAAAATTGCCTTTCGGCACGCGGCCGTTTGTCTTTAACGATATGCAAACAATCGCACGTGTTGTACCGTAAGGCATGTGCCAAACCGACCGAACCGAACCGGTCCGCTGCAGGAAGGCATAGATTCCCGGTTTAACCTACCGGATGTGATGTTAGTTTGGTCGGAGCCGTTTTTTATGGCACCGCTTTCCATCCACGTTGGTACGCAAATCGTGTTGGTCCGGGAAAACGAGTTTAGTACAAGCCCGAAACCGGATGATGGTTTTTTATCACGCCCGTCACCAAGGGTGCATATGCAATTGTTGAATAATAATAACCGAAAGTGAAATTTTAAAACTTCCGCAACACGATACAAACATACACTGGTGGTGCATGATCCGTTAGACCGTAAAAGCCATCCTTCACAGCAGGAATGTGCGAAATAACTCGGGATCGGCAAAGAAGTTGTTGCGAAGCGTGCGACCAGTGCCTACAGTGACAGTGCCCGTACGTGTTGCCGAGATCCAATCACCATAAGCTGGGTGGTGCATTTAAATGTAGCCTTCGCGACTTTGTGGGCGCAATGTCGTGTGCAGACAGAAAAAAAAGACATAAAAAACTGCTTACATCAAAAGGACGATAACAAGCGTGAGTACGTGGAAATGGCGGATAGAAAAGCGAAAAGCGTTTTGAGCGCGATACGCAATCGTGCATTTGGTGTGCTTCGTTTCGTCAGCGTAAGCTTTGCGTCGGGTTGTTGAGGTAGGTCAGTTCCGGTTGAGGTTCGGGCGCTTGTCTGTGGGTCGGCGACGATGAAACAAACCACAGCGCAGCAGGAAGCGTTTTGTTTGTCGAGGAAAGATTAATGAGATGTTTGTGGTGATCGAGTAAACTAATTAAAGATGAAGCAGCGACTGCCTGGCTGGGGTGTGATTATAAAGCTGATGAAAGGCTGTGTAAACGAAGATAATTTAACAAGTTGTTTCCTCCAGGAAAACAAACAGTTAAAGTTTATGATCTTGTTTTGAGTTTTTATGCTTTGTTTATGTATAGGGTTTTCTTAAGCAATACATGCCTTGCCAATTCTTTTTGTTTTTTGTTAATATGTGAGTGTACTTTTACATTAAATAAAAACATTTTTGTTTGAGCAGTGGGATTGAATTTCGCACGACGTCTAAGTGACAATAAAATGAAAGTTTTATTCTGTTGCTCACCCTGTCAAACTACTAACACCCCACAGCTGTCAAGTACATGACAGAAACTGCAACCAGTTGACAGTTTTATGGCGCATCGCATTAACATTTCAAGTCATCTTCATTCCGTCCACTCCATTCAACCCTAGCAGAGCGCCACGCTGCTTGTCATTACATCGCACGAAACCAGTTCAACCAGGCGCTCACACAAAACGTGCTCCGAAAGTCATTGAATATCTGGACTTTAATGTAAACCATTTGTCCGTAGCTGGTGGCGGTGTGTATTGTACCCCGGAAAACAAATAGCTGAATACCATTTTGCTGTAGCGCATTGTGTAACAGGTGATCTGGGCGCATCGATCGCCGCTGCGTGATCGATGGAATCTCGTTCACAACGACTCCGAAAATGGTGGATCGAAAATAGCATCACGGAAGTGATAGTTTTGGAGCACGTAAAGTACGCGCGTTTGGGAGATGATACTGTCGATAGGGATGTTGAAGTGTGACGTAACAGGACGGGACGGGAGAAAAGAGTAAAATTGATGAGGGGGAAAAATGCTAACGAAACATCTCACTCAAGTGCATCACCCTTCAGCAGCTGGACGCGAATCGGACCCAATCGGAAAATTGACAACAAAGCACAATTAGCCCGTTTTACAAGACCACACCCGCTTATCAATCAGTCGTACCAGTGCGAAGTGTTTAATTTCGCACCCATTACGACGATTATTAAATTTTATGTATTACTAATCAACGCCAACCATATGGTTATGGCGATGCAACGACCTGCAAGCACGAGAACACATTATGCATCCGCTTTATGCTGTCGGTGACTCCGGGGTTTCTCTCATGCGCGCACGTGCAAAACCCGCACGGCACGGATCGAATCAAAACTGCGGATTGCATCTATGCTTCTGCGTATCGATCGTTTCGACCCCTGGGCCATCGAATCGTACTGATTAGACTGTGATTAGGCTGTACGATTGAGTGTTAAATGCACTCACGCAATTGCAATGCTCCATCTGGGGGTTTGGGTCACCACGCAAACCGACGTTTGTTGAGTAATGGGTAGTGCTGGTTGTGTGTGTGTGTGTGTGTGCGCAAATAGCTCCCAGGCAAACTGATCTGGTTTGTTTGTTTGTTTGTTTGCGGTTAAATTGCCATCGTTGTTGCTTTCTCCACCATTCATGATAAGACGGCTGCCCGGTGATGAATGAATTGTGTGGAGATCGAGAAAGAAGAGATAATTACTGCAAAGACGAATTGTTTGTGGTTAATTTAAAAATTCCCTGCTAAACACCATTAAAAGGCAATGCTTGATCAGTTTTCTGTAGCGGTTTAAGACGAGTTTTTCCAAATAACCATAAAATCTAGGCACTGTCCTTACAGCATTCCTTAGCGTGTGCCTTCGATGTGTAATTAATTGTGTGTGTTTGCACACTGCATACTATTTTCCGATGGTCCTCGGATTAGCGTGCGATTGGCAAAGCGGACCTCGGCAACAGCATTCTGGGACAGACTCGATCGATGCTGCGAGCCGCTGCACTGGAGGTCTGGTGCAGTGCAATGCCACACTCGAAGCGTAGAAGTAATTATAGCTTTCATGCACCGTTCTCTTTCTTTCTCGTGCTTTCCTTCAGCTTAGCCATTAAGTGTTCGATTTATCTCCCGCATTTCCCTTTACCATCCACGCTTTTCATCGCTCCCCCATTAAGGCGCACATTCACACACACGCGAACCACGAACGAAAGTGGTGGTTTATTGCTTCTCATATCCGTCAGACGTACGCCACATCCCGCCACAGTACATTCTGAGCGTCACCCAGCCGGGCGATGGTGTCGACAAGCGTCCGCTTAGACCCACCAGCCAGGCAAATGGGTGGCCGCATTTTGACGAATGTAAGATTAAAATCACATTTAGCATAAAACGAGGTGCGGGGAGACTTCGGAACCCTCGCCCCTCTCTTAGAATCCATCGCTGCGATGGAAAAAAGCAACTCCCCATAAATCCGATCGACATGAGTGTGTGGACACAAGCGTCAAAGTTTTCCGTGGCGTCGGTCGTCGAGTCTAAGGATTGCAGCAAACGCGTACCGCTCGAAAGCCTCGAGGAGCGAACGAAGCAAAAAAAAAAGACAGCTCAAACGTGCGAGATTTGCTTTCGAGCAACGGTGTATTAAATGTTGTAAACTTTTTCGCACATTAGGTACGCCAAAGTCGGTGCGCTTGCAGCGAGGATTGTGGCGCTGAATGGTTAAGTTCCGACAGCAAACTCACCTTGAGCAGTATCATTTTACACCTCACAAGCGTACGTATCTTTGGCACGCGAAACTCTGTCGATGCGGGTTGTGAAGAGTTACGAGGGTTTTTACGCGATGTTTTAAAACTCAATTTGATAAAAAGTCCTTTTGCCAGTTCATTTGTTTTGTTGCTTAACTTCACTATCAATCACACAGCTTCTGGATGCACAGTACAATAAAGATGTCCTTTTTATATCACAATCACCCTTCGCTATTAGTTCACACAATTCACGATCGCAACGTTTACACCGGAACGAAACCACACCACAGAGCGTCTGCACGGTTTGAAGGTCTTTTCACCAGTCAACCGGTGTGCATCTTCTTTGGCCGTTTATATACCTCGCTGTTTGCGCGCCGTCCCGTTGGCGTTGGTGGCAATCAAACCGTGTGTGTGTCGCGTGCTCGTGTGTGTGTCGGTTTTGTTTGCCCTCCTGTCACCGTGCTGGCATTAGGTTTTTCTTGCGACAAGATCAAGAGCGAAGTTTTCACCGAATGGGGCACGGTCGGTAAAAGCCTTTCTCCCGATTCCGGCACTGACGGTGGTAGTGGCGAACGTGCAGTTTTTGCTAAAGCGTTTATAGGCTGCACAACCTGTTCGTGACATCACACGTACGGCTTTTGGATCGTTGTGCATCGCGAAGGCAAGGGACACACTGGCCCATGTGGGAAAGGGAGAAGCTTGACGTTAAGGAAAGGAACTCACGTACAAAACCTTAATCGAACTTCCTTCCAGTTTACAGCCATCCGGTGGCAACGATCACCACCAGTGGCACATAACCATATCCCTTTTCTCGTCGCATGTGCTCTCCGTCAACCACTCTCTTTCGGTCT
Organism: Anopheles maculatus; assembly: GCA_002091835.1. Taxonomy (NCBI): domain Eukaryota; kingdom Metazoa; phylum Arthropoda; class Insecta; order Diptera; family Culicidae; genus Anopheles; species Anopheles maculatus. Next base: position 102,584 of record KZ061801.1, read on the forward strand.
CTCTAGCACTTCATCGGCAGTCCCACGAAAGGAGTGTAGGGCCTTGTGTTGCCTTGATCTTGCCTCGAACCTACGATCCCGAACCATTCGGACCATGCCTAACGCCCGGATGGAAATGGAAAGTGAAAAACCGGTTGACGGTTGCGTTTCGATGGCATTTTCCTTGGGGGCCGACAATCACGTGGAGCACTTTCCCGGTTTGTGTCCGTGCACTGTGTCGTGTGTGGGTATGTCGATCAGCGGGATAAGATTTCCCTTTCTACGGTTGCGGGTGCAACATTTAGTCGGTACGTGTTTCTGCGCATTACCTTTGTTTAATGGATGAGGACGATTAGAAATATTGTTTGCTTGGCGACGGATAAATGATGATTGTGTGCACATAAGCAGACGGTAGAAGAGATACTCGCATAAAGTATCGGATTACGTTTGAAAAGTGGATGCTGGGTGCAACATTGTCGTATGATTAGAAAGGATCTCGAGAAATAAAAAGTAAACCGGTCACATATGTGTTATATGAGAAAAGTTGCTTTTTGCCCTAATTTGTCCAAAAACATACATTTTGTAACGCATTTAATTCATTTTGATCCAATAAGAACAACTTCAAGTCAAAAGACATCAACGCTGAATCAAGCGACGAACCTACCAATTGAAACAAATGCTCTGGAAAACAGTTTTATTTCATTGCTCTAGCCCAGCCCTTGATCGAATCTTAGCAAAAAACAGCTTACAACTAAGGGTCGGGGCCAAATTCCCTTCATTCCTTGGTCCACCGGTATAAACGAAAAGGGAAAATGATCGCTCTAGCGTTGGGCTTAATTGTTCACGTGTGCGTAACTGCTGGTGACGCAGTTGCGCGCGGGCAAAATGGAAAACTTACCGTCAACCGGCTCCTTGTGGCCTGCAGGGATGGAACCAGTTTTCCGGAGCAAACAGTAGCAGTCAGTCAGCCCGCTTTCAAAGGTTCAATGATTTAAAGGGCAGTGAGGTGAGTGTAATGCTGGTCAAACCGTAGCCAGCGTTGATCGTCGTTGTACCATGTGCGTCTGAAGGGTTTTTGTATTGTGGTGAGCAGGTTCAATTGCTTAATCAGCTGAGTTGAAGGGGAGAGGTGAGATCGCGGTTTGTTTTTCACCTCTGGTTGTATGGGGTTTTCTTTGAGGTTGTGTCTATAAAATCCCTTAACATTTGTCTGCTGGTGATGGATGGTGATGGAAAATGTGGAAGAAGATACTAAATCCGAAACCTTGACCGTTGCGCACCATCGATTGATGGATGACCTGGCAGTAAGTATGCAAATGTACTACATGCAGATTTTTAATGGCTCATTAGTGAGTGATATATGACCCACCATACTTCAATAGTTCATAGTTTATGTTTTATAAGTTTTTTTTACACACGAATTAAAAAACTGTTTGAGTAATTAAAAAAAAAACTAAAATAAAGATTTCTGCTTTCAAAAGTAATTTTATGTTTAATGAATTGAGAATGGAATCTACTCTAGAAAATATCAATTTAATGATCATTCAGTCGCGCAGAAAATTAGCCGAAACTGTGAAATACTGTGATAACTACCGAGAAGCCAAATTTAATTTATTTATTCGTGTGAAGATATCACCGTGACCTAAATCGTAACTGTCGGCCTACATAACTGTCTCGCAGGATTAACTTGAAATTTTTTGCATTTTAACTTGGCTCCACAGTGGTGTCCAAGGAATTGCATACTAAAATCATTTTCAAAAGATGGAAATTTGAACCAAATTTTGTTGATCTGAATAGATCGGATCTTAATGTAACCACCATTCCCAAATAAACAAAATCATAAAAAAGTATACGAGATAACTGTTATATTTGCGTACTCGAATTATGTGTTTAGCGACATGCATACATTCAGGCGTTTTTACAGAGTATGCGATTCGAGCAACATGCGGTTGCTTGTACCGCAAAGCGAAGCGAACAAAGCAGACAGTGTGAATAAATAAAGGCGTACAACCGACAATCGGGCCCCAACTCTACAGATGTTGGTTAATGTTGCTGTAGCTGTAACCTTCCGCTTCGTCATAGCCCCCGCCGGAAATGCCGTGCTCCGTCTTGTACACCTGCGGGTGATGAGCATGTCCCACACGCTTCACATGAGCCTGGAATCCGTGGTGCTTGTCGGAGGTATACTCCACCACCCGCTTCGTACCGTCGGCATCGTACAGCGTGTAACCGCCCTTGACGACATCCCCATCCCGTATCTCCCACTGGCTCTTGTGGTCACCGGTGTGTGCGTCCTGCACACCGTAGTCGTACTTGTACTTCGGGTACGCGTAGTGATCACTGTAGTCATATCCGTTCTCTGGGTATCCTCCATCCTGGTACGATTTGTAACCGACTAGACCAGCTTCACTGTATCCCGAGCCAACACCGCCCAACGGTTGATAGGAATCGATCGAGTTTGCACCGTTACCAAAGTATTGCGACGAATGTTTGGTAAGGATCTTGTATCCGTTGCCTGTGACATACGCACTGCTTACTGCTACCACCATCAGCACCACTGAAGTCACCTGCAAACGATGAAATTTGCGTTAGATTATCACTACCCATAGAATGGACACTGGTTTGGATCGTTTAATGTACCGGAAACACATTCATTTTGGCTTAGAGTTCTTATAAACACACACACACAATAAACACTTATTAACAGTCTGTTTGGCACTGTGTCTACTGCACTACTGATATGAACTTTGCAGTACCCACCTTAAATATATATACCGTTCTAAGACAGATGCGTCCCTTCCATATGGTTAAAAGTCATCCAGCAATAATGGTAGCAAAATGCTAAACATACATGGAAAACAGTACGTGTTTCGTGGCGTGTGAGAATTACAATCTTTCCAATTTCCCTACTTGAATTTGTTTACACTTGCCACGAGATCGGGTCCGGAAAATTGGCAATTCTTCACCCAGTTCTGTCGCACCGTCCGCACGCACCATCGCTGAGAGCCGGCATGCTTGACGGTGAATGCGTGGTATGAGCAAACGGTTCACATTGTGCTGAAATCGTTGATGCTGACATGCACCCGCCAGTTCGTCTGAGACCGACAGCGATGGAATGTGCTGCTGCACGAACCTATGCGATTCGTTCGATTGCTGAAAGTGAGAACGGTGCGTTGCTGTCAGCAATACAATTGGCGTCTTCTATTTGTGGGCGTCAAAAAGACCAAAATTGGATCACGCTAGAAGGGTGGTATAAGGGATTGTGTACCAGGCAATGAGGTAATGGTGTGCCGAATAGTTTTTGATTTGTTTTTTGAGATCTATTCTTTCGATTGAATTTTCAGGAATGTTAGCGTAAAGAGAGAAATAATTAATTCTAAATTTAGTTGTTCCAGGAATAATAAAAATCTGGCAATGAAAAATGTTGTAAAAATAATTAAAAAAAACCTTTATAAAAATTAAAATTGAAGGCTTTAACCTACATCAATAGAAGATTGTTATTGAAGGAAAATATAGATCGAAAAAAACGCAATTCCAAAAATTTAATTACAATTTCAAAACATGAAAATATAAATGCGTATAATTACAAACAACAAAGAAAGATAAAACATGCTAAATCAAAGAATTAAAAGACATAAATAAAACATAAAATAGTAGCCAAAATGTCATAAGATTCGCAAAATAAACTTATTGGAGAAAAAATCTATATATGAGTGGAATGTACAACAAGAGATGCGATAAAATACATAAAATAAACGTACTCAGTAAAGTCGTAAAAATGGATGAAATGTAAACTACAATGCTTTTAAACAAATAGCTTAGCAGAGACCGATCTTCCTACGAGAGCACACATGCATACACATGAATTCTTGCTTTCATTATTATAGCAAAACCACAGAAATGTAGAACTTGAGTTTGAGATATATTAATTAAGGTACAATTCATATATTGGAACATTTATTGAAAGCATAATTAGTAAACATTTATTACGGAATACTAATCAATGGTTCGAACATCATAAAACATTATAGTTTTGCGATTCGTTTTGATAAAAAAATTCATAGAATATGTATATTTACAGTAAAATCTTCCCTATTTCGACCACCAACCGATCTATAATATCATAACATCAACGTATTCATAATTGTTCTCTATATTCTGTTATATTAGACTTCTTATTTCTCAAGTAAACATATTAAATACTTAAACCAGTTAGAGCCATCCATACATGTACAATCACAATTCACAACTGTATTGCCAAGCACGTGACAAACAACGCACTATGTAAATCTACCGCGACGCACCAGTTCTCGCAATGCAAAAAAAAAATACTCAAAAACAATCAATCGATTCAAATTCGCCGCCAGTCTCGGGAACCAATATTTGCGTTCCTTCCGGTAGGAGGAAGAAGAACAGCCGTGAAAATAATAAAAATTGCCATTATGCTCTCCCGTGTCTTTCGATTGATCGTGAGACACCTTCTGACATACTGCTGGATGATCATTGCAATCATGACGTCATATCGTCAGTACAAAAAGGCTCAATTTTGGAGGCTTGTTCATCACAAGTGTTATCTTCACAGCAAACGCTACAAGCATCACTGTAAACTTCCTAACTAAAAATGGATCTTAAATTCCTGTTCGCGACGTTCTTCGCTCTGGTGGCTGCTGCTATGGGACAAGCGTCGATCAATTCCGTCGAATCTGCTGAATCGGCTGCATCGAACTCTGCTGCATCAAACTCGAACGAGTCATAAAGAGCGGAAAAGTGGGATCCAGCATGCAGGAAACGGGCCTTATCAATCACGGAAAATGGAACTAAGTAAATAAAGCGAATTATTCAAATTAACCTATGAAAATACTGATGTTTTACATTTTGTTGTCAAGACAAGACGATATCTGTGGCTTGTATAAGATTTTATATAAGGCTCGAATAAGTAATATTATTAGTTATTTAGTTATTGAAATTATTTTTTCTTATACATTTTGTGTGACATTTTCTTGCAACCGCTAAAGCTTTATGTTATTAACAAATCATTGAAATTACTCATGGGATTCAACGATGATCCCACGGCTAGTTGATTGCCTTTCTTCCCAATCTTGACGCACTCGATCGCCTAATGGTTAGTAAACAATTTCAACAATGAATCGTTTGCCATTTTTCGCTGTGTGTACCTTCTGCTGGCTATCGCTAACCATCTTCACCTCAATCACTACTGTTATCGACCGTTTACCGAGACGATTAATGAGCTGTTTGTAGCATCTCACCGTCCACCGGCCGACTCGCAACTCAGCGTAACCGGTACAGCCAGCGGCTATTCGGCATTCGGCGATAAAGATGGGCTTTCAATCAGTCGGCTCACCGATCGACCACACCGCGGCCGACATCCAATTGGTTCGTCGAGCCTGCTCTTTGCCAGTGGCTGTGAGAAACGATACAGATCGATTGCACAAACGGGTGCGCATAATTGCCCTCAGTTATGCTGACTCTTCCTCGACGATGGTTGCAAATTTGCCACAATTTTGTGCGCTGTACGAGTGCGATGCCGTCTCTAAAGCGCTCCTACTCGTGTACCCTTTTCGCACGAGCTTAAGATGCGTGTGAGGGTGTGATTTGCTGGTGCAACGAGTCAACGTAAGGGAGCGATGCTGTCAGACAATCTTCTCACATTGGCAGCATGTGGCTAAAGGCTGGCATGAAATGATTTTTTGTGAGATTTTCGTTTTTTTAAATGCTGCTGAGCAAAAGGTTCCATTTGCATTCGTTTGTACGCTAGAATAGAAGACTCAATGTTGGTTGTCTAGAGCTAGCGGTGAGCTAAGATTTCTTTGGCTTTGGGGCTTGTTTACGGAGTCCGGAGCTTGTTTCGAAGGGCCACAACGTGTGTGAGGGCGAAAGAGAATGAACAATAAAATGTCAATTACTTCATCGGAAAGTGAAACGACCGTCGGCGGGTGGGCTTGCACGGTATTGCACCGGGAAACGGTCGGTTCGGATTAAACGATCACTTGTACGGTCATAATGCACGGGCACGTGTCTGCCGCAGCAGGTGGGATGGCTAATTCGTAGACTGGTGTTAAACCTCTTATGGTGTTGTGGAATTGGGTGGAAAGCTACAGACGTGACGGGAAAGCGAGCTGCTCCAGTTATTCAACGGTGAGCAGTTATTGTCACAGCGCATAAAGCCGATACATTCTTGGACAATTTTTCATCGGGTTTTCTGCGCTCCATTAGTAGCAAGTTTTCATGGTGATTGTTTTGAGAAATTTGGAAAAATGGGAATGGTTGACGGTGAATTAGAAAGAAAGGTATTGGAACTGGGTGGTTCAGGCCTGGGTAAGAAACTCAACAGCTTTCTGAAGGCTGGGAAGAGTAAAATTTAATTTGTCTATTGAACTACAAATCCAAAATATGTCAAAATAGATTAATTTTAGTTCATATTTGAGTCCTTATGTGTGAAAGGACAATGGATAAGTCATTATAATGACCAGCTTTACAAGTTGTACGGTGATGTCATTAATGAATAGAGCACTAGACTCGTCTGGATTCGTTTTGGATTGATCATGTCATGAGAATGGCACCAGGAGTACCATCACAAGAACCCTTTTTTTAACAGAGGAGGCATGGTAGGCCCTTACTGAGATGTCTGAGGTGTTATGAGGACTTCAGGCGTATGGTCAAGACAGCGAAGCGGTTGTAGGACTTGATAAGAATGGAAGTAAAGATAAATGGTCCTGGGTACGGGGAGTACTCTTTCGTTAGAGCAACTTTTATCGCTACAACTATTCTGGCCCATAGAATCTGTAATGAATAGCTGGCCTTAAAACCACGTTTGAGGCAACGGTTACTAGAGTTGTCAAAATGTAACCATGATTGGTTCATGTGATTACGCTACCGGTCAACTCTGTGACGATGCTTCATAATAAGACTTGCAGCTTTGTATTTCCTGATATTGAAGTTAACAGAGCCATATTTAGCTGAAAAGACGGAACTCTTTTTTAATGTTATCGTTTCACAAATTGGCCACGGTTGTAGCTCAGGTTCGTTCCTATCTTGTTACCGCTAGATCATCCGATTCAAGCTATTCAAGTGTCGATTAACTTATCAACCATACACGGTACGGCCGATTAAAACGGAGCACTCACATGCAAACGGTCCGCGAATCCGGAACAGCATCCCAGTTGTCCATTTCTCACGCTCGATTTTCATCACGATCGCCTCCGACCGGGCAGACAACCAAAACAAAACTCACTCTCAACAGCATCGAAGCGGAGAGTTTCGGAGACGGTGGCAGCTTCAATTGTAAGCAAGCTTTCATGCACCCGGTGGCATCGGTTCCGCGTCACAAATCGATTGTAACACAGAGCGCTAATTAAATTACTGTAACTACCAAGCCGCAAAGCGCTCGGTTGCCTTTCTCTCACCCGCGCCAGCATCGGGCGACGTCAATGCGATACAACAATTTCTTTTCGGCATTGTTTTTATGTAACGCGTCTACTGTCGGGCTGTACGATCGGTGCAAGCTCTTGGTTTCGGGTTTAAAAAATCGGGAGCATGATGTTGATGGGAGATTACTTACGATTAGCTTAACTCTTTGCGGGCTTTGCGTCTTTGGCTCTTTTACTCGCCGACTCTTTCTCCTGGTCGATTTAGCTATTTTCACCCTTCAAGACAGCCCTGCTCGTATATAAAGTGGTTTCAAGTGGCACAGTCAGTACCATTCAATCGATAGCGATCGAACAATAGACAGCCTAGTTGTACAGGTACAGAGAGTGTTCAGTGTTGCTGTGTTTTAGTGCAAGTGTTTGAAGAACTATGTTCCGAGTGAGTGTGATCGTGTTTGGTGACTTAGTGAAAGCGTTCTGGAGAGATTTTTTACACGTGGCTTTTCTTCCTTTATTAGTTTGTTAGCTGCTTTGCCCTGGTAGCCATCGCTACGGCTGCCTACCTCCCATCTGGTTACGGACATTCTAGCTCGAAGCATGCTACCAGGAAGGTATTCCATCACGCTGCCGATGAAGAACCGAAGGCAGCATCGGCAGAACATCACCAGGCGCATCATCACCACGAGGAACAGGACCATTTCGTCGATTACTATGCTCCCATCAACTATAAGTTTGAGTATGGTGTTAAGGACCCCCATACCGGTGATCACAAGACGCACTGGGAGGAACGTGATGGAGATGTGGTGAAAGGTGCATACACTGTACTGGATGCCGATGGTAGCTCCCGATTGGTGGAGTATACGGCTGATCCTCACCATGGATTTAACGCCGTGGTTAAGAAGATTGAGCACGCGCACATCCCGAAGAAGGAACACCATATCGCACCGGCTCATGAGGAACCGCAGGAGGAGCATCAGCATCACCATAATCATCAGGCTGATGAGCAGGTGTCGCATAAGCATCAGCACCATTATCATCACTACCAGATGCCCGAACATCACGGGTATGGGTATGGCAAGGGCTACTAGAGAGGAATGTTCTTCAATAACTGCAGCATCCTGACCCTGTGTACCTGAAAAAGGGTTGTAGTTTGTTTGTAAGCAATAAGGTTACTGTAATTTGTACTGGTTTCCAAATACACCCAAAGACTGTTAAACTCATTTCATACATAGCTGCTGTAAGTGTTAATTATTTTTGAAGTTGATTGAGGGAAGTCATCTTAATTCGTTCTTTCATAAAAAAGTCTTGATTTTGCACTTTATACGACAATGAATGTTCCACAGAATGAGTAACTTGCAAAAATCAACAACACATTTATTCAGGAACTTTAATCCTATCACTTGTGGAGCTATCATCCATTATTCACGATCCGCAACTATTGCTTAGAAATGCTGATCCAGTTTGCTGTAGCTGTATCCGGCACCATGGCCGTGTCCACCGTAGTATCCTCCATGATGTCCATAGACTTCTGGGTGATAAGCATGACCCACACGCTTCACATGAGCCTGGAATCCGTTGTGCTTGTCGGACGAGTACTCGACCACTCGCTCAGTTCCATCAGCCTCATGCAGAGTGTAGGCTCCCTTGACGACATCTCCATCCCGATGTTCCCACTGGCTCTTGTGGTCTCCGGTGTGAGGATCCTTTACTCCATACTCAAACTTGTAGCTGGGATGCGAATAATAGTCGTGATGACCATGATGTTCCGCACCATAACCATAGCCAGCTCCACCCCAGTATTGGGCAGACGCAGCCACGGCCAGACAGGCAACAGTGAATACAACGAGCTAGAAGAATATGAAAGAATAGTTTGTATTTGCCGACCTTATTTATTGATTTGCACTTACTTTGAACATCTTTGTTGAAGGTTTTGGTGTAGTTGTTGCTTGTGCTGCTGCTGCTGCTTGTGAGAACGGTTTGCTGCTGAATGATGCCTTCTGGACAGTAACAGTTGGGTATTTATATTGTAGTGGTTCGCCACCAATTGACAGTGAAGTTCTATGCGAAATAAAATATTGACTAATTAATGTCGAGAAACAGTGGTCAGGCCCTTAAAAAATAGGCAATCGGTACGATTTCGCTAATTTGAGGTTCGCAGCTCTGTGACAGGACGATTGGTCATGGCATGCGACAGCTAGAATTCGTGGGGGCGTACCATGGCAAACGTTTCATGGCTGTGGCAGTCAGTCATACGCGTCTAACGAACATGTCCATGGTGTGGTACGCAAACTTTAGCACCGAACGACTGTCGATGCGTTTAACGTTTTTCTCCTCTATTTCTTCACTGACCAATACGGTGGTTGAAGCAATATGGTCTCGTGAGGACGGTTTTGTAGGCTGCCTTCGCAAACCCGCGCCCAAGGTTAGCCAAGGCGAAAATCTTAATTTTCACCTTACGTGAATTTTGACCTTGGTCGGTGGTTAGTTAGACGGGGGCTTTAGGTGGTGTTATGTTTATGCTTCGCTTGAACGTTAGTTTTAACGAAATGGAACCTTGGAAAGAAAACGATCGAAAATCATGAATGTAAACTGGTGAGCTAGGTATGCGGCATCGTTCGGGTAAGTGTCGAATGAGGGGTGAAGCGTGAAGATTTGTGCCAGAGAGAAACCGCAAACAGTGGAAACTGATGTGATAGGTAGGAGAGAGATCGAAAGAAAGGGAACGAGGATTTGGTTAACATTCATCAAGGGATGGGCAGTTGAGATGTTGCGCGTGGTTAACTGGGCATGAAATTGGATCAGATCATCTTTCGTGTTAACAAATTATGTTGCTGTAGCAAGGCATTGATTTGTGTAGGTCATGGTGTCTGTGACAGGACGATTGGTCATGGCATGCGACAGCTAGAATTCGTGGGGGCGTACCATGGCAAACGTTTCATGGCTGTGGCAGTCAGTCATACGCGTCTAACGAAAATGTCCATGGTGTGGTACGCAAACTTTAGCACCGAACGACTGTCGATGCGTTTAACGTTTTTCTCCTCTATTTCTTCACTGACCAATACGGTGGTTGAAGCAATATGGTCTCGTGAGGACGGTTTTGTAGGCTGCCTTCGCAAACCCGCGCCCAAGGTTAGCCAAGGCGAAAATCTTAATTTTCACCTTACGTGAATTTTGACCTTGGTCGGTGGTTAGTTGGACGGGGGCTTTAGGTGGTGTTATGTTTTATGCTTCGCTTGAACGTTAGTTTTAACGAAATGGAACCTTGGAAAGAAAACGATCGAAAATCATGAATGGAAACTGGTGAGCTAGGTATGCGGCATCGTTCGGGTAAGTGTCGAATGAGGGGTGAAGCGTGAAGATTTGTGCCAGCGGGAAACCGCAAACACTGGAAACTGATCGGATAGGTAGGAGAGAGATCGAAAGAAAGGGAACGAGGATTTGGTTAACATTCATCAAGGGATGGGCAGTTGAGATGTTGCGCGTGGTTAACTGGGCATGAAATTGGATCAGATCATCTTTCGTGTTAACAAATTATGTTGCTGTAGCAAGGCATTGATTTGTGTAGGTCATGGTGTAGCAAGTGAAGAGAATGTTGCACGAATGTTTTAATATGAGATGAGCGCCAATGGGGTTTAGTCCTTAAGATAGTCTATTTGTAATAATGGTTAGTGATCATATTCTTGTTATATTCAGAACTCAAACAATCAATCACGAATTTAAGTAATATAAGGTTTTTTTGCGTGCTATAAAATATTCTTCTTCTTCTTCCTTGGCACTACAACCTCGTGAGGTCTTGGCCTGCCAGCTTGTTGCTAGCTTTCTGTGACTAAGTTTTACCCGTAGCTGGATAGTCAGTCCTGCGTACGGGGAGGCGGTCCGCCGGGATTCGAACCCCGGTCCTGCCGTGTGAAGACCGGCGCCGCTATCGTATACACCACCGGGCCGCCCCAATAATAAAATATTAGTTATTGATATTAGTTTTGAATGGTTGAGAATTATCGCGAAATTATTTAAAATATGAATTTGTGCATCAGATAGTTCAATACAAGACTCAGAACTATTACAATACAAAGTAGAAATCACTGAAATTAACTATTTAAAACAATGGCTAAATTGCAACGCTAATGCTATCAAACTTCTAACGAAACCGGTCACCCGATGATACGAGTTTTTTAAGAAGGGAAACTTGTGGCCATGTTTGGCTTGCTGTTATCCTTTCACTAGTAGCCTGGCATGGTATATAAGAACAATTTGGCATGGACAGAACCATCATTCAACCTTTTGTTCGCTTCAGTAAAACAACCAACCTCATCCAACAAAATGTTCAAGGTATGTGATTGACTTTAAAGATCATCTTTCGTGTTAACAAATTATGTTGCTGTAGCAAGGCATTGATTTGTGTAGGTCATGGTGTAGCAAGTGAAGAGAATGTTGCACGAATGTTTTAATATGAGATGAGCGCCAATGGGGTTTAGTCCTTAAGATAGTCTATTTGTAATAATGGTTAGTGATCATATTCTTGTTATATTCAGAACTCAAACAATCAATCACGAATTTAAGTAATATAAGGTTTTTTTGCGTGCTATAAAATATTCTTCTTCTTCTTCCTTGGCACTACAACCTCGTGAGGTCTTGGCCTGCCAGCTTGTTGCTAGCTTTCTGTGACTAAGTTTTACCCGTAGCTGGATAGTCAGTCCTGCGTACGGGGAGGCGGTCCGCCGGGATTCGAACCCCGGTCCTGCCGTGTGAAGACCGGCGCCGCTATCGTATACACCACCGGGCCGCCCCAATAATAAAATATTAGTTATTGATATTAGTTTTGAATGGTTGAGAATTATCGCGAAATTATTTAAAATATGAATTTGTGCATCAGATAGTTCAATACAAGACTCAGAACTATTACAATACAAAGTAGAAATCACTGAAATTAACTATTTAAAACAATGGCTAAATTGCAACGCTAATGCTATCAAACTTCTAACGAAACCGGTCACCCGATGATACGAGTTTTTTAAGAAGGGAAACTTGTGGCCTAGCGTGTTTGGCTTGTTGTTATCCTTTCACTAGTAGCCTGGCATGGTATATAAGAACAATTTGGCATGGACAGAACCATCATTCAACCTTTTGTTCGCTTCAGTAAAACAACCAACCTCATCCAACAAAATGTTCAAGGTATGTGATTGACTTTAAAACGAAAAGGATTTTTAAGTTATAATTCTTAAAATTATTGATTTCAGCTATTCTTTGCCCTGGTAGCGTTGGCCGCTGCAGTGTCAGCTGTTGATGATTTCTACGCATATCCCAGCTACAAGTTCGAGTATGGAGTAAAGGATCCTCACACCGGAGACCACAAGAGCCAGTGGGAACATCGGGATGGAGATGTCGTCAAGGGAGCCTACACTCTGCATGAAGCCGACGGTACTGAGCGTGTTGTGGAGTACTCGTCCGACAAGCACAACGGATTCCAGGCTCATGTGAAGCGTGTAGGTCATGCCCATCACCCGGAAGTCTACGGACATCAGGCGGGATATGCTGGTTCTTATGGTCATGGATATGGCCATAGTTACAGCAAACTGTCGAAGTTTAACTGAATTAATTGAACATAACTTTAAAGGAATGGAAAATAAAGCTTTAATGAAATGATGAACGTAGTTATTGAGTGCACGTTGTTATTATTTATAATGTATGTTTTTCTAGTTAAAACAATGCTACAATATTTTGGATGATTGCGTTTAATCGATTGGTTTGTTGTAAAACAATATGCTATAGCATATTTTTTGAATACTCAAATAATGTTGACCTTTCCTGCAACAGATATTTATCATAAAATCTAATGTAAGAAATATGTTGCTTGAATTATGCTATTTTTGTAAATTAAAATGCGGTAATAATATACATTAACAACTTTACAAAATGCTACTTGTCAGTAACACTTGTAGTAACACTTGGAATCTTAATCAAACATAAACAAATTTTTGTGGTATAAGGACACTTTCCCTAAGGAAAGTATAGGACACATGTAAGATTTCATATTTTTATCTAAAGGATTTCTTTTTAAGTACAGTTTCTTCGTTCAGTTTATTTGAAATGTTTCATCATAACAAAATGACTGAAGTTTTCTTCTTTAGAACGATTTGATGCTTTTATTTTCAATTGCTCACATGTGTACTACTATGAACTTTTTCTTTAACTCACAAATAAATGTGTTTAATGCAAATTTTAAAGATATTAGGCTAGTTCAATGCCCTGGGATCATTTTTCAATATTAAATTTAACTGCTCGTTGGTCTACTTTAAAATATTTTAGGTATTGATTACATAAATACACACTTTCCTACAAATTTTTGGATATTTATAAGTAAACAGAAAACTACATTATTTCTATTGTACTATGTTTACTTGCAAGCTTCTGTATTAAGCTTGTGTTATTGCAAAGCTAGAAATAAAAACATTACCAAAACTATTAGAGATCATCTCAGTTCGGAATAGTGAAACTCAAGGTATATGCAAAATAGTTAATGTTTTGAAGAAATGATGAAATGAAATTTATTTACACAGATAAGATCACAGTGGCAGTTAAAGAGGTTGACAAAAGATCACAATGCTCTGATTCCTTAATGATGCTGATTAAGCTTGGCGTAGCTGCTGGCATGTCCATGACCGTGTCCACCGTACGAGTGTCCGCTCTCATGGTGTCCGTAGACTTCCGGGTGATGAGCATGACCCACACGCTTCACGTGAGCCTGGAATCCGTTGTGCTTGTCGGACGAGTACTCGACCACTCGCTCAGTTCCATCAGCCTCATGCAGAGTGTAGGCTCCCTTGACAACATCTCCATCCCGATGTTCCCACTGGCTCTTGTGGTCTCCGGTGTGAGGATCCTTCACTCCATACTCGAACTTGTAGCTGGGATGCGAATGGTAGTCATGATGTTCATGACCATATCCAAACACGGCAACAGCCAGGGCAAGAATCAGAGCAATCTGCAAAGCAAAAACGATAAAACAATAAGCCGAACTGTATCCAACAAACCAAAGGCCCAATCGAGCACCTTACCTTGATCATTTTGTTGAGGGTGGTTTGTGGTTTAGCTGCAACTGTGTCTACCGAACGCTAGTCGAGTACTGATGTCAAATTGTCCCGCGACCGGGTGTTTTATACTCGCGTGGTGACCATTGTTGAGATACGGCTACGCTCACCCGAAAACCGAAATTGTGGTTGATAATTTCCTCTGCGCGAGCAGGTGGCTGCGCTTGAGGGAAAACTCACCGCACCCACCCAATGACGGGTGACGAAATCGTTAAATTAGCTGCACTTTCCTGCTCCAACGATGTGGACACGCAGCGCGAGCGCGAGGAAGGTTACTCGAGCAAGAGAGTCGCGCGATCTAGCCGACCGTTTTGCCGGCTGTTGGGTGGTTTGTGTAGAGGAATTTGCAAATTTGAGTAGCGATAAATGGAAAAACTGAAGGAATCGCACCGATCGCACTCAAATCGAGCAGGTTAGGAGCTTGGAGCGAAAAATATTAGTTTTGCGAAAATAAGACACGGATTTGGAGGGTATTGGTTAAGACATCAAACGCTCGTATTTTGGTCTCTCACTTCCTGCTCGTGGTAGGTCCGAAAGCGGGTCGATTGATTACGAACATGTGAAAACAATCTGCTAGCGTGTGCCGAATGTGAGCATGAGTTCGATTTGAAGGAATTGGTGGTAATTGGTTAGATTGCTGCTTGCTCGACCGTTAAATCAAAACATGTGTACGGTAAGGGCTTAACCTACCCCGGACCGGCTGTGCATGTGTGTGCAGTAGATCGCATTTGCCAAGGTGGGAGACGTTTCGCTAAGGGTTGTACGTTTTCGGATGGGCATACGGCGCGTGCCACTACTTTTCCATTTTTTCTTATTGTTTTCTCAATCTGTTTGAAAATAAAATGTAATACCGTTTATTGTACACCACAGTTGTGGGGACGAGTGTACGAACGGGTATGGGCTTGTGCTATAAATGTGGACGATATGATGACTACAAACATCACATCTTGTTGAGCACCGACAGAACTAACATCGCATCACCATGTTTTGCAAAGTATGTTTTGAAGTTAAGCAAAATAAAATGAGGAAATAACATTTGATTTATTGGGTATTCTAGATCATCTTCCTTGCTGTTGTGGTAGCAGTAGTTGCGGCGGGCGAGTACGAGCATAAAGACTACCATTCGCATCCCAGCTACAAGTTTGAGTATGGAGTGAAGGATCCTCACACCGGAGACCACAAGAGCCAATGGGAACATCGGGATGGAGATGTCGTCAAGGGAGCTTACACTCTGCATGAAGCCGACGGAACTGAACGTGTTGTGGAGTACTCGTCCGACAAGCACAACGGATTCCAGGCTCATGTGAAGCGTGTGGGTCATGCTCATCACCCGGAAGTCTATGGACACCATGAAGGAGGACACTCGTACGGTGGACATGGTCATGGACATGCCAGCAGCTATGCTAACGGCAACTCGTTCCAGCATCATCATTGAGAAGAGTCTATGATTGTGGCGTAGCAGAATACAAAATAGAAATACATAATAGAATGATTCCCAAAAACAAAGCATTTTAGTGTTTTCGAGTTCTGTAGTTTGAAGGTTTAGCTTTGGTTGAATATTATGTCTTGACATATATTGGTTTTTTTTCTGTTGAGGTGTTCTCAAGGGTATTTTTATCATTTAATTCTTTTGCCGTATTCTCATTTCAGGCTCAACCTCTGTTATGGGTCTGCGAATATTTTTCATGGCAATATTTGGCAAGAAATGATTAAGTTAGGTTATATGTTTTGGATGCAATGGTTTATTATACAGTTCAAATAAAATTCAAGTCAAATTTATTACGTGGGATTAAAGGAATTCAGGCATTAAGAAAACCAAATGAATGAATTCGAAAATTTACACTTTTAAATTATTATTCATAAAATATTGTACATAACTTGCCGGTATGGTACTAAACAAGGAGTATCTAATAGTTTTATGATTCTTTTTTGTTATTTAAATAAAAATAATTAAAATTTATTTACTTTTACTAAATATGTGTTATCAGCGTTTGATGTTTGCTTCTCTGCATATCTGTGACTAATAAATTCTTTGTCGGGTTATCAGCTTAATTTATTTCTTACATGCTATGGTCCTTATAATATGGACTATATAATTAGTGTATGTGAGCAGTGGCCCGGTGGTTAATGTGACAGTGGCGCCGGTCTTCACACGGCAGGACCGAGGTTCAAGTCTCATCTGGGCCGTTCTCCCATAGTAAGGATTGACTATCCAACTATGCGGTATCAATAAGTCTAGTAAGCCAGAAATGGCAGGCATGACCTAAGAGGTCGTTAGGCCAAGAAAGAAGAAGAATTAGTGTATGTGAATAGGTTTACTGCTATTGTTGATAAACTAGTACATATACAGATATGTAACGATCTATCAAATCATTTGTTTTAATTTTTGGTCTGTCGTTCGAAAAAAAACACGATTGATTGTTCTACCACATCTACATATTCAATTTAAAGTTAAAAATGCGACTTTATCCGGACGACTATTTTACGTCACATGACAAATTCATTTTTCTATATTATATTACTTCATTTTACTATCATTTAATTACTATCATAATTTTTTTTTCCTGCAAATTTAGCAATTTTATCAAGCTGTTTATTACGAATTATTATTCGTATTATCTGAATTTCAATTAATTGGCATAGTTTAAAACATTAATCACAGTTTAAAGAATGCGATTGATCTATCGATAGGTTTTGAAATAAAGGTAGACATTAAAAACGATAAGGCAAACTCCTTTTGCATGCGGTTTTCATTGCATATGTCGTGCATTTCTTCAAGTTTCACACCCATATGCAAGGTCAGCTCATAGCTTGCAAAGGCAACATATTGGAAGAATGAAAGGCATGTACGCAGTTATGCCCTACTGCATTCACAGTATATAAGGCCTCATACTCAACCCAAACACCAACAGTCAATCGCCAACCACAGCTCAATCTACATCTAACCAACCAACCAAAGAATCTTCCCAAAATGATGAAGATCACCATTGCCGCCCTCGCCCTTCTGGCCGTCGCCGTTGCAGCTTACGAGCACGAGGACTACCATTCGCATCCCAGCTACAAGTTCGAGTATGGAGTAAAGGATCCTCACACCGGAGACCACAAGAGCCAGTGGGAACATCGCGATGGAGATGTCGTCAAGGGAGCCTACACTCTGCATGAAGCCGACGGAACTGAGCGTGTTGGGGAGTACTCGTCCGACAAGCACAACGGATTCCAGGCTCATGTGAAGCGTGTGGGTCATGCGCATCACCCGGAAGTTTACGGACACCATGAGGCTGGACACTCGTACGGTGGACACGGTCATGGACATGCCAGCAGCTACGCCAACGGAAATCTGTTTCAGCATCATCATTAAAGATGTTGTGCGATCGATATGAATGTGTTCCTGTTATTGTTAAAATAAATAAATTGAAATCATTGAAACTTAACAATATTGCAACTAAGATTTTGTTTTTCAACACATTTTGCATATCTGTTGTTATTAATACATGGAAGATTCATGTTTTATTTTTCTCGTGCAATTGTGTAATGGTGCAGTAGTATCGCATTTTACTTCAATGATACGTAAAAATACAAATTCTTAGGCTGGCACGTACCCGATGAATTGAATGAATGAATAGGAGTAATTATTATTGCCTACTAGTAATCAGTAATAATATTTTTCTAGAAACAAAAGTTATTAACAAAAATGAAAGACGCAAATCTTCGGAAAATATGTAGTCAAACAAAAAAGATCTTTGAAATGTACATGTATTTAATGTGAACATCTATATGAATACCTGCTTGATTGGAAGTCGTGGGTCTGGTAAAAATTAAATATTTATTATAAATCAAATTTTAACAATATCAAAAAATGTACATGTTATGAAAATGAATGAAAAGACATTCGAGTATTGTACTTTTAAATGTGCTCAGAATGCGATTTTTGCTTATTTCTTCCCCAATATTTTAAGTAATGTTATTTAACACTCGTTTATGACACCTATAACATTGTTGTCACTCATTTACTAGGATTATCACTCGATATCGATATCAAATGGTTTCAGTTACTTTCGTTTCTATTTGATTGATATTATTTGCATTATCAATTTCGGATTTTCTTCTAATCTATAGTTGACTCCGATATACTGTTTTGTTCTTTGAGCTTTCCTTATAATTTTTTTCGATCCCATATATACAAAGTAATTGTTATAAATATGTTAAGGGAGTTCAGAGTCTTCGGTTCTTTCTTACTTACGTGTAGAACACACGGAGTTCTTGTTACGACTGAGACCGAGCCACAATGCCACACACCAGTGTCGTGTGACGCGCTGTGTGAGATATATTGTGACCGGTGTTAACCAGGGCAATCATACATAAAACAACTTACATAATATTGGAATATTTAAGATAATTGTGCCTAAAGCACTTCTAAGAACAAAAGCACTATGCAGCACAGATTTATAATCTTCTCTAATACCGCAGAAATTCTGTCAACGCATAAGGAAACGAAAGATTCTAAAGAATGGATTTCACTTATGTGTCGTGCATTTCTTTCCGTTTTCATGCCCACATGCAAGGCCAGCTTATATCTTGCCAAACATAACCCAATGAAAGGCATGCACGCATTCACGCCCTACTCCATGCCGAGCATATTTAAGGCCTCATACTCAACCCAAACACCAACAGTCAATCGCCAGCCACAGCTCAATCTACATCTAACCAACTAACCAACCAAAGAACATTCCCAAAATGATGAAGCTCACCATTGCCGCCCTCGCTCTTCTGGCCGTCGTCGTTGCAGCTTACGAGCATGAGGACTACCATTCGCATCCCAGCTACAAGTTCGAGTATGGAGTAAAGGATCCTCACACCGGAGACCACAAGAGCCAGTGGGAACATCGGGATGGAGATGTCGTCAAGGGAGCCTACACTCTGCATGAAGCCGACGGAACTGAGCGTGTTGTGGAGTACTCGTCCGACAAGCACAACGGATTCCAGGCTCATGTGAAGCGAGTGGGT
This sequence comes from Anopheles maculatus, assembly GCA_002091835.1. Lineage (NCBI taxonomy): Eukaryota > Metazoa > Arthropoda > Insecta > Diptera > Culicidae > Anopheles > Anopheles maculatus. The sequence continues at coordinate 122,040 of KZ061801.1, forward strand.
CATGCTCATCACCCGGAAGTCTATGGACACCATGAGGCTGGACACTCGTACGGTGGACACGGTCATGGACATGCCAGCAGCTACGCCAACGGAAACCTGTTCCAGCATCATCATTGAACAGAAAATGATACGAACTTATTGAAATTGATGTAAATAGGAAAGGAATAAAGTTTTCAAATTTTATAAATTGGACATAAGTGTTTTTGTTACGTTTTAATACCTAGTTGTATTATGATTGATCACTCTGGTTGTGTTTGGTAGTACTTTTAAAAATCATGAAATTGGACATTTAGCTGCAGTGTATCTATCAGTGTATATGTTTTTGTTTTGTTGTTAATTTTTGACAAAATACTTTCTTTATTTTCCATAAGGACGGCTTGACGCTGTATTGTCACCACCTTTCTTGGCCTAACGACCTCTTAGGTCATGCCTGCCATTTCTGGCTTACTAGACTTATTGTTACCGCATAGTTGGATAGTCAGTCCTCACTATGGGGGAACGGCCCAGATGAGACTTGAACCTCGGTCCTGCCGTGTGAAGACCGGCGCCGCTGTCGCATCTACCACCGGGCCGCCCCGGCCCACCGCGTGTGATGATTAAATATAATTCTTTAGAATATCAAGGCATTTCCTCCTTGTTATTTGCCTTAACCCGGGTATGCTCGGTTAAAAAATGCATTTTATTTGTGATTTAAGCTTAACGTGGGACTTCTTATAAACAGCCAACTTTTTTTGTGTATTGTGTCTTATGTTCTATGCAGCTCTTTGAGAGTGATACGAATATTTTTCTAGACAAAGTCACAGTGTGGTTTTGAACAATATCCTAAGCGTTGGTATGAGGTTAGGTATGAGTATCAACATTAGTTTAGCAAACAATACAATGTGAACGATGTTTTCGAAAATTCATAGCGAATTTGTTAGTAAAATGAATTGTTATGCACGTTTAATGAGTCTGCTTTGTATCTAGGCAATATTTTCGTTCGCTATATTTAATTTAATTGAATTGAAACGCCATAGTCAATATGCAGTGATGGTCATGGCGTGTTTCTTAGTTTGAGGTATTTAATAAAGAGAAAAAAAAAATAAAGAGAATAATCTTTCAACAATAAGCGCATAATTTTTTATGAAGTAGAACAAGAATTAAATGTTATTGGGTGTGATCTTTTTAGACTTATTTCATGAATTTTTGAAAAAGGAACTTCTTGACAATTTTTTTATATAATAAACAAGAGCTAGGGGTAGGGATTATGCCATATTGTAAAAATTCAATGCTTTTTTTAATAACTTAAATCAACCACAAAATTCTCGATTTTTTATGCTTACGTTAATCCATTATGCAGAAATATTCTACCCACACACTACAAACACATGGTTAAATCATTGCTTTAGTGTAGTAAAATTGCGTGTAAAGTTGCTTTACAATTGACGAAACTCAACAGTTACAGTTGATTCAAGATACGTGCAAGGGTAGCGCTTAAAGGTGTGCAAACCAATAAATGATCCCATGCTGAAACGCGGAATGAAAATCAGAAAGTGAGCGCCAGCAATGGTGCTGCAGGAAAAGAGTTGGCCAGCTACCAACACCAGCAGCCCGTAGGCACGCGTGGTTTTTGGTTGATTTCGTGTTAATTCTATGCAAGGCTGTGCGTAGTGCATTGCGTCACGGAACAGGTGGTTTAGTAAGAGTGACCAAGTTTCGTGAGAGCCGTGGGTGGTATTTAAGAACTGCTAACTTCACTAAACGGCAACAGTTCCTCGGCGCAGCTTAGACCTAACAGTTACATTCTTTGTTAAACGTTCAGCAACAATAATCGAAAAGATGATGAAGATCACCATTGCTGCCCTCGCCCTTCTGGCCGTCGCCGTTGCAGCTTACGAGCATGAGGACTACCATTCGCATCCCAGCTACAAGTTCGAGTATGGAGTAAAGGATCCTCACACCGGTGACCACAAGAGCCAGTGGGAACATCGGGATGGAGATGTTGTCAAGGGAGCCTACACTCTGCATGAAGCCGACGGAACTGAGCGAGTGGTCGAGTACTCGTCCGACAAGCACAACGGATTCCAGGCTCATGTGAAGCGTGTGGGTCATGCTCATCACCCGGAAGTCTATGGACACCATGAGACTGGACACTCGTACGGTGGACACGGTCATGGACATGCCAGCAGCTACGCCAACGGCAACCTGTATCAGCATCATCATTGAGAAACAACTGTGTTCAAAAATGTGAAAGTTCCTAGATTTTTGACTTGATGAAAATACAAGCAATTTGTAATATATCTATTGGTGTATTTTTTTGTTATACTTGAATTCGCTCGGTTTTTAAAGTGAATTTTCATCTTTAATATTGCACGATCTTTTTTTTTACATGTGGGATGGCCCTGCCTTATTGCTTACGGTCTTTTCGTACTTTTATCAATTTGTATTTTTATATTTGAGAATTCTTCGTTCGCCTAATTTAATTGTACAATTATGATGTATTTATGTTTGTTAAGGATTTTTCTTTTGGCTTTTTATTATTACTACTTTTTTGCAACAATTACAATGAATTATCTAATGTTATACTTGAAATTTCCGGATTCCTCAAATTGCTTATACCAAGAGCAGAATGGTTACGAAAGGACGAAAGGAACGATCCGAAAAAAATTCGATATCTTTATCAGCGTTTTACTAATAATAGTTTGAAACTATGATGATCTTTAATTTTGAATAATAATCACCTTCAGTTGTTTCAGCGATTTATTTTAAATAAAGATTATTAAATACTTTGTTTTCCATAAATTTTACCAGATCGAGCTGCAAAGAGTTTAATGAAGGTGATTAGAAGTGTTATTTTTATAAGTTAGAATGGAAGAAAAATCAATAATAGCAATACGGCCAGTCCGTTCCATATGAATTTAAAAAAAAAATCAATAACAAAAGGCACGACTTCTTACTGCAGCATTTGCTGGTTTAAAATATCTTCAAATACAATCAACCGGTTATTTAAGTAATTTATTATAGTTAACATATTTTACAGCTTGTGAAAGTCTTATGCTTGAAATCCCAAAATAAATAATAAACCATTTTATTATAGAAGGTTGGCTTTCAGTGACTATTTCAACTACCATTGTTAAATTCAATCAATCGATGGTTGTTTTATTTCACCATTTTTTTTAAGGATTCGACAAGTGAAGTCAAATATGTAAATATTACATCCTTCCACGCTATATTTTATCATTTGAAAATATTTTCAAGTACACAATGGTATTAAATTACTATTTTAAATTACTATTCCAATAAAAATACACCCATCTTAAAATCATCGTTTAAAACCCATATCTTCAGTTTCAAGTAATTTCGTTTAAAAACAGTAATCTTAAGTAGCTAAGTAATAGGATATGTTCAGAATATAGGAAAATATGAGAATTGTATTTAAAACCATATTTTCTTTGTTGTACAACCTTCCTTTTCTTTTAATGACTAGTAAAACGCCAGCCTATTTTAAAATTTTCCTGGTTAATTTCCATATTGTCATGCAAGGTCAGCCTACAGCTTGCCAAACATACCCCAATGAAAGGCATGCACGTATTCACGCCCTACTCCATGCCTAGCATATTTAAGGCCTCATACTCAACCCAAACACCAACAGTCAATCGCCAGCCACAGCTCAATCTACATCCAACCAACCAACCAACCAAAGAACCTTCCCAAAATGATGAAGATCACCGTTGCCGCCCTCGCCCTTCTGGCCGTCGCTGTTGCAGCTTACGAACACGAGGACTACCATTCACATCCCAGCTACAAGTTCGAGTATGGAGTAAAGGATCCTCACACCGGAGACCACAAGAGCCAGTGGGAACATCGGGATGGAGATGTCGTCAAGGGAGCCTACACTCTGCATGAAGCCGACGGAACTGAGCGTGTTGTGGAGTACTCCTCCGACAAGCACAACGGATTCCAGGCTCATGTGAAGCGAGTGGGTCATGCTCATCACCCGGAAGTCTACGGACACCATGAGACTGGACACTCGTACGGTGGACACGGTCATGGACATGCCAGCAGCTACGCCAATGGCAACCTGTTCCAACATCATCATTAAAATACATTTGAAATGGTGATAAAAGAACTTACTTTTTTAAGGGCAATAAATTCAATACTGAACTAAATGAATACAAAAACTATTATTAAATTTCGTTTTAAACTAATGTATAAGATTTCCATTACCTTTTTGTACTGTATTTCCATTTCTCATATTTTTCTGTTTGAAAACGTTTTTCGTTGGTAAACCAAATTATACACTTTCCCGGAAATTTTCCTTATTCGGTAAAATTGCATAATTTTTACAACACATGAGAAGATATTAAAAAAATTTGCTCAATTTAGTTCACAAAGCGTCGAAAAGATATTCTTTTTGTAACATACTACAAATGCATACCGTTTCAACAGGATTGTTATATCCTGTATAACAAGAAAGATATATTTTGATTCCGTTTAATCATATGGACACTATAAGACTTATTACGATGTATTTAAGAAATTGCATAAAATCAAAACTAAACAGTTTCAATATGTTTTCAAATACATTAACCTGAATGATGATTGAAAATGTTATTCACAATAATTTCTATTACGCTCTCAAATGAAGAAAACCATTGAGGTATGTCAACACTAACCAAATCGATCGGTAAAGCCTAACGTTGCAAATGGCGCAATGAACTCAAAAAGCCCACAAATTAACCTTGTCGTCACAATTCACACGCAAGCGTCAAACGAAAAAACTGAAAGCCAAGCATTTTCTACACCACCCTTAGATCGGTAGCAGAAGGAATTTGAAGTTCAAACGATTTCACGCTTCACCATTTCCTGAAATCGCCAAACTAACCTTCCTTTACCGACGTTCGATTTTCTCATGATTAGTGTGTATGTGTAGGTTTGTGGAAAATTGTTCCACAAATTGGTGTGTAAGAATGTGGTATTAGCGCATATCTTTTGGCAACATACATTCAAATTCCCTGTTGCACAGTTAACAAATTAAGACTTTAATTTCATTTCTATATTATTAATATAAATTATGTTTTGGTTATGGTTTACCACGATCAAAAATAAATACTTAAATCGATTAATTTTACCATAAAGCTCAACAGCTTCTATTAATGTTTGTCAACAGTATTATGATAACTCATAACAAAATGCAGTATGTATAAATAACTTATAACTCAAAACAAAATTCAGAAAACATAAAAGTACTATTTATTTAAAAGATAAAATCTGTTTTAAATAAGAGTCGTGGCTTCTTTCTAATGTCAGCATAATCTGCATAAGTATTCTTCATGATTGTTATGATTGGCGATTTAATTTTTTTCTGCAAACTTGTATCTTACTCTCAATATTTTTTAACTATGTTAAGGCATAAGTTTTAATTTATACTATGCAACAAAAGGGTTACACTTCCTTCTTGAAATCGTCCGTATGGAAAATAAATATAACATCATGTGACATACAAATAATGAGCAAGTGTCTGGCTTAAAAAATCGTTTAAACTATTCTGTTCGATCAGTCCATGCAACGGGGCAATAGTAGCTATAGCATTAGAAATCCCAATCATGTAAATGCAATTTAAACTACCCCAGGTCACCGGCCTTCCGTAAACGATTTCAATAGAATCAAAATATTCAAGAAAAAAAATAATTCTGTTTTGAAGAATAAACTTCATGAAACACATTTGATTTATTGTAATAATCACGCGAAATACTTCTAAACGATCACAGGCATTTCTCAATGATGGTACTGATGCAGGTTGCCGTTGGCGTAGCTGCTGGCATGTCCATGACCGTGTCCACCGTACGAGTGTCGAGTCTCATGGTGTCCGTAGACTTCCGGGTGATGAGCATGACCCACACGCTTCACATGAGCCTGGAATCCGTTGTGCTTGTCGGACGAGTACTCCACAACACGCTCAGTTCCGTCGGCTTCATGCAGAGTGTAGGCTCCCTTGACGACATCTCCATCCCGATGTTCCCACTGGCTCTTGTGGTCACCGGTGTGAGGATCCTTTACTCCATACTCGAACTTGTAGCTGGGATGCGAATGGTAGTCCTCATGCTCGTAAGCTGCAACGGCGACGGCCAGTAGGGCGAGGGCAGCAATGATGATCTTCATCATTTTGGGAAGGTTCTTTGGTTGGTTGGTGAGTTGGTTGGATGTAGATTGAGCTGTGGCTGGCGATTGACTGTTGGTGTTTGGGTTGAGTTCGAGGGCTTAAATATGTTGAGAATGGGGTAGGGCAAAAATGCATATGGTGTTTTCATTAGGTTATGTTTGGCAATCAGCTGACCTTGCATGTGGGTGTGGAACTTGAAGAAAAACATGATGTCTGAAATATTAACCACGGTTTTTTCGATTCCTCTTTTCCTGTTTTCTATTTTTCTTTGGTGTCATAAGGTATTTGATATACAAGTTATGAACATTAGCATAATGCAATATACAATAAGTACGTATAATGCGAATGAAGCGGTAAGGCTTAGGTTAAGAAATGTACAATAGAAAATATACGGAGGGCAGAGAGGATTTAGACACTGAACAAGAAGTTTCTCAGTCTCGTCAACTCCTAGCTTACATGCTCAGTGAAAGGCAATCACTCGTTGTTTGTTCCCTTGTTTGTTTGATGTGCATTTATTCTTATGATTATTTTACGTTTTCAATGATATCAGAGTTTGAGTGTGAGGAGTGAAGCCAGGTCTTCAGCCTAGAAAAAAATAGAGTTTTTTTTTTATAAAAAAAGGTATTGAAATGTTGACTTTGTAATTACAAAACAAAATGAGATAAAGTATGTTCCAACATTTACACCCCATGAGGTGATGAATCTGGATGATCAACAAACAGGAAGAAGGAAGCAAAAGTTACTTTAAAAACTCAGCATTACAAATAAACGAAACAAATACATTCGAAAGATGCGCTTGAAATTTAAGCAAACGCTTTGTGTAAATGAAAATCTGGAATATAGAACAAATCCAAATACGAAATTACGATCAGAAATTGATTTATAATGTTTATTGGAATCTCATTTTTGCTTTGAAAGACTTTAGAGTCGCATTTTATTCAATCCACTTTCATATCAGTTTACTGCTATCAAATTTGTGTGAGTGTATGACTTTAATGTTTCAGTTTATGAAAAATATATTTAAAACTTTATAACCGGAATAAGTACAGCAAATTGTCAAAACAGTTGATTTATTCGCGTAAAATGCATACCAAAATCTTCGACGATATGTATGGCGAGCCGCTGCATTGAATATAAAAAAAATGAAGTTTGTTTGTTTACTTTGAACATAAATTGAATGGATTGACCAACGAACCTCAACGTTATGAGAATGAATTACAGAAGTATAGTTTACCTCATTTAAATAAAATATAGTTAATGATCTAACTAAATTTTCTGAGCATTCTTTTAAAAAAGTAACATATGCACTTGTTTCATAAGTTTATAGAGTCTTTTATTTATTGCTTTAACAAAGGAACTGTTTCTGATCGATCACAGGCATTTCTCAATGATGGTACTGATGCAGGTTTCCGTTGGCATAGCTGCTGGCATGTCCATGACCGTGTCCACCGTACGAGTGTCCAGTCTCATGGTGTCCGTAGACTTCCGGGTGATGAGCATGACCCACTCGCTTCACATGAGCCTGGAATCCGTTGTGCTTGTCGGACGAGTACTCGACCACTCGCTCAGTTCCGTCGGCTTCATGCAGAGTGTAGGCTCCCTTGACGACATCTCCATCCCGATGTTCCCACTGGCTCTTGTGGTCTCCGGTGTGAGGATCCTTTACTCCATACTCGAACTTGTAGCTGGGATGCGAATGGTAGTCCTCGTGCTCGTAAGCTGCAACGACGACGGCCAGAAGGGCTAGGGCGGCAATGGTGAGCTTCATCATTTTGGGAATGTTCTTTGGTTGGTTAGTTGGTTGGATGTAGATTGAGCTGTGGCTGGCGATTGACTGTTGGTGTTTGGGTTGAGTATGAGGCCTTAAATATGTTGTGAATGGGGTAGGGCGTAAATGCGTGCACACCTTCCATTTGATTTTTTGACATCGGCTATTGAAACGGACCTTGCGTGACTGAATTCCGCACTAGGAATAGTTTAAGTAGCGATAGTTTGTTTTCGACATTTTTGATGAGAAGGACAATTGTTTGTATTGTTGGATAACATTTTTTAGCTGTGTTCATTAAATTGGTATAATCAGCTTTGTTATGGCAATACAATTTTTATATTTTGAGTTAAATGTATGTACAGTTTTAATATTTTATGATTTGATAAATAATCCGTATTAACACATTTATTGTAAAACCATTTTTTTAGTTTAAGCACTGTAGAAAGAAAAGTCTCATTTTCTCACCAGGACGTGGACTAGTCGCGTGGAAATCAGACGTGGAAATGAAATCGTGAAAGATGTGAACTTCAGAGATACATCTTTATTAACCAGAAAATAGACATTGTCAGAGTCTATATAAACACAGTTACAGGCAGTATAAAAATTTTAATGTAGTGATTCTTGTTTCGCAAAAATAAAAATGTTTAATGAAAAGGCATCTCCATGACACGGCAAAGGTTAACATTTCTTCTTGTAGAGACGAATTATGTCTGACGATTTGAACTGTCTCAAACTAATTTACCAACGAAACAACTATCTACTTACTGCAGTTAACAGAAAATATTCATTGTCTTACTATAGTCAGCGAAATTTTTATTAAAATGATAAAGTTTTATACATGAATGTTAAAATTTTATTCTACGGATACTCTTGAAGATTGTTATGGTTTCCCAATTACATGTTGATAAAGATCTAATGTCTTTTCAAGGTTCATAAAGCTTATATGTTGCTTACGTAGAATTGCTGGATTGCAACTAGTTTTAAAATATATGGTAAAAATACAATTTTAATCAGATAACAATTTCCTGAAATAAGTCCATAAAACGAATGACCGGAAACAGAGTACACGCCTTTTTTTATAAATGGTGATTTGAATTAAAGACACTGACTTTTGTGTGTCGACTCTTTAAAGCCTTCATAACATAAGTAACATGTGAATTTATTGTAGATACTTCAATAAGTAGTAACTTCAGATCCCTGAGGTGTGAGAAAATAATTGTCGTAAAACTGTTTAAATAAAAAAACGCTCAGTAATTTCAGTGACTTTACAATCATATTTTATTCAACTCGAATCCACAGGAACTAGTATTTCACAGATAATCCTTAGTGATGGTACTGATGGAGGTTGCCGTTGGCGTAGCTGTTGGCATGACCATGACCGTGTCCACCGTACGAGTGTCCAGCCTCATGGTGTCCATAGACTTCCGGGTGATGGGCATGACCCACTCGCTTCACATGAGCCTGGAATCCGTTGTGCTTGTCGGACGAGTACTCGACCACTCGCTCAGTTCCGTCGGCTTCATGCAGAGTGTAGGCTCCCTTGACGACATCTCCATCCCGATGTTCCCACTGGCTCTTATGGTCTCCGGTGTGAGGATCCTTTACTCCATACTCGAACTTGTAGCTGGGATGCGAATGGTAGTCCTCATGCTCGTAAGCTGCAACGGCGACGGCCAGAAGGGCGAGGGCGGCGATGGTGATCTTCATCATTTTCTTTGGTTTATCGTGCTTGCTAAGCTGTGGACTGGAATGCGTTTGACTTGCTACTGTGCTTCTACCGTAGAGACCCCTTTGCTTAAATAGTGACCAACATTTGAAAGAGGTTGGTGGCACGCTACAATCCCTCCAACTTTGCGTTAACCTTGAGATGAATTTCCCGTGCGCGTGCATGGGTAGGGATATCGAGTTAGTAGCTTTCCTTTAGCGTTGTTTTTTTTGGGAACGGTTATGAAAATATATGTTTTTTATATGTCTTCAATCGATACACATGTAGGAAAGACACACATGCTCTTGCGCAGTTTAATAAATCGAACTTTTATGCAAAGTCGTTTACCTGATTTTATAGAAATCAAATCGATTTCCTGGTAAAACCAAGTTATTCAAGATAGAATGATTGTTGTCGATATTGCATAATTGTACATCTCGTTATTAGATTTGCACAATTCAGACATGAAGCAAAACTTACACAGAAAACTGCCCCACGTCGTTGACATGTGCTTGAAGATGTAATTATGGCAAACGGCATTTTGTTTTTCTACACCGCTGCATCAGGGTGAACGGGATGTATATTTGTGCTGCGAGTTTTTATGTAAGCCGTCTCAGTACAAACATATGCATTTCTCGCAAATGAGAAGAAGTGTTATGATTTTAATGTTGTTGTTTTGTTTACGATGCCCTGCCGGGCGTCGTAGTTGACGATCGATGGCGCACATGTAGCGGTAGCTAGAGTAGTGACCGTAGGAACGGAATTTTAGCGAATGTTTTCTTTCAACCATGTTGCAACTGAGGTGTGTCATGTGTCGGTTTGTGTCAATATCTGTTATTCTATGATATAATATTGGAATGTCTGAGGATGTGGCTTAACTACGGTGGGATGAAGTAGATAGATGTGAGTTTTAGTTATACAATATTGCAAATAGCTGAAAACGAGTGCATTTTTAAGTTTGAAGCAATAGTAATGATCATATCTTATGGTAATTGGTAACATATAATGGAGAATGTGACAAGAATATGTTAAATCTGTAAACAAAATTCAATTTTTTTGTATGCATTCACCACGGCCTGACCAGCGGTATTTAGACACAGATAAAACAAGATTCGGGTTTTGAAAGCTTAAAATTGATTTCCACGGGATTTTGATAAGTAGTTACCATAAATTAACGTTATAAATAAAATTTGTTAATATATGCCTTTAGTTTTGAATTAATTGTAACATTTGTGGCAAACAATTCAAAATGTATTTTATAATCAGTTATTAATAGTATTGGGATAGTCTCATGTTACTGTTCCTTAGCATACCGCTTAGTACAGCGGACATTCTACTCATTTTTTATCCTGAAGAGATAAATCCTGAACGGGACATATTTTTTTTATAAATTAATTAACCGATCAGATATCAATTCTCCTCTGACACATGTCTTACTTTCGTGTCCATCAACCGAACCATTTGAAGAATATTTTATAGCCCAAATGAGAATAAAATATAAAGACTTGTGCAGAAGGATTATTCCAAAAATGTAACTATTAAGTCATTTATTGACTTTTCATTTTTGATTTTTCTTATTATTACTGATAAAAACCTAAAACCTAAAAAATTAAATTATTAAAAAATGCGATTTTCGAGTAAAAACAATTCAACCAAAAATTGGAATAGATGATCACACCAGTTACATTCCAAATTCTCAAGAGTATTGTGACAACTGCTTGCCCAGACAGACACAGGATGTAAAATGTTTTCAATTGTATATTTCTGAGTGTTTTTTTGTTTAGTTTGTTGAGGTTCGTAGAGCTCAGTTAAGATATCACATTCGGGGTTTTAGGAAAAAATGCTTCCAGCTCTAACGTAGGCCAGATGCAGCGGATAGGACATTGAACTAATCCTCCTTCACACGAAGGAGCATGACAGCAAGGGTTCCTAGTAGTGATGTCCACCGTACACCTGCGGGTGATGAGCATGGCCGACCTTCTTGACGACGGCTTCGAAGCCGCTGTGCTTGTCCGACTTGTACTCGACCACGCGCTCGGTACCGTCGGCTTCGTGCAGCGAGTACTGTCCCTTGACGACATCGCCATCACGCACTTCCCACTGGCTCTTGTGGTCACCGGTGTGGGGATCCTTCACTCCATACTCGAACTTGTACTTCGGGTAGGCGTAGTAGTCCTTGGGCTCCTCATGATGATGAGCGTATCCACTGAGTCCGTGCTCTCCTCCGTAGTATTGGGCGGAAGCAACCACGGCCAGACAGGCGACGAGAGCGAAGATCTGCAAAACAAGATCGCGGGAACAACGAACGTATTGAGTGAAAGTTCGGGAACAGATGAATTCCTGTTAATGCCAGAATTCGGACATTCGAGTGCTACACTTACTTTGAACATTTTTGCTGCTAATTGACTGTTTTGAATGTTGACGATGAGAAGGCTAATGTGAAACTGATACCTTACCGTAGCACGCGCCTGTCTATTTATACGGCAGCGGACGGACTCGCTATCCCTCTACTCTGCTTTACCCGGGGAAGCTTCACGGTAGCGCGAAACCAAAGCGTCCGAAATGTATGTGCAGCATAACTCGATTGTTATAACATCATGCATCGTGGTGTGATGGTTTTGGATGGTGGGGCAGGTTTGAGTTCCAAGCACGTCAAACAGCACGGCTACCCGTATGGAGGATGGTACGAGCGAACATGCGACCGGAGTTTTGCTGCTTCTGGTACACGATGACAGCCCGCCCGGTGGTCAGCGGAGGCCAAGCATGGCCCAGATTTTCCCCACACGCCACGGCCAACCCCGTGTAAAAAAGGGGGTGTACCCGGAGTTTCGCGCACTAGCCAGAGTTTCGGTCCGTTCGGTCTCTTATGGCACTGCTTCAACTAGCGGGGAAATGTATGCACACGGACCCAGCTGTACTGTGTTATGTTCTGCTGTTTGTTTTTCCCTACTGTTCAACCGTTCGCACTGTTACCATCCGTGTCCCCGCTTGGCGTTTCTATTGGGCCCGCCACAGCCACCGACACCGCTCACGTCGATTGCACATAATGCCATTAAATTCAATCAGTAATGTGCACGGCCAGCAATTATTTTGTGATCCATTTTGATCTGACAGCTGTGCGGGCCAGGGTAGAATTATGGTGCCGGGACTGTGCCAAGTTTGACACCGAGCCACCCACCGGCTTCCAACTGTGGGTGGTGGAAAATGATCATTGGAAAATTGAACCTTCTTTCTTCGGGTCCGTTGCAGCATGCGGTATGACGTTCTACCTACACGAGGGTGAGCGATTTCGGCGATTTTCACATGATGCACTTTGCACGCGACTGTATTGCCGAACGGTGACCTCCTTGCGTGGGTAAGGTGAATGGAAATGAGAAAACTTTCGCGAAACTATTGTGAGTGTCTGCTGAGGTTTATTGGCAGATGTAAAAGTGGAAGAAATTTGTTTGCTGTTTGTTTTTCGCATCCGTTAGAACGATAGATTTAATTGGCTGTCAATTAATTGAAGATGCACGTGCATGTCCCTGAGAAGCAGGTATAAAGTAACGATTCAACGTCGGAACATTCATCAGTTCGTTCTTTGGCTTCGTCTTGTGAACACACTCTACAGCACATTCAAAATGTTCAAGGTATGGTATTGATCAGTGTTAGATCTTTGCGACTTCGATAACAATTTTTTGAATTCTCTCAACTCTTAGGTTCTTGCTCTGATTGCCTGTCTGGCTATCGTTGCCTCGGCCCAGTACCATGGCGATCACTACGAGCACAAGGAACACTACGCACACCCGAAGTACAAGTTCGAGTATGGCGTCAAGGATCCCCATACCGGTGACCACAAGACCCAGTGGGAAGTGCGTGATGGCGATGTCGTCAAGGGAGCCTACACTCTGCACGAAGCCGACGGAACCGAGCGTGTGGTCGAGTACAAGTCGGACGGTCACAACGGATTCGAGGCCAACGTTAAGAACGTAGGACATGCTCATCACCCGCAGGTGTATGGTGGACACTCTTCGCACGGACATCATGAGTATGCTCACGGACCAGGAGCCAGCTACACGAACGTCGATAAGCATTACTAAAACCAAAGCATTTATGATCGTCGATGAGCTTGCTGGATTATTGATGTTGTTGCGCAGGAGAATAAACTGTTATTGAAATTGAGTTAAATGTGTAATAATTTAATTTAATCCTGAATTCCCGATGGATTTAAAGTTTGAATTATGCTAATTTTTATTTTTCTTCTTTAGCACTGATACCACAAGAACTCTTGGTTAAAAAATTCTAGATTTTTGAGTTATATTAATCTATTGCTAGATAGTTGATCCTGTGTGAGGAATGAATTAGCACGCTGCGCCTTTAATTTTAATAACTGGCGCTGCTATTCCAGTGCTTCTTTGACTTCGAAAGATATGAAATATTTCTTCAATTCTTGTTATATTTTGTGATTAAAAAGGCTTCAAGTTTAATCAGTCTGTAACCATTAGATATGTTGGATTATTTGCTTCTGGCTTGCTGATGTTGAAACAGTTGAAGTTTTTTCAAAGTATTACGATGTATCGGGAGTCTTTAACCTGTTACTATCATTGAAAAGCGATTTTTTTATAACGGCATGATACCCCTATATCTATATCGAGGATAAAAATCAGTCAATCGTGACAAATTTTAATAAAGATTGCAAGAAAGTACCAACCTGTAACGAGTTAGAAATATGATGAAAAATATAAGTAAAACAATCCGATTGATATTTTAAAAGATGATGACATTTTTGGCACTCTGTTTACCAGGTGATAGGTGATGGGACCAGTTTTCACATGGCAGGACTGAATATCGAATCTCGTCAAGATCGTCTCCTCATACGTCGTACAGACTATTCAGCATCGAGTAAAATAAGGTCATAGATAGCCAAAAATGGCAGGCCAATGGAAGAGCAAAAAAAGAAGAAAGGGAAAATAAAATAAAATGAATTTAAACTGGAAGTTTTGAAAACAAAGTAATGCTGCTTTGTAAATAGAATAAAGCATTCATAGTTTATGTCAACATTTGAACAGAGAACGAAAACTAAGGTTATTTTCAATACTGGTCTATTGCAATTGATGTTTCTTTTTACAAGTTAAAGCTATATTCAATCATGTTATTGAAGTTGAAAATGTGTTAAACCGGTAGAAGTATCTTCTCTAGATTGCAATTTTAAATGACATCGCTAAAAGATCCTTTAGTAGTGCTTGTCAACGTTGACGTAGCTGGCACCGGAGTATCCATGGTGCACATGATGCTCCGGAACATGGACTGGAGCATGGGTCGGGACATGGACAGGCTTATGCACTGGAACGTGGACGGGATGGCTGGAGTATTTCTCTGGGTGATGGGCATGGCCGACCTTCTTTACGTCAGCCTCAAATCCGTTGTGACCGTCCGACTTGTACTCGACCACACGCTCAGTTCCGTCGGCTTCGTGGAGAGTGTAGGCTCCCTTGACGACATCGCCGTCACGGACTTCCCACTGGCTCTTGTGGTCACCAGTATGGGGATCCTTGACGCCATACTCGAACTTGTATTTCGGGTACGCATGGTGTTCCTTGTGCTCGGGTTCTCCATGGTATTGGGCCGAGGCAACGATAGCCAGACAGGCGATCAAAGCAAGGATCTATAGAATAAAGTAATTTTTAACACAAAACTGTAAAATTATATTTTTAAAGGATATGCGTACCTTGAACATTTTGAATGTTTTGTGGTAGTTTGGTAGTTTACCAGATGATGTCTGATGAGTGACTGATGACACAAACGCCGCAGAGATGCTTTATATCTGATGCTCAGGGACATTATCACATAGTTTCTTTACATCTTGCAGTCTAATAACCTCATTGAAGAAAACATTGCTTCACACAATTGCAACTGATAGACAACTGGAAAAGAAAATGCTCAATAACGGGCACGATGCAGGAGTAATTATCTATACATGTTTTCCAATCATTCATTGTTATCTGTTTGCGAACTACAAATAGCTTGTTTCGTCTAATCCCTAGTATTTTTAACATCACAGCATAAACCTATTTTTTGACAGCTCTTCAAAGCATTGAACATACTTTTATGTCAAGATTATTTTATAATATCATTATTTTGACATATAGCGAATGAAAACAACATCGAAGGAAAAGCATGTTATTGTTTTCAACATTCCAGGTTAATTGCATCTATTTCGTAGCCACATTTGTGGATCTTTGCAAACAATCCACTTCAGTTGCTCATCGGCGAAGCAATTATCGATGGCAATGCTATGCAGCCACGTCTAGCTCCGTTGTCTTTCAGATCGAGTATAAAGCATCTCTTCAGCTTCGGATTATTCATCAGTTGATCTTGTGATTTCGTTCCGTAAACACATCTTAACAACCAAAACCTATTCACCATGTTCAAGGTACATACATCATTTTAAAACTCGAAATATACAAAATTTTATTTAATGATATTTTATACATTAGATCCTGGCCCTTATTGCCTGTTTGGTCATCGTTGCTTCGGCCCAGTACCATGGAGAACCCGAGCACAAGGAGCACCATGCGTACCCGAAGTACAAGTTCGAGTATGGCGTCAAGGATCCCCATACTGGTGACCACAAGAGCCAGTGGGAAGTCCGTGACGGAGATGTCGTCAAGGGAGCTTACACTCTGCACGAAGCCGATGGAACCGAGCGTGTGGTCGAGTACAAGTCGGACGGTCACAACGGATTTGAGGCTGACGTAAAGAAGGTCGGCCATGCCCATCATCCGGAGAAATACTCTAGCCATCCCGTCCACGTTCCAGTGCATAAGCCTGTCCATGTCCCGACCCATGCTCCAGTCCATGTTCCGGAGCATCATGTGCACCATGGATACTCCGGCGCCAGCTATGTCAACGTTGACAAGCACTACTAAAGGATCTGATGATCATCTGCCTCCAAACAAGCCAAATTCTATTGTGATCTAATAAACAATGATCTGCAAAGAGATATCCTTGCATAAAGGAATAGTTCAAAGTTTGTTGTTTTTTAATGCATTTGTTTGCTTTATCCGTCGGTAACAGTCTATTTTTCTGTCGGATTGTCAAACTAAACATAAACGCCCTAGCTTCACATCTTAGTAAAGAAGCAAGGATCGAATCAGGTCAAGGAGTGGTTTAGTGAGTTCGTATGTAATTTCGTCATCTCACGGAATCCGTGAAGTTGGTCACGGTCCATGAATGTTACGTCACAAGTGCGGTGTATGTTTGGCAGATAATTTTATGTATGCGAGATGAGTATCCTGACCGATGAGATAGAACAAAAAAAAAAGATCAGTCACCTGAAGAATGAGTGCCAACGCTGGACATGTAAGGTGGATCAATTCTTTATTCAGTTCCGTGCCTTGTTTACTGTAGATTGTAGATTACATCGCATCTAGCACGTTAGAAAACGGTGAGCAAGGCATTTAAGTTGTAGAATCAAATTTAGTAAAAGAAAGACACAATTTAATTCGAATACTTGCAACAGTTTTTGATATGAAATGCTTTTCGTTTCGGGATTTCAAAAGTCTCATTGACTTTAATTTTTGTGAAGCTAACTATACATTATGTCTGTTTAAAAGTCTAAATTTTTAGTTAAAACCTGTTTTTTTATTTAAAAAAAATGTTTTGTTTGGAATAAACAGAATCAAAACCGTATCGTAAGCGCAACGTGTTAAAAGATAATCATGCATAGGGTTTTGTCTGAATAATCATGGAAACACTGACTTTCTTTGACTTATTTGTTACCCGTACTTGGATAGATATTCCTGCTTGCGGGGAGACAGTCCGGTGGTATGCTTTAAGTAATTCAATAATAATCTTTTCTTTAATAATTGAAAGAAATACATAAACCAACAAAAATGCTTTTTCATTCATTTAATTTTTTCAAATCATTTTCCAAATTGATCTACTTTTATCAGGAACATTGAATTCAGTAATGCTTATCCACATTCGTGTAGCTGGCTCCTGGTCCGTGAGCGTACTCATGATGTCCGTGCGAAGAGTGTCCACCGTACACCTGCGGGTGATGAGCATGTCCTACGTTCTTAACGTTGGCCTCGAATCCGTTGTGACCGTCCGACTTGTACTCGACCACACGCTCGGTTCCGTCGGCTTCGTGGAGAGTGTAGGCTCCCTTGACGACATCGCCATCACGCACTTCCCACTGGCTCTTGTGGTCACCAGTATGGGGATCCTTGACGCCATACTCGAACTTGTATTTCGGGTACGCATGGTGTTCCTTGTGCTCGGGTTCTCCATGGTACTGGGCCGAGGCAACGATAGCCAGACAGGCGATCAAAGCAAGGATCTATAGAATAAAGTAATTTTTAACACAAAACTGTAAAATTATATATTTAAAGGATATGCGTACCTTGAACATTTTGAATGTTTTGTGGTAGTTTGGTTGTTTACCAGATGATGTCTGATGAGTGACTGATGATACAAACGCCGCAGAG
This sequence comes from Anopheles maculatus, assembly GCA_002091835.1. Classification (NCBI taxonomy): domain Eukaryota; kingdom Metazoa; phylum Arthropoda; class Insecta; order Diptera; family Culicidae; genus Anopheles; species Anopheles maculatus. Next base: position 140,126 of record KZ061801.1, read on the forward strand.
ATGCTTTATATCTGATGCTCAGGGACATTATCACATAGTTTCTTTACATCTTGCAGTCTAATAACCTCATTGAAGAAAACATTGCTTCACACAATTGCAACTGATAGACAACTGGAAAAGAAAATGCTCAATAACGGGCACGATGCAGGAGTAATTATCTATACATGTTTTCCAATCATTCATTGTTATCTGTTTGCGAACTACAAATAGCTTGTTTCGTCTAATCCCTAGTATTTTTAACATCACAGCATAAACCTATTTTTTGACAGCTCTTCAAAGCATTGAACATACTTTTATGTCAAGATTATTTTATAATATCATTATTTTGACATATAGCGAATGAAAACAACATCGAAGGAAAAGCATGTTATTGTTTTCAACATTCCAGGTTAATTGCATCTATTTCGTAGCCACATTTGTGGATCTTTGCAAACAATCCACTTCAGTTGCTCATCGGCGAAGCAATTATCGATGGCAATGCTATGCAGCCACGTCTAGCTCCGTTGTCTTTCAGATCGAGTATAAAGCATCTCTTCAGCTTCGGATTATTCATCAGTTGATCTTGTGATTTCGTTCCGTAAACACATCTTAACAACCAAAACCTATTCACCATGTTCAAGGTACATACATCATTTTAAAACTCGAAATATACAAAATTTTATTTAATGATATTTTATACATTAGATCCTGGCCCTTATTGCCTGTTTGGTCATCGTTGCTTCGGCCCAGTACCATGGAGAACCCGAGCACAAGGAGCACCATGCGTACCCGAAGTACAAGTTCGAGTATGGCGTCAAGGATCCCCATACTGGTGACCACAAGAGCCAGTGGGAAGTCCGTGACGGAGATGTCGTCAAGGGAGCTTACACTCTGCACGAAGCCGATGCCGAGCATAAGGAACACTACGCACACCCGAAGTACAAGTTCGAGTATGGTGTCAAGGATCCCCATACTGGTGACCACAAGAGCCAGTGGGAAGTCCGTGACGGAGATGTCGTCAAGGGAGCTTACACTCTGCACGAAGCCGATGGAACCGAGCGTGTGGTCGAGTACAAGTCGGACGGTCACAACGGATTTGAGGCTGACGTAAAGAAGGTCGGCCATGCCCATCATCCGGAGAAATACTCTAGCCATCCCGTCCACGTTCCAGTGCATAAGCCTGTCCATGTCCCGACCCATGCTCCAGTCCATGTTCCGGAGCATCATGTGCACCATGGATACTCCGGCGCCAGCTATGTCAACGTTGACAAGCACTACTAAAGGATCTGATGATCATCTGCCTCCAAACAAGCCAAATTCTATTGTGATCTAATAAACAATGATCTGCAAAGAGATATCCTTGCATAAAGGAATAGTTCAAAGTTTGTTGTTTTTTAATGCATTTGTTTGCTTTATCCGTCGGTAACAGTCTATTTTTCTGTCGGATTGTCAAACTAAACATAAACGCCCTAGCTTCACATCTTAGTAAAGAAGCAAGGATCGAATCAGGTCAAGGAGTGGTTTAGTGAGTTCGTATGTAATTTCGTCATCTCACGGAATCCGTGAAGTTGGTCACGGTCCATGAATGTTACGTCACAAGTGCGGTGTATGTTTGGCAGATAATTTTATGTATGCGAGATGAGTATCCTGACCGATGAGATAGAACAAAAAAAAAAGATCAGTCACCTGAAGAATGAGTGCCAACGCTGGACATGTAAGGTGGATCAATTCTTTATTCAGTTCCGTGCCTTGTTTACTGTAGATTGTAGATTACATCGCATCTAGCACGTTAGAAAACGGTGAGCAAGGCATTTAAGTTGTAGAATCAAATTTAGTAAAAGAAAGACACAATTTAATTCGAATACTTGCAACAGTTTTTGATATGAAATGCTTTTCGTTTCGGGATTTCAAAAGTCTCATTGACTTTAATTTTTGTGAAGCTAACTATACATTATGTCTGTTTAAAAGTCTAAATTTTTAGTTAAAACCTGTTTTTTTATTTAAAAAAAATGTTTTGTTTGGAATAAACAGAATCAAAACCGTATCGTAAGCGCAACGTGTTAAAAGATAATCATGCATAGGGTTTTGTCTGAATAATCATGGAAACACTGACTTTCTTTGACTTATTTGTTACCCGTACTTGGATAGATATTCCTGCTTGCGGGGAGACAGTCCGGTGGTATGCTTTAAGTAATTCAATAATAATCTTTTCTTTAATAATTGCAAGAAATACATAAACCAACAAAAATGCTTTTTCATTCATTTAATTTTTTCAAATCATTTTCCAAATTGATCTACTTTTATCAGGAACATTGAATTCAGTAATGCTTATCCACATTCGTGTAGCTGGCTCCTGGTCCGTGAGCGTACTCATGATGTCCGTGCGAAGAGTGTCCACCGTACACCTGCGGGTGATGAGCATGTCCTACGTTCTTAACGTTGGCCTCGAATCCGTTGTGACCGTCCGACTTGTACTCGACCACACGCTCGGTTCCGTCGGCTTCGTGCAGAGTGTAGGCTCCCTTGACGACATCGCCATCACGCACTTCCCACTGGGTCTTGTGGTCACCGGTATGGGGATCCTTGACGCCATACTCGAACTTGTACTTCGGGTGTGCGTAGTGTTCCTTGTGCTCGTAGTGATCTCCATGGTACTGGGCCGAGGCAACGATAGCCAGACAGGCAATCAGAGCAAGAACCTAAGTGTTGACAGAATTCAAAAAAATGTTAGCGAAGTCACTAAGATCTAACACTGATCAAGTCTATGCACCTTGAACATTTTGAATGTGCTGTAGAGTGTGTTCACAAGACGAAGCCAAAGAATGAACTGATGACTGCTCTGTACCCTAAGAGATGCTTTATACTCGGTATTCAGGGCCATCCGCAGCAAATGCATCTGTATTTCAAGGTACTTTGAAAATTTCACACATAAGTCTCACTTGTTACAGTTATGAAAAAGAAATTGGATGCATGTTTCGGGGTATGCGTTTGAGGGTCCGTGTCAATGCTACAATTTCATACTAATGTTTTTATACATTCGTTTCAGAGTAAACAACGTCTTTCCTCAAAATTGTTGATGTGGTTTAAAACTGTAACGGAAAGTTTCGTGGTAAAAAATGGAAAGTTTCGTCGAGAATATCCTTGAAATTAATCTATAAATATTTTACACGACATCGAGACTGTCAACAGTAATTTCCTAGATTTCACATGGTGAGCACATAACGCAATAAATTCAAAATGTTTAAGGTAACAGTTTCCAAGCATTTGATAGTTCGTACGAAATTGATTCTTTTATATTATGTAAATTCATCTAAGGTATTGGTTCTGATCGCATGTCTGAGCATTGTGGCTTCAACCGACTACGACGATGATTATGAGCATAAGGAGGACTTTGCACTACCGAAGTATAAGTTCGAGCATGATGTGAAGGATTTCCAGACTGGTCATCACAAAACGAACAACCTGCACGGAGACGACGGAACGGTCGAGTTTGTGATCGAGTATAAATCAGATGATCGCAAGGGTTTTGAAGTTAATGTCAGGAATACGGAACATGTTCATCATTCACAGGTCTTCCGAGGAAATTCTTCCCACCGACACGACGACTACTGTCACAGAACAGGTGCCAACTACGACATTGTCGACCAATGTTACTGAGATGGAGCGACCAGAAAATGTTACGAAAAAGGCAGACGTTGAGAAGCCATCAAGCAAGAAAACGAGCTGCTGTTAAGTTTTTGTTCTCGTGTCATGCATACATTCGCTTTCAGATACCTTGTGTTTGATGCTTCTATTATTTGAACAGTGGTTTACGGTTCTAACGTAATGCATAAATCATTCTCAATAAAATTAACTTTCAGCAAATAAAACATTAGTGAATTATTATTGTATTTTAAATTTATTTATATTCTCGTTCAGGCTTTCTACACAGAAATGATTTTCCTGTAAAGCATATAGTCAAGTCAAATAAGCCAGAAATGGAAGATAAATCCTTCATGAGGTTTTTGTATTAACGAAGAGAAAAAAGAATAGTTTTTTTTAGAACATTTATCGTCTTATTCTCCTATACAACTTAAACAGTTGTTAATCTTACCTTTTTTGCTCATAACCAGGCTTTCTTCGAATAGTATGGATGCTTAAATTCATAAACATAATAATAAGGCTTGACGTATTGCAGTTTAACAGCATGTAATCTTCTTTATTACATCACAATAGAATTTGGCTTGTTTGGAGGCAGATGATCAACAGATCGTTTAGTAGTGCTTGTCAACGTTGACGTAGCTGGCACCGGAGTATCCATGGTGCACATGATGCTCCGGAACATGGACTGGAGCATGGGTCGGGACATGGACAGGCTTATGCACTGGAACATGGACGGGATGGCTGGAGTATTTCTCCGGATGATGGGCATGGCCGACCTTCTTCACGTCAGCCTCGAATCCGTTGTGACCGTCCGACTTGTACTCGACCACACGCTCGGTTCCGTCGGCTTCGTGGAGAGTGTAGGCTCCCTTGACAACATCTCCGTCACGGACTTCCCACTGGGTCTTGTGGTCACCAGTATGGGGATCCTTGACACCATACTCGAACTTGTACTTCGGGTGTGCGTAGTGTTCCTTATGCTCGGGCTCTCCATGGTACTGGGCCGAGGCAACGATGACCAAACAGGCAATAAGGGCGAGAATCTATAGGAAGCGATACAATCTATTTAAAATATCCGTTTTTTGTATACGCAACACTTATCACTCTCGCATACCTTGAACATTTTGTGTTGTTTTCACTTGTCTACACTTCACAGATGTTTTCGTTGTGATAGCTCTTAATGAACTGATGATTTCTTTGTTTTGGATCGTGAATATTTATACCAAAAGCAGATGTTGTGTATTGCTCATTACTCTTTACTCCCACCGTATCTGACCAGGCGGGTGCACAGACATACGCCCATTCCGTTGTTATGTGTGACGAACTTTCTTTATTTTATGCACATGACGCCAGTACGGATGGTGGTGAGCCCCCCCCCCAACCTTTTTTTTTTTTTTTTTTTTTTTTTCTTCGTATCGTTTAACCCTGTTTTTGTGGATTGTTTCGTTTTTATTGTTTATCCTAACTACAACGTTTTCTCCCTGACATTCTAAAATTTTGTATGGACCAACATGTTTTATTTCTAATTTTCCTCCTGATTCACTTCGTATCAAAACGTAATCTCCTATTTTGAGGTTTTTTGGCTTACATTTTCTATCGTACATTTCTTTGCTTTTAGTTTTTTGTTTCATAACTCTCTGTCTTACATCGTTGTGTACTATGCTAAGTTTAGCTTTTAAAAGAGATGCATAATTTTCGAAATCATATTGGATTCTTGAATGTTTTGGTTCATGTGTAATGTGTGAAGGTACATTTGCGTGCCTACCATATACGAGATAAAACGGAGTATAATTGGTTGTTGTATGTACTGTATTGTTGTACGCAAACTCGTAAAACTTAACCCATTGGCTCCAATCAAGAGGGTTATTTTTGCTAAATATTCTCAAATAATTTCCTAACATTTTGTGGGAGTTCTCCAGTGCCCCTATGGTTTCATGATGATACGCAGTTGAGCTTAGTTTTTCTACTTTTAGTAATTTACAAATTTCTGTGAATAACGATGACATAAATTCGGTTCCACGGTCTGTACATATCTTTTCTGGCACTCCATATTTCAATATGACGTTTTCTACAAATGCTTGAGCTACACTTTCCGTTCGCTTGTTTTTTATAGGAGTTGCAGTAACAAATTTCGTAAGATCGCATTGCGTTGTAAGAATGTATTCAAATTCTTCCGATTTGACGAATGGCCCTACAAGATCTAAAAATATTTTTTCCATGGCTTTTGTAGATGTTGTTGTTATTTTGAGGGGTATTTTTGGTACGTTTACTTGTTTATATTTTTGACATTCTTCGCATTTGTTTATCATCTTTTTAACATCCTGATCAATCCCTTTCCATGTGTAATATTGTTTTATCGTTTTTAATGTGCGTTGAATACCGGCATGACCCGAAGTAGGTAAAATATGGAAATCGTTCATAATTAGTAATTTCTTTGCTGTTTCATTCTCTGGTATAACTTTTACATCTTCACCCAGTATAAGAATTTTGGGCATTCCTTTGATATTTAGAGTCTGCATATGCTGCATAAATTCTTTTATATATTGGTCTTTTTTTCTCACAATAAGATAAATTTTCTTTTTAAGACCTTTAAAATATCCTTTCATCTCTGTCAAGATTCCTCGTAAGCGAATCAAGCTATTGATGTGGGGAATTATTATTTTATTTTTTTCTAGTGTAAGTTTTTGTGTATTGGGACAAAGTTTAAGTTCCATATATTGTGTGTTATTGACTTCAGGATGATCGTTAATAGTAACTTTATCATTGAGTGAACTAGCTCGAGTTGTAATAAATGCATCTTCGCTCATATTTTGTAATTCTGATATGGTTAATCGTGATAATGCGTCTGCAACCACATTCTCCTTTCCTTTTTTGTAGAATATTGAAAACATAAATTCTTCCAGTGCTAGGCGAAATTTAGTTAATCTACTTGATGGATTCTTCATAGAAAAAAGATACACGAGTGGTCTATGATCGGTATATAATTGGAATTCTCTTCCGTAAAGATATGGTCTATAATGTCGAATGGCCCAAACAATGGCTAGAAGCTCTTTCTCAATTGTTCCATAATTTAACTCGGCTTTATTCAGAGCTCGACTGGCGAAAGAAATAGGTTTACCATTTTTATTACTCAGAACAGCACCGATGGCAGATCCGGATGCGTCTGTATGTAATGAAAAAGTATTATTCTCACCAAAATCTGGGAAATCTAAAACTGGTGGGTTAATAAACAGGTCTTTTAAAGTATCAAATGATCGCTGGCAGGTTTCAGTCCATTTAAATGGAATATTTTTCCTTGTTAAATAATTCAAAGGCATACAAATTTGAGCAAAGTTTTTAATATGTTTACGATAATAATTTGCAAAAGCAACAAAGCGTTTGACCTCTTCTACATTTGTAGGTATTTGCCAATTTTTTATACACTCCACTTTTTGAGGATCAGGTTTAACTCCTTCAGCTGAGATGTAATGACCTAAATAAATCAAATTACGTTTGAGAAAATTACATTTAGATGGATTCAGTTTTAAGTTAACGTGTCGTAAACGCTCGAAAACATTAATTAAATTTTTATTATGTTCTTCCATTGATTTGCCAAAAACGATAATATCGTCGAGATACACAAGACATTTTTCAAGATTTAAACCTGATAAGGCAACAGTCATCATACGAGAAAATGTAGATGGACTAATTTTAAGACCCATTGGTAGTTTAGTCATTTGATATTGACCAGTAGGGGTAGTGAAAGCAGTTATTGACCTATCTTCCTTTTTTAGTTGGCATTGATAATAGCCTTGTGAAAGGTCTAAATGCGAAAAGTACTTAGAGCCTGATAGAGAATCGATCACTTCATCAATATTAGGTAATGGAAATTTATCATCTTTTAACACAGTGTTAATTTTTCTGTAATCTATAACAAGTCTCCATTTTTTAGTATCATCAGAGGATTTCTTTGGAACTAATAAAACTGGACTGTTCCATTCGGAGCTAGCTTCTTCGATTATATTATTTTCTAGTAATTTTGAAATTTCATTATCTAGCTGAGATTTTTGTGAATAAGGCAGTTTATACTGTTTTGAATAAATGGGCAAAATATTGTCACGAACTTTCAATGTTGCTTCATATATGTGGGTTGTACTAAGTTTATCGTTTTTAAGACAAAAAATGTCATTATATTTTACACATATTTTTAAAATAGCTGTTTTATCTTTATCTGAGAGATGTGATAAATCTAATTCTTTTAGCAGTTGATTAGCATGGGCACAATCACGTTTAGCTGAATTTACTTTAATAATAGAATAGTTAGAAGCAGGTTTTATGGTGGGTTTCAAAGTTTTTAAAGTGATAGGACGGTTTTGTAAATTAACAACACGAACCGGTATAGTACCATTAAATGGGTTGGCAATTGTGTTTGCTATATACACATATGGGCCAATTGCTTCGTTTAATACCACACAAGTATCGTTTATGTTAGTAGCAACATATACTATGGTTTCGGTTCTAGGTGCTAGGACACAAGAATTATGATTATGCATGGAAATAAAATTTAAATTCCTTTCCCTAAAGTTTAACATTGCTCCATGTTCAAGAAGGAAATTTGCTCCTATTAATCCTACAATATCTGATGGCAGAGTGTTTACAATATGAAAAAGGATGGGAAATTCTTGAGATGAAAAAGAGATAGATGTTTCTATGAAACCTAAGGTATGAGTTTTTCCATTAAGACCATTGATTTTTAAAATCTTTGACGTATTTATTGGTATATTAGATGGCAAGTAATGTTTGTTAAGTATACAACATGTTGCTCCTGTATCGATAATTAGATCATAATTTGTATTGAAGATTGAAAAAGATGCTTTAACGCTTTTTTTAGTTTCCAAATTAGCGAAATAAACACTCAATATCAATTGAGTCGTTTGAGTGTTCCGGTGTTTGAGAATTGTTTGGATTTTGCGAATCAGCTAAATTGATATTATGACCTATATTATTTGAGGATTGGGTTCTTTGTTGATATGATCTTGTATTGTAAGAGTTGTGGTATGGTCTAGATCTGTAAGGACGGCGCAATGTATTTGGATAAGATCTATGTGGACGAGACTGATGAAAATTCCTTTGATTATTAAATGCTCCTCTGGTTCGTGGACTATTCCACGGCCGGTTGTTAAAATCTCCACGGATGGGTCTGTAGTAGTTTGTATTATTTGAACTTCGGTTAAACGTTTGGCACCAAAAAGTTGCATCATCATTTTTATCACTCGGTTCACATTCTAGTGCATCTGAAATGGCTTTATTCAAGGTTAGAGGATTTCTTGCTTGTAAAAAGAATCTGGTGCTAGGATTTTGCAATCCATTGATGAATGCACGTACCGCTATTGGTTCTACTATATTAGTAGCGGCTGCTTCGTTTAAAAATGTACCAGATGAAACATGGGCTGCAGATAGTTTCGATGAAAGTTTTTCTATTGCTGTGCCAAATTCCGATATGGACTGTTTCGATTGCTTTTGTGACGCAATTTCTTTCTCAACAGCAAGTGGTGTCAATTGTACACTGAACCTGTTTCGTAATAATTGAAAAGCTTGTTGAATAGTGGTAGCTTGATCAATCGTTCCGTGTGCACTTCCAGATAAAGTGGTTTTTAGAAACTTTAAGATATCCGATTGGTTTACACCTTCCGAATAATCTTGTAGCAATTCTACACTTTCAATAAATGGATTCAAATCCGATGCAGAACCATTAAAACTTTTAACTAGCTTTAAAGCTAACTGAATGTCTAACTTTGGAGGCATTATGGATTCGGGTATTTTTTGAGATATTTCCACTACTTCGATTATGGATTCTGGTATTTGCAAAGGTATTTCCACTTCTTCGATTATAGCTTCTGGTATTTCTAGAGGTTTGGCAATTCCTCTACTAGATATTCGTTCTGATTTTCTCATATGTAATCCGGATTCGCTTGCAAAATGGCGTACACATTCACTTATAACACTCGAAATTTTGTTCACAAAACACTTAATTTTTACACAATCCAAACATAATATAATAATTTAATTTTGAGAAAAATAATTTAAATAAATTAGGTAAAACATTAGAATAAATAATGAATAAATAGAATAAATAACAAATAAATTTTTTTTTTTCATAAAACAGACACAAATTATAAAAGGATTCCACGTTAAATTTGGTTCAATCAATAAAATGATGAAGTGTAAAATTTAGTAGGAGAATAAAATATTTAACGCGGAACAAAAATTC
>KZ061801.1:150065-182952 GCA_002091835.1 Anopheles maculatus
TTTTTTTTTTTTTTTTTTACACATGGATCACATTCTTAGCTCGTTTAAACGTATTTTAATTTTTTTTCCGATATTAAAAATTGCTATTAATTATAATTCACGCACTGTATAATAAATCTATCATTTTTAACGCGCACACCGTATTACAAAATTTTTTTTTTTCGCATACATTTGCTCACTCACCTGGTTCGCTTGGGTTCAAGGGGTCATACAGCCACGTGGTTTCTTGGTGTCTTCAGGCTGTTGGAATCGCGATGGCGCATCTGCGATGGCGGGCTCGGCGTCGGTTCTCGATGATGTGTAAGCGATGGCGGATTCACATGCTTTCGGTGATGTATTCACGATGGAGTCGTCCCTCGGATGTCTTCTGGAGTTTTCACAGATGATTTCTTCACGGCTTGTCTCGTAACAGTTTCTTCTGGGCGACGGTTCTTCATTTACGGTTACATTTATGGCGAGTAGTGTGTAACATGTAACGTTCCGGAGAGTGGCTTAGTCGTGCGAAGCACGAAATAACGTAACATGACTCTCGGATGATTCCTTCGTTCTTAGCGTTTGTGTAGCGTTCGCTAAGTATACGGGTACTCTCTCGCTTATCATCGATAATCGTCCTCTCGCTGCTGGAATTGCGTGGACGTCTTAGCGGTTGTGTAGCGTTCGCTAAGCATTCCAATCTTCTCTCGCTCACTGCGGATAGCGTGTTCTGGCTGTATTGGTTGCGTGGCTGTGTTAGCGGTTGTGTGACGATTGCTAATCACGCTCGGGCTCTCTCACGTCGTTTGTCGTCCTCCAGCTGTTGTGTTGTGTTGCGATACATCTGGCTCGATGTTAATTTCAGGACGGTGCACTTATACACTTCACAATTTTTTTTTTTGTTTTCACGCACGCACTTCACGTTTAAAACGGACTCCTGGCAGGATCGCCATGTTATGTGTGACGAACTTTCTTTATTTTATGCACATGACGCCAGTACGGATGGTGGTGAGCAAAAGGAGACTTAGTGTGCTACGGTGCGCTTATTTATATCCTAACATTACACTAACACTATCTTAGTTACTATAAACTGTTATACTAAACTACAGGGTGACTCGCACCACAGATGGAAATAAATGTGCAAGTAAGTAAATTATTTATAAAACTAATTAAGCAAGTAAATGAATAAGTAAGTAAGTAACTAGGAAAATAAGTAAGTAACGAAGTTGCTATATATGGCTTAACGCCGTATTGTAAAAAAAATTAAACATAACAGCAAAACAAGCAAAAATAAGTATTTAAGTTAATGAGAAACTAGAGAAGGAATGATGGAAATAAATATGCAAGTAAGTAAATTATTAAAAAAAAACAAATTAAGCAAGTAAACGAATAAGTACGAAAGTAACTAGGAAAATAAGTAAGTAACGAAGTTAGTAAATAAGTAAGTAAGAAAGTAAGTAAGCAAGTCAGTAAGTGGCGAAGTAAGTAAGTAGTTAAGTAACGTAGAAAGTAAATAAGTAAGAACATCTACAGCTGCCCTTTTCTCACTTCTGCAGAAACAACTTTCTTACTTTTATTCTTAAAAGCAACGTATAACTAAATTAGCCGTAAAAACTAGTACTCGCCACCATAACATCACCATCAACAATTCCACCAAACAGTTAACAAACTCCACTACATACATGCAAGATCACTAGACACATTCGTTAAACATCATAACAACTTTACCACGTCCAGGGAAACAACATGACAGGGCAAAGCCATTTCATGCGGAAGCACGATTCTTACTTATTCTCGAACTTACCAACCAGAAATCAACAACACTCAGCGTCAGAAAAAAGGGGAAAAAATAAACTAAACACACAAAACTACAGCCACTGACTGGTCCCTGTGCTGGATGCTGAGAATACAAAACAAAACTACACAAAAACGAAACACACACTGAGGCAAAAAGATTCTCGAGTACGAGTTTATTTGCTCAGTCAAGTAACTGCAGCATGCGAGAGAGATGAATCTCGTTTCTAAAATATTGATGATGTTCCGAAGTGCAGCTCAGTAGTTACAGGGCCCGAGTAGCTTCCGAAGTGCGGGGTGCAGACAACTAAAACGGTTACACGAGAAGGTAAAGCGATGTCAAGACGCTACACCATCGTCCTTCCATTACGCTTCGACCCTGCCCGGCATACAGGAGTTGCCTTGCTTGCCTGCTGGTAAATTGAACGTCAACTTTGACTGCAGTGTGCAGTGCGGTGAGTGACTCTTTTGCACCAACCGCTGACATGACACGGTAGATTTGCAGCACTACACCACCAACAATGTACACGGTCGTACACTATTAAACTTGTACTTTTTTGACTACAAATTCGATCGGTTACAACTCGAACTGACTGCTGTAAAGGAGTAGTGAAGCGCAAATACAAGTTTTGATGCGTTGGAATGTTGAACGGATCCTGAAGCAATGTTTCTATTTAGGGGGACACCCAAAACAAAAAGGACAACAATCAGATTCAATCTCGTTCGAGAAGTTGGCGCGTAAGCTGTCGAACTTGCTTCCCGATCTGTTCTGAGCAAGATGTCAGATAGATCGAATGGCATCAGCATGTGGTTTAGCTTGGATGCTACAGTCATGCAGTCCCCCGATACTATCGTGACCGAGTATTCCTTGGTCGACATTCGTGTCCCAGCCGACTGCTACGGAGCATGGGACACCTCGAGAATAATACGGAAAATAAACAGAAACATTAATCCTACCCCCTGGTACACGGTATTTCGGTTGGAAGCGCAGATTATGGTGACATCACCGGGTTTCGGTTGCTTGCGGCTACATGCAGCATTAAGGGCTTTACGGGTAACAACAATATCCGACTCCGGGTAGGCAAAAGTGTGGCGTAGACGGAACACTGTGTCAAGAGTCCGCTTGTAAAAACAACCGGCCACCGATTGGCCGGATGCCGCGGTCTGGTGCTACTTCATTCCAGCAGAAAATCTTATCTACACCGGCATACTGGTGGAGGTTGAACATCGACGTTGTTGCTGGGTGAGATGAGCAAAATTTTGAAAATTTAATTTCTAGCGAACCATGTTCAACTTTCACCAGACGCAGACGAGTTTGGTGAAGCGGAACACATCTTTCGCGCTGGTTGGCTGACGGAAGAAGGCTGACAGTAACGCTAGTGCCAGTGGTAGATGAAATGTCACTGAACGATGAATAATTACCGATGATCCGTAGCACACGTCGGCAAAATCAGTTAATTCTAGCTATTTGGGAGCTATTTGGGAGTCTATTAAATGAAGGCATTAACTGCGATACGGATAAGTCTTCCGAAGCGCATGCAACAATCGCCTCAGTATAGCAGACGTTCGGTAAGGGTAAATTGATAAGAATATTGATTTTTAGGCATTATTTTGGTCTTAAATAATTATTTCTTTCTGTTGATATGGCACAGCGATTCCACATGCAGGAGCATTTATTATTATTATTATTATTATTATTTATTTCTTATTTTGTATGCCGCAAGGGTTTAACAAAAAAGTGTTCTTAGCCTAAACATCGGAGAGGGAAGTGGAATCACGAAGACGAGATCGGAAACGGGATGCGGGGATGCCAAAGTCGAATAGATGATAAGAATCATTAAAGGCCGCGAGCGCACGTAGGAAAGGGTCATTCTGGCCATGACGTGTACTACGAGTTGGGATAAGGAGCGGAGGTCTGTCTCGTAGACGTCGGGAGGGAACATAAAGCGGAATCAAGGACAAAAGCGCAGGAGCATCGAGTTCATGCGAGAGGAGACAAGCGATAAAATAGGAACGGATATGGGAGTATCGCGTTCTAATCGGTTCAAGACCCAGTAGTCGACAGCGATGGGGGTAAGAGGGAACCGAATCCGAGTACCCAACGAGAAACCGGCGCACGGCAACCCGGGTGAATTTCCGTTGTATCCTCTCGATCCTATCCATCGCTGTCTGGCCAGCTGGTGACCATACTACAGCAGCATGCTCCAATATTGCTCGAACCCAGCAGCAGTACAGTGATTTAAGACATATAGGATCACGAATTTCGGAGGACAGACGGATAATAAAGCCAAGCGTTTTGTTAGCTTTAGTTAGCGTGTTCTCTATGTGATCGCTGAAAGACAGTTTGTCGTCAAGCCAAACCCCGAGATCCTTAGTAGAAGTAACTCTACTTAATTTGGTTCCACGAAAGGAGTAATCCCACAAAACTTTGGAGGACAAACGACCAAACGATATAACACAACACTTATCAAGGCAAAGCACAAGACCATTGGAATGACACCAGGAATAGAAGGAATTAAGGAAGGATTGAAGGTTCAAACAATCGACGGATGAGGACACAGGCATATAAATTTTCAGATCGTCAGCACAACCCCAAGCGGAATCAAAGAAACTTCCAACACGCAGACACACGCTCTAACCCGCTGAACCCACGGATCTGACAAAACAACGGTGTGATTGATTCGTGCCCGCCGTGTGAACAAACTGTGTGATACAAAACGGCGCACAAAAGCAATTTCTCATCGCACCCACGCACGACACTTCCTTCCGAGGAATAGACGCCGACAACGATGACGCTCCCGGAAACGGTAGACAGCCCGGTAGCCGCCCGAAGCGATGCCATCGTCGTACAGCGTCGTCCACGAACCGTCAGCGGTACGTATCCGGTGGAATGATGTGACAAATTACGCCACACTGGTTGTTCGGGTCCCCCGTTCAAGCGCCTTTAAGATGGGAAATGAAGGATAGAAAAAAAATATGGTGACCATGCTTCGGTGATGCTTCACCTTCTTCCCAGAAATGTGTAATTTGTTTCAAATTTATTGGTTTAGTTTTTGGATGAACAATAAAAACTGGCAGAATTTCTGAACTTTTAAGAAGTTTGGTGTACCATCGGGCTGCAGCATCGCTCTGCATGAGTGTTTGCCTTATGGAAAGTGTTTTTTCTTCTACATCTTTAAAAAGGTGTTTACGCTTGGGCGTCAAACTAACTCAACGAAAACTAGTTTCGTCAAGTTTAATTAGTGAAATATTTCATCACTGGGTTAAGTGAAATATTTCAAAGGATAGTGAGTAGCGATGAGTGTCGCTCGCGTTCACGACACTCATAAGAATGTTTATATATAGGGCAGAAATCAGAAATACACTCTCTTGAATTTTGGAACTTGAAAGTAACACAACGTTTGGTAAATATTGCACAAAATCGATCCGAAACTCCGCGATTCTTCAAAAGGTTATAGAGCTTTAAAGTCGTAAAACAATAGTTAAAACTGTTAACGATAGTTAAACATTTTTCAAAGATTCCATGATCGCAATTCAAAGAAGTTCGTAGACTTCATTATACGTCACAGTCGAATTACAAGGATCATGTAATACATGTCGAGGTGTAAGAGATCTCGATGGTGCCAAAAATGTTCAAAACGCTTAATTTTGGACTACTGAAATATTTGACGGCGAACTACACCAATGATTGGAACCCTTATACCAAATACCTAGCTTCATACGGTGGATGCGTATCTCCATGCAACCAAGGAATGAGTAAGGTTTCGTTGGATACGCTTTACACGTGCCGACCATATTTCGGAAGAAGCACTATACCACCATACTCAAGGACAGCCCGAACTGGAGTGCATTAAAAGACTTTTATCGTGGAAAGGTATACGTTGCACTAGACCTTACGTTCAATTTGCTCTAGCGACTACTGATTCGATTTGGAGACAAATATTAAGAAGACTATCGCTTTCCCCAAATCTTTAACACAATAGTTTTGCAATCAAAAACTATATTAAATATAAGTGAACGAAATCACACAGTATTTGGTAGACACCACTAGCTGAACGTATTCAACTGCCGTTGTCATCTTCCAATCCTCTACTGCGGCGAATAGTTTAACGTCATCGGGAAACATTAATACCCTATATTTAGATCACAATACAATTTGGCAATATTTTCATCCGAAACGTAATTAAAGAATCAATTTCTAGTTCTATTGGTCTAATGATAGCATAACCTCGTTTCTACGTGGTTAAATATACAATATGGTCTTATTTTATTGTTCGTCTTTGTATTGGATGTGACGAACTATACAAAAAACTGATTTAGAACCTTATATTAGGCAAAATGTCTTCAGTACATGGAAAAAACATTAACTACAATAATTAGCGAGTCTTATAGTTGTAAAAATAAAAAAAAACTGGAAGGCATTAAAGTAGACATAAAGCTGCTATAAAAATCGAGCTAGTTCTTTTGACAAATAAAAGAATAGATGTTCACAACAATATAAATTTTTGTTGATGCTTTTAAAATTAATAAATGTTATAACGACGTGTTGAAGATAAGCGTGATCTGCTACCGATCCAGTTAGCGAGGACGACGACCCGGACAATCCATCCGAAGCATTCAACGAGGCAGAACGTGCGTGGCGTCTATTCCCGTGTGTGTCTAACATGTGACATTAAATGTATTTTGACAATGATTTCATCAGAATAGTATACAGAGAAAGTGTCCAATTATAGTATCATCTATGCAAGAAATTCATTGAAGTGTTAAAACAACAAAATCAAATCATATCGTCGAATATCGGCACCATAACCTCACTTTTAAGCTTACGCAAAATGTTTTTGCTCTAAATGTTTTGTGTGTCACTGTATGTGTTCATTTAAAGTAAACATTTGTAGAGTTTCGTAATATATTAAATATTTAGATTATATTCGGAAAAATATTAATAATTTTGATGGAGCATCATTAACACCTAAAACTTTACATAAAATATGAGAGAAACGTTTTATAAACAACTCAACCCCAATGCAAAAACAAAACAAAAAATGTTTATGAAACAATTGGTATACATATTTAAAACTTTAAACAAATAAATTTTAAATTTAAATGAAAATGTATCCGCAATGCGTGTAATGCCACCGGACGAGTTTTTCTTAATGTTTTACATCCACTTTCCACGAATAAAATGAACGAGAAGCGACACATCTGACACATTTCCCACTAACAACCGTTTCGAATGAAACAGCCCACCCAAAAACACTATTCGGAACGAATCCGGAAATTGATTGATCCAAAAATGCACTCCAACCTTTGCAGCACGATGGCTGGCACCGTTTTGTTCGGTTTTTCGATCCTTAGCCCAACATCCCGCCGAACAATAAAGCACCACAGCAGCCGAAATCAACAAGCAGCATTGAGTTACGGGCGCACGGTAGAATAATGAATATTTATCTCACTCGCTAAGGACCTTGGGTGCATGGTAGTGGCTGTTGCACGGGTGCTCGCCGAAGCTACAGGCATGTACAACTTTATCACCTCTGCGATTAGGTGTCTTTCGGTCGGAAAATGCTGGGCACGCTATTCGAAGCTTATTTCACCACAGTGCAGATGGAACAGTTCACATCGTTTAACGCACCGGAACTGTTACACGGAGGGCGGTGCGGATAGATATTTTGGAACTGTGCATCATCATCCCCGGGGTTCCAGGGCGTACCAGATCGTGCAGACGTTCGGTGTGAGAGCGAGGTGAATAAATTCTCTATTCAAATTTAATTCCGGCACGGGACCGATGCATCCTGTGCAGTTGAACGTTATGCTTTCTTTCGTTGCTTCACAAACGCTATCTATCACATTCTCATTGCGAACGTTGATCTGTGCGCACGATAATGGGTACGTACGGGAACCGTCGAATGGAAGGTGCGGAAAACTAGTTCTAGTTCCAGGAACGGCAAAAATGATTCACAAAAAAGTATTCATCCAGAGATGCAACTGAACGCTGCCCTCTCAACACTCGCCAGTGGGTATGTATCACCAAAAAATGCAGAACTATCTTTTCTCCCTCGCTTTTTATTCCCGGCTATCACGTGCAATTGAGTTTGAAAACACTCTCCAGTATGGTGATGATGTACCAGAACTCAAAATAAAAAAAATCAGGAAAAAAAATACAAAAAAACAAGAGTATGACAACCCCCTGTTAGCATTTCTGCATCGTTTTTGGGCGGGGAAAAAGATGTTCTTTTTCACAAATGCACAATTTCACTTGGGAATAAAGCAACAACAACAAAAAAAACACACTGTGAATAATTTACCCAGTTGGCCCACTTTTCGAAGCGATTTTCAGTCCAACTGGTTCAATTGCAGCTACGGCGCTCCGTTTCTACATGGCAGTATCAAACATGCAAAAGTATTTGACAAAAGAAAAAGTGAGCAAAACATATCTCAATCCAAGGTTTGCTCGCCAGTAGCTGCTATGCATGTATGGGCCAACCTAGCATTTCCCGTAGCAAAGTAGAAAATAAAACATGAACAGTTGAACGCTGCACGGAAACTGTGCTTTTTCAGAATTGAGAAAAAGCAAAAAATGAAACGCATATTTCATGAGGTCACTTGCGCCTAGTTACCGTGATACAATCTAATTGCGAAATTATCTGCTAGAATAATGGTTGGGTTGAGGAGATGATTGAAAATTTTGTTTTTAGGGTAGTATGAAAAGTCTTCCGTGTCAGAAGCGAACATGAATAATTAAACTGGATTTTTATAATTAAAATGGAATGCATACATGTGAAATAAACCTCGAGTAAGAAGAGCTGTAGTTAAGGACAATATTTAATAATGAATGATGATTGAGGTATTAGTGTAAGCAGCATGGACAGCTCACTTGTCCGTGAAAGAACTTAAATAAAAATTAAAAACAAAACAATTATTCACAAAAACCTTTTTTAACTACTCAATGATACAGAACACTCAGTGAAGGACGAAACAATAAGATCTTTTAATTTTTAAGTCTCATCTGGGCCGTTCCCTCATAGTGAGGACTGACTATCCAACTATGAGGTAACAATAAGTCTAGTAAGCCAGAAATGGCAGGCATGACCAAGAGGTCGTTAGGCCAAAAAAAGAAGGATCTTTCAGAAACAAGAACATATTTAGATCCATCAGGATCTAGCTTTATCGAACAATCAGGAACTTTGATTGACTTTACCTGTTCTGATGACAACATGAAAAAGTTAAAAAAAGGATCACAATTTTGTATTGTTTTGAACATATCCTTGGTGCCTGACTACGACAAAAACGAAAAGGTTTCTGACTGCGGAACAATTAGCATTTTTATCGTCAGTATAATATTAATCCTGCATACCTTTAGTTTGTTTACTGCTCCAAGTAAGCCGGAGACAATCCTTCGATCTCGAAAGGTTGTATCGAAATATTGCTCCTGTCACAGTAAATTGAATCGGTTAAGGACCAAGCACGACAACATCTTGCTTGCATTTTGAAAAAGCTCGGTTATAATAAAACTAGTTACTTTCTTAATGAAAATTAAGTAGCTGCTAATATTTTTACCAAATTTTGGTAAAGTTATGTTTGATATAGGATGACTACATATGTATATTTATATAGAAAATATAAAGAATGACTACATAACTTATGGAATTTATAGTATAAAACTATCCAACACTAAATATGTAATGCAGTATAAAGCACATCATTACGATATTGACTATGTTATCGTTATTAACTCTTTAAATCTTTCAAACCCATGCCAACGAAGTGCCAAAACGGATCAAAACCAACAAGCTTTGGAGCATCTGATCTGACCTGACTCTAAGTTAGGATTTTTGTTTGTAAACCAGATAGTTTTGCTCGCCTTTTTTGTATAGAGCACTAGTTAAAACGTCAAAACGAAATACGAAAAAAAACTGGCTTAGGTCATCATAGACCACAAAAAGTATCGTGAGGGTTTCAAACACAAATAACAGGGTGATCAGACTGTTTTCCATTACTGTATCAATACGTCCAGACCATTCTTTATGCATGCAAACCGGTGCCCGAGGCAAGAGTGATAGTAAATTTCTGCATTACTTTACATCTTGAACAGAATCTACAGATAGCTTAAACTCAAAATAAAATCGTAGTATAAATCTCCGATGTGTCAGATAGATCGAGTTTTAAAAAGATACCAATCTTTAAAATGCATTTTAATCAAATTAAACCTATGCAATAACAATTTCAAATTGAAATTAGAGAAAATAGCGAATCAATGCAAATGGATTGAGCAAACTTCAAAAGCAGGTTTGCAATGTTTTGATTCTGGTTAGTCTTGTTCACCCACAACATCGGGCGGCACTTTTGTAAGCTTGTCTGGCGTCTCAAGGAAACACCCTTCCAAAACCCTACCAACATGGCCAAACTTTACATGTCAACGTCCAAAACGGCGCGCTACACACATTCGCTATCGCAATCGGCATTTGTTGCTGCCCCAGTGCACTCAGTGACGCCAGTATTACACGGTTCCTTGACGCGGATAAGATTTGCATCGGTACAATTCGCGCCTCGCGCACTAACACGTAAAACGTGTTAGTGGTGACGTTTAGATATTACGCCTATATGGTTACACGTTACACTTCACAACGCGACACCAGAGTGATTCATTTCGAGTTTCTAACCGGACCGTCAAACCAAACCAAACAAGGTTATCGAATGGAATAAAAGCAATTTGCCTACTCTACAACAACCCTGCAGTGTGGGATGATACCAGCATCAAGGACGAAATGAAGCTGTTTTTCTCTTCTTCTGCTTCGAAACCGATGTCGCTAATGGAGTCTAGGTATGGGGTAAAATTTGATTTGTGTGAAGTGAAGTACTGGTTTTTATTGCTGCTCGGATAAGCGAACAGTTTTTGCTTCCATCCAACTACTCAGCAAATCTTGCAATTTGTCCGGTACCGCTAGAACGAAAGGATCTGGGAAAGGAATTTCACAACCAGATCCACACTACAAATGGGCTATCGGTGTACAAATCGTGGGCGCACTTTAGCATGAGTTGATGATCAAATAAATCATATCCAACCGCGCCCGGAGCACCGAATGTATCAGCCGCCGGTTTGTGGTGCGCCCGTTGGTGCGAAATAGGACGTACGGCTCGGTGAAGTAAACATTCACCCTACGCAGCCGGATACGACTGCAATGCAGCTGCACTCAACGCCAAACTGACGCCATAAGCCCCATATCCAGCAGCTGGAGAATGTTATATGATTGACACATGAACTTCTCGCTGTGAATCCGTGCAGGGAGTCTACGTTGGGTGGGTTCGGACTGCCTGTTTGCCCTTCTTCACGGTGGGATGGATGATGTCGACTAAGACAAGACGATCTCGATGGGCTTAGGTTGTGCAACGATCTATGGTTGTTTTAATAACGTATCTTCTGCTTCATATGGTGTCATATGGCCAAATGATTACGTTTTTGGCTAAATAAAACACACACAATTTGTTATCTTGATCTAATTCTTTTTTGTGAAAAATGTAGTTTGAAAATAAGGAACAAGAGGTAATACGGTCAACCAATAAGCAAATTATTTTTATTTTCACAAAACATGTTACATGTTATCAACACTTCAGCATCTTTTTGATTGTCGACAGTCATCAGAGTAAAATATCCTCCAAAATCTTTTTTTAAATTTATTTGTTGTACATGAGTCTCTGAAAATATATATATAAAAAGTAAAACTTATCTACTTATACATTCTTAGCTGCGCTAAGGGTTTGGATTGCAGCGGAAGTCCTCGATAACACTCACGATCTAGCGCCATCATGTGCCAATCTAATACCCCGGCAGACAGACATTACGAGCTCTTGTCTGTTTAAGTATATTCCGTTACTATTGTCATGACATGACCATCTCATCGGAGTCTGGCGAGTCTAATTTGGTGCACAATAGTGAGGTTATTGTAAAGTTCATACCACTCTTATATTCACATAAATGGCTTCTGCATTGTTCTGACTATGACAACACCAATTTGAAGCTATTTTTATGTGCTTCCTTTCGAAAATGTTAGTATGTTCGCTGAAGATCTTAAAATCTTCCTTCCTGTGTCCTCGTCTACTGATTGTTGCTGTCTCCAAAATTTCTTCAATGAGATTTCTGTTCGATGTGCTTCTAATGAACTCTTATTTTGTCCGCAGAAGTCCTTACATTAAGATCCTTACAATACGTGGCATCGACATCAATCGTGTATCCCCCATCAAGAATCGCAGTGTTTGCCTTGACACGAAACCCACGTTTAACGAACGTTTGCCAACGTTTCGTCTAATGTGCTTGATCTTTTCTATTCGAAGGCATTGTACTGTGGATGGGTGCGATCGATCCTCGATTATGTTTTAGTGTGTTTAGCGCCAGTTGACGGGCGATTTCTTTGCTCCTACCTAACCCTATCACTGTCGCTTATTAGGCCTTGAGTCCCTGCTAACCCGTCATTCCCCAATACCATCAATGCTCCTTTTCTTCTCTCGTCTATCTGTTTTCACGAACCTTCTCGTCACTTGCGTGAGAGACCTCCTCTTCATATTCCTATCAGTCTTATGACTTACGGTAAGAACGATCCTTGTCTTTGTTTGCAAGTAGCATTCAATAACTCTCATCATCTGTTTGACCATCATGTCCCGTAGACACTCTTCCTTATTCTTTCCTTGAAGCTAGTTTACTACTGTTGCAGTAGTTGCAGTACTACTGCTATGCATATCACCAATATTCAGACCAATTATTAAAGACTAATGAAGACTTTCTTTAAACGAATTCCAAAACAACATAGGAAAAAACATTTAGTATAAAAAAATATTCAAAATTGAAAAAGGTAGACCTGAAAGTAACAACAGCACAGTAAGAGAAATAACTAATAGCAAAACGGGATAAATAAAGCAAACAAAATTAAAGTTAAAGTCATACAACAAGCAATAAACAGAAAAAAACTGTAAAGAGTATTTACTACATTACGAAAAACAATATAACCCTTTCCCAGGTAACTGTAATCAAACGAAAAAAAAAATTACCTTACTTACTGGAAACACCTTCAACACTCGCCCTATTGGCACCCGCATGCGGTGTGCATAATCGAATGCTTTCACTAAACCGTGTGCACTTATGCTGCTGTTGTTCTATGTTTATCAATCAGATATGTCAATATAACGGTACCGACACACTTTGCTTCCTACGCGCAACCCAGCCCAGCGGGTGGTGCACTGGAATGTGTATCGACGTACGCGAGTAGGAATGCATTCTTTTTGCAAACAAACAGGCGCACTCGTCTCCCAGTAACTCTGCACGGCCAAAGTCCAGTAGTTTGCGTGCGTTGCAGCTGATACGTGATTTCAACGCGAAGCAACAACAACAAAAAACAGAGGGCGCGTGCATCTCGTGTCGGGGTGCTGTTTTTACCTCTCGTAAACTGTAGCACACAATGTTACGATAAGCCACTTTAGCGTTGCGCCGGTTACTACTAATAGCCATGTTTGGGTACGGGCGCAATCTTGGTGGCCGATAGGAACATTTGCCTCGTGCAGTCGGCGAGCGTCTCCAGAGTGCGGCAAGAGAATGGCTGACCACCGGAAGCGTGTCCAGTCCGTCGTACCGAGACTAGCAGCTCGTGGCTTCTGTGGTACCGTTCCATTTCTTTGCGGTTCCAACCTGAACACGTGGCCTCCAGCGTAAGTTGAGGTAGTGCACCAACCCGCTAGAAAGTATCACAAATATGGCACAATGGCATCCGGCTGTAAGGGTGCGGTCTTCACAAACCATAGGCTATCAAAAGGAATGCCTCCCTTTCGGACGAAAAAAAAAAGCCACTTGTCTGCTCCGGCTTTGGCCCAGCCCTCCCAGTACGGCACCTAACGAGCCGATACTATCCGCACAGGTTCCGAACGAAATGAAGGGAGGTCACAAAAATGCCCTGCAAGGCTTTTAGATCGTTTCTAATGTTAATAAAATAATAGCACCGCATTAACATTCCTGCGAGCCACAATATGACCGAGCGGGCGACCTGACGAACCGATCACGAGCCGGAAGATCGCAAGGAAAAATCCTCCCACTAAAGTAGCAGCCAGGAAAATGACCCATTCTCCGGTGGCCCTTCGTGGGGATTTATTTGGTAAAATCTTTATCCACCCAACTGCTCACCCCAACTGTCCCAACAGCTCTCCCAGCACCGATACACCGATCCACCAACCGTGAAAGTATTTAGATTAGAAAATCGGGAAAAGCCGGCCCAGGATGTGATGCTGATGCAGCATAAAAATATGCACAAAACCCGTCCCGACTTAGTACCTTGAGGGTATGACAGGTTTAGCGTGTGTGTTTTTTTTCTTCTCCAATTTCTATCTTTCTTTAACATTCGCTCTCCCGGTGCAACAGTGTCACGAAAACGAAAACTCACCCGAACCTGCTGCTCCGCAAGATGCTCCACGCTTCTTGCTGAATCAGCATTATCGGTAATCGGGAATCCTTCCGTCGCAAACAATAACCTGAACGGGCCTGCCGGATAACCGGCACTGCACGACGAGAGAATGAAACAAAAAACGATGCTCCGACACTTCGTTTGCCATGCAATGTGCAACCGTTTGCAGACATGCGAAGGTTGTATATGAAAACAGGGCAAGAATAAAACAATCAGTGGCTATAAATTTTAATCTTTTGCCAATAATCTCCATACAGAAGTGGCTGTTACCGTACTGGTGGTGAGTGTATGGTAGAACCTATTTGCCCGCGCTATGCAAAACCATAGTTGGGAGGATTCAATTTTGACTGTGGAACCGACCCTGCCGGAGGTGCTCTTTTGTATTTCAAAGGAAAGAAAGATAATGTAGGAATGGAGTTCTAAGCAAAATTAAAGGAGATGAAATTTTTAAGTGGAAACTATCTTATCCTGACTATCGCTGCTTTTGTGCCTGAAGAAGTGGTATCAGTTGATGAGAGAAGTGTTAGGAAATTCAGTTTAATTTACTTTATAAAGTATAGCAATGATGACTTACAGTGCGTATGTTCCGGAACAGATGTTTGAACTAGTTACTATTATTCGAAAAAGGTTACAAGGATCGTCCTAGAACGCCATACAAGTTATAGGTCGTATTGTTAACCCAAACACGCATTTAAACAAGTGCTCTGCCAGGCTTTTTTCTTAAAATATCCTAAAGCAGTAGTCCTTTAAGATCTTTTCAATATTTATTCACATGAACTGCAACATGCAATATTACTTACTTAGGTATACATCCAACTAAAACCCAAAACTGATTGAAATTTGAGAAACCAATTGCAAGCGACCCCATCTTGACAGATTTAAAGGAATCGTTTTCGGTTAAAACTCCCATACATCACTCACCTTGACTTAAAGGTCGCCGCACAAAAAACCGAACTCCAGTGCATCCTCGTACAGGCACCAGCTGGAGTAATCGCTTTTGCGGTTCCATCCTCCAGCTTTTGCGGTTCTTTAAGCAGCAGATGATTCCCATTGGCATGCTATCGATCCATCGGTACGGATCGAGCGTCTTCCTAACCGCACGAATCTCGTAAACCTCACTGCTGATTTGTGGCTGCAAATAGGTTCTATCCTTTCCCGAAATGAAACGAACATTCACCAAACAAAAAAAACCCGGATCGGTACTGAATCCGGCAATGTCTGGCACAGTGTACACAGTCCCTTGCGCAATTGCGGCACCGTATCGTCGAGCTCCGGTTTGCCCATCTGCAAAGTGCACCACCACCACCACCACCACCCGATCCAGCGACTCTATCTGACCAGCTCGAGGGCTTTGTCATTACAACCATTTTGCGTTATCAAGACGATAACTTCACGTCGCAAACGGTACTACGGGTACGGCTGTACGACGGTGACGTTACTTTACCCCGGTTCGTCCGCACATTTAGGCCATCCCGGGCGTGCACAATTGCCGGAAGCACAAAACCGAGCAACTGGAAACATGGTATGGCGGACCCCCGGTCGGTTATCAAAATGGCGAATCAACATTGGCAGCAGCTCAGGAAGCTAAACGTCTCCGGGCGAAATGCGGAAGGAGGTCTTCGGGTTCCTCCGTTTTCGGGGTCGCAGAAGGTGGCAGAGGACTACAATCCCGCCCTATCGCGCGCTATGCGTTTTACATGGCAAGAATTCACGCCCACGACAACTGCCCTCCGGGAGGAAAATGGGCGATAGCGAGTGAGCGATAGCTGCGTGCCTTTGGTAAATTGCACCTGGGAAGGGTGTAGTAGTAGTAGTAGCAGCAACAGCACGGCCATTGTGCTGCAACGCCGCGTCGGAAATACAATAATGCGTAGTGAGTGAATGCTTTTCAACATGATCTTAAATCAGCGTGCTTAAGGTTATCGTCTTTCGGGGGCTGGCATTTTTTGAGGCTATATTCTATACACTTTGCTGCAGATAAACTAAAGTGAGAAATTTTTGTTAAGCATGCATCATACCTTTTCAAGCATGATTACGTTAAAGAATCAAGTTACCAACTTAAGCGAGCACGCAACCAGTTTTACTGTTACTTAAACGTATTGAGGAAAAAACTTCCTTATCACAGAAAACTGTCAATCCGATTGAATTAAGCCGATGATCGATGAGGCATGTTATTTTGAAGAACACATCCAATGGTCACTTGCATAATTAAATGATAACGCTTTATCTAGACTCAAGCATCAACACAAGTTCCCATGCAAATTGTAATTGGAAGTGCTCGGTAGTCTAGGACGCCAGTCCGTAATAAAACTACACCAACCATTTGCTGACACAATGCAAAAAAAGAAAGAATCTCGTAAATCTGCAGTACAAACATTCTCATCCAACGCATCCACCATCGTCCCAGATTGTAAAAAGCTTTTATATGCAGAGGTCTAGAAGATTATGCCAATTTCTGACCTTGTCAAAGACTCCAAAACTTTTGGTTTCAATTCAATTGATAATGCCAAAATAATGTTATGCAGGTTCTTCTTCTTCTTCTTTTTCTTTCGTGGCCTGCTCCTAGGGGGCACGTCTAATAGCCAGGGCCTGGTGTCCAATCCGTTTCCAGGAAACTCGGTCCATGGCTGCACTCCTCCATCCCCGGCTGCATCCGATATCCCTCAGGTTAGACTCCACTTGATCCAGCCAACGAGCTCGCTGGGCTCCTCTACGCCTCGTGCCGAACGGGTCGCTGACGAGCACTTTCCTGGCAGGGCATGAGTCCGGCATCCTCATCACGTGACCCAACCAGCGTATCCTTCCGGCTTTGACAACCGTCAGGATGTCTGCATCGTCAAACAGCTCAGCTAGCTCGTGGTTCATTCTCCTTCTCCACACGCCCTGCTCGCACACAACGCCAAAGATAGTCCGTAGCACCCGCCCTTCGAAAATGGCGAGTGCATTAGCGTCCTCTGCCAGAATAGTCCAGGACTCGTGCCCGTAGAGGACTACCGGGCGTATCAGTGTGCGATATATGGCGCATTTCGTGCGTTGTTGGAGTCTTCTGGATCTCAGGAGTTTGTGGAGTCCGTAGTAGGCACGATTCCCCTGAACAATGCGCCTTCGGAATTCGCTGCTTACGTTGTTGTCCGAAGTTACGATCGTGCCAAGGTAGCAAAACTCCTCTACTACCTCGAGATCGTCGCCGTCAACTAATACTCTGCTTCCGAGTCGTGCTCTATCACGGTCAGAGCCTCCGGCAAGCAGGTACTTTGTCTTCGTCGCATTGAGCCTCAATCCAATCCTATCGGCCTCGCGTTTCAGTCGGGTGTACGCTTCCCACACCGCCGCAGATGTTCGCCCGGTGATGTCGATGTCATCCGCGAAGCCAAGGAATTGGAGAGACCGGGTGAAAATCGTGCCCCGGATATCGAAGCCCGCGCTTCGCATGACACCTTCCAGAGCGATGTTGAACAGCAAACAGGAGAGTCCGTCCCCTTGCCTCAGTCCCCTGTGAGATTCGAACGAATCCGACAGCATGTTCGACACTCTCACCTTGCACTGCACACCGTCCATTGTAGCCCTCAACAGCCGTACCAGCTTCGCAGGGAAACCGTACTGCCGCATGATGTTCCATAGCTATCTATGGAACGATCTATGGTGTCGTAGGCTGCCTTGAAGTCGATGAACAGGTGGTGCGTGGGGATCTGGTGCTCCCGGCACTTCTGGAGGATCTGCCGTAGAGTGAAGATTTGGTCGGTAGTGGATTCCCTCCAACAAATCCAGCTTGGTAGCTCCCGACGAAATCTGTAGCAAGGGGCGCAAGCCTGCAGAAGAGTATTCGGGACAGGATCTTGTAGGCAGCATTCAAGACTGTGATGGCTCGGAAGTTAGCACAGTCCAGTCTGTCGCCCTTTTTGTACACTGGGTGAATAACACCCAGTTTCCAGTCGTCCGGTAGTTCTTCCTGGTCCCATATCCTAACAATCAGCCGATGCATAATCGCGGCAAGCCTCTCCGGGCCCATCTTGAATAGTTCAGCCACCAGCCCATCACTGCCAGCTGATTTGTTGCATTTTAGCTGTCTGATAGCACTGATGACTTCATCCAAGGATGGCGGAGGCACTTCGTCATTATCATGCTGGCTGTTGTAGTGTTGCTCTCCTCTGCTTTCTGCGCCTGGTCCGTTCTCTCCTGTATCCGCTCCGTTCAGGTGTCTGTTGAAGTAGCACTTCCATCTATCGATCACCTCTCGTTCGTCCGACAGGATATCTCCCTCTGCATGTTATGCAATGTATGTATGTTATGCAGGTTAACATCAACAAATGCAACGTTCTTGAGAAAAAATTCTCATATTAAATTTTTTGGACAGCACTCTTACATTTACAGACTTAGCTGATAATCCCAAAGTAATCCATAAGTACTCCATACACCAGGCTTTATAGTACGTGTTTACAAATATTTAAAGGATTTGAAGTCTTCCGAACCCATTTAGTGTTGAATCCTTATACTGTGCAATTACCCAACCGATTTTAGATTTTGCGTGCATAACAAAGATATTTAATCAACAAAATTAAATCAATGCTAAATCGTCCATGATTCTGTGACTCTATGCGTCTTCCTAATCGTACTAGGTACCTTTTGTTTGGACTACAACCGCTCGAACATAAAATAATGATGGCACAGTGCATATACTCTACATAAACTCTTGAATGGAAATATTGACATCCCGTCAATCCTTGAAAAGATTAGCTTTAAAGCTCAGCACTCTTGAAAAAAATGTCGGTTTTAAAAAAGTCTAAATGACATAAAAACCTTTGTAGTAGTTTTGTTTAATTAGACGTTTTAAAATTACGTGTTATTTATTTATTTATTTCGTTACGACTATAAGACGTTTAAGATCACTGAGTGGTCTTCCTGTATTGCGGATTTAAGGCCTTCTATTCCGAGGTCTTGTTGCTGTTTCTTTGGAAGTTGATGCCCTTATTCTTTGTCCGGATGTCTTCCTCGACATTTTTAACGGCATCGCTGGTTTTTTGTTTGTTTGTTAACTTTATTGTTGTCGTTATAATCCATCGTAGCGCCTGCAAGACTCTGAGATATATTGAATAGATAAGCCAACAAAATTTGATGATTAGATGTTCACTCAAAAATAAAAAATCAATCGTGATTGCTCTTCGTTGTACTTCTTACCAACAAAGGTAAAAGACAACATGCTTGTGGAACATACTTAAATTTTCACTTTAAAGTATTAAATTTACGTTAGCACACATACATAGATATATCATATGTGTTTACTGTGTATAAAAGTGTCAAGTTTTTATTGCGCTATTGGTAAATTGCTTAAGACAGTACAAAATTCGCAAAATTCCGTCCACAACCACAGCACAACCAGAATGTAACGCAAGAAATAAAATCAAAACCATAATTAAAACTGTTCCAGCAGCGTAGCAGCTTGCTATTTTCCATAATTTCACTATCGCCACTCACAGATTGCCGTTGCCGGAGAACATCGCACCTGGAAGATATTTCTCGGTCCGTCTGTTTTTCGGGCGGAGTCTGTCGCTGGCACTATGATTATGAGCGTTTGCTAGTGTATTATAAGCCGGGCACACCAGCACCATTACCTCGGTCAACAGCTTCTGCGGCCACAAAACTGACGGCACAACATGGTTACATGAGTTGGCGTTCGCTGCTTATGGTCTCACCACACACCAACAGAAAAAAGCGCTTTCTTCCGTGATTTCACGGAACATAGACTCTCATTTACATATTTTTAATTACATCAGCCGCTATCGCTTTCAGCTTCTGTCTCTCGTCGGTTTTTTTTTGTCTTACTTAACTTTCTACCTGAGTGAATCTCGGACCGCTTACTACGTATACTACCTGCCGTTGATACTAATCCCACCATATCTTCCTCAACAGCAAACCAAATGCCTGTGTTCTAATCTCTACTACCAGCGTTTCTTTATGGGGGACTTGTTTTTTTTTTGTTGCTTTTAATAATTCTTTTTCCCGTACCCCCATGCAGTACGGTCGGTGTCTGCAGATTCTTTCATCTTAATTATATTTGACGGTTGAAAACATACCCGCTTTTGCTTTTTGCTTATCTTATCCGTATCTCGTTTCACTTCCGCGGCTCCCACTGCGGAAGAACAAATTATATTTCCACAAGTCTCGGCGAACGAGACGGCGATGGATGTACGCCATTACAGCGTTTACAGTCAGTGTACAATGTGTAGCCGAGAATCGGTACATCATAAATGAGAGTAGTGTTTGCGTTTGATGTAGATTTTCCGCTACCAAAATATCTCTGCTCACCATATCCCGTTCGTTGTACAAAAAAAAAAGGGAACCGACATCCTATCTGTTTTACTAGCGCAAATTAGCTACAGTTTATAAAAAAGAGGAAAGAAAAGCAAAACAAAAAGTTACATTTTAATCAAACCCTTCCCGCTTTGTGAATTAATTCTTAGCTGTGTACTTATGTTATGAGAAAACATTTTTACCTTTTCATCAAACAGCTGTAATGTACACCATCTAGCAAACAAACCTTGCAATGTTTCCAACCACAAAGACAGCAAACATTATTTGCACACCTAATGATGTTTGGTTTATCGTGATTCTTTTAGGATCACTCTCCCTTTCGAAAACAAAATGCCCAGATTATGCGAAAACGGGTTCACCAAACGCACAACATTTGCAGGATATCAATCAAGTCCGGCACTGCTGCAGGGTTCATCCTGGCCAGTGGCAGTCGACGACGCCTAAATAAACTATCTTCTCTTACTGTTGATTTTAATTTGCAACCAATGCGGCTGTTCCAGGTGATTGATCACCGGACCACGTTTTTTCGGGGGGCTCGACGAAACAAATTTTCCCATATTGAACCCCATTTCCGACGATATTCGCAAATCCAGAATTGCCAGCTTTTTACTGAACCTCACGTTCCCTTATGCCGGCGCGAAACACGATTTCGGTTCAAACGACCACGCCACACTTTGTTCCACATTCTGCACAAAATGGACGCGAAGTATCGCAATTAATGTAATCCCCTCAAGCTACCCATTTTCTACCATCTTGACATCTGTCAAAACATTTGCTTCACGGGGCGTACGCGTCTATAAACTACCGAGCAGAACCGTTTGTTTGCCTGGCTGCGTCCAATACCTTTTCTGGTATGTGGCTGCGTTTACCCAGCGCGCTGTGGGAAAACGTTGCATTAATCCAACGTATCGAATCTGCACGGTTTTGTTGGGATTTTGCGCACACTCACACACACACACACACACGCACCGAATCCCATATGCTCGAAGGCAGAACTGCATCGCCACGTTTCGGTCTGCGATGCGAATTCGGTTCGCACAAAATTCGAAACACAAAACCTCCCTGCCCTGGTTCGGACGAACGTAAATATGGAATCGCCATCAATCATATTTAACCTCCTTTACGGTCGTGTGTGCGCTCAAAATCTCCACACAAGCCTTTCTTCGAATGCGCTTCAGATTATTTAATTAACTCATAATTCAACCCACACACAAGCACACTCACTCAACCTTGCCTCTGTCCAATTCCCATAGATGAGCCGGCGAACGGGATGAAGCAGCACTGCACAGAATGTGTACCGATATGCACGACACGACTGTACGAATGGACGGTGCGCAATAGTTTTCGGGATTAACACCTCACACAGCACTCCGAGACTACACACGGACGAGCGTCATCGCGTGGTACATCTCCGGAACACCTCCACACACGAAACACATCCCAGACGTCTAACGACCATTAGTGTTGTGTGGACGGAGCCGGATGATGGAGGGATGATGGGAGGATGTTTGTGTAGGCGAGATGAACCGACCAACATCATTATTATTGTGCTGCTTCGAATGCGTTACAAGAGATCCCGTAATTGAATAAATCTCGCGACATAAGTGAAATAGGAGAAGAAACAGCCGGGGGGTTCTTGGTCGGAATTTCCTACCCGAGCCACCCTCACGGCTAATTCAATTGACGTTCGCGGGGACGCTACAAAATCTAGCCTGTTTCCTTTAACAGATATCCGAATCCAATGAGGCTGATTGGTTTGATTAGTTACTGAAAATGGACTGCACGCGAATGGACACCCATTCCCGCTCGTACGCTCGAGTTACCCTCAGGATGGTTTCACTACCACAGGAAGGAAAACAGAACCTTTATCGGGTTGTGGTGCTGGTGTTGTTGAATACATTGACCCCTGTTGGTCAAGCTAATGGTACGGGATGAAGCATATCCGACGCTTCTTGGTGCGCAAACACATCACCAGGAAGTAGGAAGACACGATATATACCACAAACAAGTGGCAGCTGTGGTTAAAAATTAAATTACTTCCATTTAAGCTGATATTGCACCTAGGCAGAGTGTTGGAAGGTGATGACTGGGCAAGATTAAAGCAACATTAGAAACGGATTTACACTGTTCAACAGGTATAAAAGGGATATCGTGGAGAAAACATATTTTTATGGGTTAAATATAAATAAATGTAAATAAAACTCTGCTATAACTTTAGAAGAAATCTGTGCATTAGTTTGACAATAAGACTAGTTAAATAAATTTTGTACAATATGGAAATCGCATAAGTATTTTACGATTACAAACTTAAGATGCAGATGATGCAGACATCGAATTTTCAGTTAATGTTAAGCTAAATTAACTTTACCCGACTCTGAACTAGTTATTTGCGATATTGGGTCTTTGGGACTTAGAATTTATAAGGGATTTAGAAGAATTTACGGAAGAGTATCTATTCTGTCACTGCCTTGAGTATTTATAAATGGATAAATGAGCCCTCTGGATTCCTTATATATTAGGCATAGATAGATGTGCATGACACTATGGAACGGAACGGAAACACGGTCAGTGAAAACTGCTGCCGAAATCCTCGGCTCGAAGATATCGCTGACAGCATTAAACACCCAGGGTATTTCTAGAAACTGATCAGAAGAGCCGAATGATGTCCTGTGGTTGGTGATAACGTGCAATGTAAAAAGGCCCTCTAAATGCTCATGACCTGCGGACCACAAATCCGCAAATAAAATATTTAGGATATCGATATGTACGGGATGTCCCTAACAGCTGTTTAGTTACTATGATCCGCCTCTGTTGTCGAGAGCAGCTTCGGTGTGTTGATGCGGCCGTCGTGAAGTCCCTCGATGAAGGACAGTTTAGAGTTAAAGATTCGCTATTCTAAGGAAGGCAAACCGTGCAACATACTATACGTGACGTATCTTTAAAAGAAAAAGAGTAAATTCTTATCGATAGTTTTTTTTTCTATTGTAGTTTCTTTGCAATGCTATCGAGGGTGGACTGCGAATTCTCTCCCCCAATCATACCCTCCCCAATCGGATAAACTATGCTTCCTAATTATTTAACGTTCCGTTTGAAGACAGGACAGAAGAGCTCGTTGGACGCCGCCAACATTTAGAACAGACACTGACTGTCCGCTTCCTCACAATTTAACCATATCACTTATTCTCCAGAGGGTTAGGATTTCCCTGTATTCCCAAGCTCAGATATCCGGAGAGATCTGTAAACGTACAGTATGCTGTGGAATTATTGAGCAGATGTAGAA
Organism: Anopheles maculatus; assembly: GCA_002091835.1. NCBI lineage: Eukaryota > Metazoa > Arthropoda > Insecta > Diptera > Culicidae > Anopheles > Anopheles maculatus. Next base: position 173,862 of record KZ061801.1, read on the forward strand.
TGTAGAGAGCCTAAGTTTTCCTCAGAGAGAGATTCCCATACCAGTACATGTTCACTTACCTTACTACTGAGTCAGTGAAAACTGCTGCCGAAATCCTCGGCTCGAAGATATCGCTGACAGCATTAAACACCCAGGGTATTTCTAGAAACTGATCAGAAGAGCCGAATGATGTCCTGTGGTTGGTGATAACGTGCAATGTAAAAAGGCCCTCTAAATGCTCATGACCTGCGGACCACAAATCCGCAAATAAAATATTTAGGATATCGATATGTACGGGATGTCCCTAACAGCTGTTTAGTTACTATGATCCGCCTCTGTTGTCGAGAGCAGCTTCGGTGTGTTGATGCGGCCGTCGTGAAGTCCCTCGATGAAGGACAGTTTAGAGTTAAAGATTCGCTATTCTAAGGAAGGCAAACCGTGCAACATACTATACGTGACGTATCTTTAAAAGAAAAAGAGTAAATTCTTATCGATAGTTTTTTTTTCTATTGTAGTTTCTTTGCAATGCTATCGAGGGTGGACTGCGAATTCTCTCCCCCAATCATAACCTCCCCAATCGGATAAACTATGCTTCCTAATTATTTAACGTTCCGTTTGAAGACAGGACAGAAGAGCTCGTTGGACGCCGCCAACATTTAGAACAGACACTGACTGTCCGCTTCCTCACAATTTAACCATATCACTTATTCTCCAGAGGGTTAGGATTTCCCTGTATTCCCAAGCTCAGATATCCGGAGAGATCTTTAACCGTACAGTATGCTGTGGAATTATTGAGCAGCAGTAGGATGTAGGATGGCTTAATTTTCCTTAGAGAGAGATTCCCATACCAGTGCAGGTTCACAACAGTACTGACAACAGAACTTACCTTGTGCAGGCCAACCAAAAGCGGAAGACTTTAATGATAATGAAAGTATATCCTAGCTGATGTGTCTAAAATTATACAACCGAAACAAACAGTGTTACCTTTTGATATTTTTCAGAGCCAGGTATAAAAGCTGTAGGTGAACTTTTTTACAGTATTTTTTTTCAGCAGCTTTGCAGTCAAAAGAGAAAGTGTCAAAGACGGGTTTTAATTTACAAACAATCTAACATAATATTCATCTAACATTGTACGATATGGCTTTTTTTATGCGTGATCAACCCTTGAAACCCCATTGTATTTTTTTATTCGTTATTGATTGAATTTGTTACTTTGTTCATGAAAGCCTTGGGGATTTATCAACATCCAGCAACAACCACAAAACAAGTACAACTTTTCTTGCTTTTTTATACATGTTTCTATTGATATTTTATTTGAGCAAAAACGATTTCGCACGGGAAATATTGGGTGAATCGAGCTTTGTGATAAACTAAAGCCCTAAAACTATTATTGTTCATACAGTTGTTGTGGCGTTCTGCTCATCAGATGGATTTCATTTTATTCTTATGAATATCACACACTTTCACTAGGATTGTTTCCACCATCTAAAGATTCTTTGTTACTGTTTTGTGTTGTAAGTTCGTTAGCATTGCCGAGCGTTTGATGTCAATCCTTAAACTTAATTGAAAATCTAATAAATCCCAAAACAAAAAAGGGAAACTCTCATTTGATTATGGTTTGTTTCAAACACAAAAGCGGAATACTGCTTACTTTCCGCAAACCACACACTCCAAACATTCGAACTTAAGACGTGAAAAAATACGCAAAATGTGAACAATTTTACAGTGGAACGATATTACCCGCAGTAATACGGACGGCAAGAAAAAAGCTGGAGAAACTTACAAACAAACAATGTACTATAAAAAACGTTCCTCTTCCTCCCTAAAAAATAAATGTAACCAAGCCGTTGACAAACCAGACAGATAAATTGCGAACAAGCGAAGCATAAACTAGATCAAACCAAACCCCGAACGAAACACCAAACAATGTACAAAAAGCACAAAGACGTCCTATTCGATTCGTTGTTGCTCGGATTGATATGACTGGGAGGAAGAAAAAAAGACACTGGAAAACAACCAAAAAAGATTTGTACCATCAACAAAAACCATCCCGTACCGAGATGTAACGCGCTGATCACGGTGTACACACAGCAACAAAAATCACCACGGACCACAGCACAAACGCAAAATGAAAAATCAGTCAAGCATCCCTGCCCTGTAATGGGGTAACAGGCGTTTGATACATTTGTGTAAAGCACAATAGCCGCGGGTCGAGTGACGCAAGGCAAGCAGGATAAAGAAATTGATGAAAAACTTAGGTTAAAAATAACTCGCTTTTGTGTGCTTTAGAAAGGAATATTTTCCCGTTTTCAATTTAATTAGGAAAATGGAGTGTATACCGTCCAGAGAAATATCTGCTAAATCACATAATGAAATATATTAGAAAAAATATCCTTAGCTCAATCAAAAGTATTATTTATCATGACTGAAAGAAACTCAATGGACAATAATCCTAAGTTTCTAATACTCTCATCATCTTCGTGATAAAGCGAGAACTAATGAAGTCATCATTTTCAATTTCTTTTGCCTTGTTACGACTAAGGCCATAAGCATGACAATAGTCGAAACAGCTATAATTGAATGGTTTAAATACATCTAATGATCTGGCATTTAAAGGCATCGCACACTTCATCAGTCCAATTTAACAAGCATGTCCAAGCCCGCATATGAACCTTGCTCTACTTCTGCTTCCACGCGAAACCATTCAAAAAGGTTCTATTAGATCAGTTTCATAAAATTTTTAGCTCATTTCTCCTATATCCTTTCATAATGTTTTCAAATAAAATCTGCTAGTTATTTTCACATAGTCCACTGATTATGCGTTTAATAATCCAATAACGGATGGGTAATTATTTTTTCATGATCACGACGTCATGATGACACAATAACGGACACAATTGGACGACGCTCGCACAATGCAATTGGCAAAAGCAATGGGACCACCACGCGATACGGATAAATCGAATAACGCGCACTGATTACCATCGTGCAGGACACCACCTATGCTTGTGTACGGAGGCACACGATACACTCGCTCTCCGGACATTCCGGACCACCGACATCAGCGTTATAAACAAATAATCAATGTACCCAAAGCCAAGGGCAACCCTACAGCCACTACACTAATCCCCAACAAAAGCAACCCCCCGGTTTGTTGGGGTTTCCGCAACCATGAAGAGATCTGATGACTACTGCAAGCAAAAAAGGGACATGTTTGTGCTAGTGTGTACCCCACAAAGCAAAGCCCACATTCTCGCCCAGGTTCAGGACAGTTCTTTCGGCACTTCCCCTGGGAAGCAGGAAGGATATTCTCGGGGCAAGCAGACGCATTAGTTTGCTCATGCTCCATTTTCACCAACAACCGAGCGCCGAGCTCTCTAACAGCATTTCTTGTCATTTTGCCCATTCGTTGCTCGTTTGCCGATTAGATTCTTTTTTCCGAATGGTGGCCGTTGGGCATAAATTATGTTGGTTTTCCCTCGATTACAGTCCGCTGCTTCCTTGGGCTGCCGGAACCGTAATGGTGTTCCACCATTAAACCCAGCGTCCAGCGTACGGCGGGAACTCTCACTTTCGGGTTTCAGGAGGATTTTTGTGTGCGTGTGTACAGGAAACATTGGAGCAAAGTTATGGGCTTGAAATAGGAAGTTTGGGGTTGATTCCGGTAGTATGAGAGATGTATACGGGCAAATGTATGCATGTAGGTGAGGAAACGAATATTAGATTGCTCGGTGTTACTTTACTTTGGGACAATTCCGATGCAAATATGGTTTTCATATTTGCACGTTAGTCGCAGATGAATATATCTGAATTTTGGTAAATTTTTGGAAGCACTTTGGTCATATCTAGTGGTAGAATTCCTGAAAGTGGTCTCAAACATTCCTCAAGTATTGGGCAAAAGGGTTGTACTACAACTTCAACTTAAAATTAAACTTTAAATCCCATTCTAATAGGATATGGCTGCCCGCGCGTGCCTCCCTTTCATAATGGCAGTACGTTTCCAAACTTCTAGACCAATCAAAACTCAATAGCGAACACATTTACCTTCCCCATCAGAAATAGGGGTTGATTTCATCGAAAATTTATGATCAACGGACCAGTAATTCAATAATACACACTCAAGCAAAACCGGAAAGACGCCTTCCAACAACGCAGCAGTACATGTGCTAGTGGAGATGTACCACGTGTACCAACCCGTACGAATGCACCGAATTCCCCACAGGATAAACCACCCCATCCATACAACAGAATTGGATCGCTGCAAGTAATAATCCCGATGAATGAAACGGGAGTTTTCCCGGAAGCACTATGAAACGATTCCCGAACGTACACACATTCCAAGCCAGCCAGAGTACATCCAACCCGTTAGCTGAAGTGTGACAGTGTGGAGTGGACAAATTACGAATTTGTTCAAAGCCGTACCACCACCACCACCACCATGGTGGATGGTGCTTATCGTACACTTCAGACACTGTACGAATGTTGGCTGAAATCACAGTAAATCCACCGAACGCCAAACATTATTTCAACCTGAAATAACATAACACTTACTATGGGGGTTCCGTTCGGTTGGTTGGCCGGTCGGTTACAGGCAGTCAGATAAAACGATTAATTTATTCATGTCCAACACAACCAACTTGTAAGTTTTTGGACATGCAATAATCTGCAAAGAGCGTAAAGTGACTGTGAGCCCTACAGGGTGGTTGTCCATTTAGAAGGGAACCTTTAGATGATGTTTCAATTTGATGCTGCTACATCGAGTGTGCATTCAGTAGACCGTCTGTTATTTATGCAGAATGCCGCAATATCATTAGCAAAAATATTATTGATAAATAATTAATAAATAACAAAATTGTGTTTAATTATTATCGTCAAGTGAGACAATGTTCAGAATGCTGACAGAGTTCATGCAATGAGGACTTGAAGCAGCAAATTATAGGCCCTATAGTACGTATCTAGAAGAATGAACTAGACAATTTGAAATATTCTTAAGTAAAACAAATATCTATTCTAGCGGCGCCGGTCTTCACTCGGCAAGACCGGGGTTCAAGTCTCATCTAGGCCGTTTTCCCATAGTGAGGACTGATTATCCAGCTATACGGTAACATTAAGGCTAGTAAGCCAAAAATGGCAGGCATGACCTAAGAGGTTGTTAGGCCAAGAAAGATGAAGATATATTCCATATGAACATGTTGATTCTATCATCATGGACAAAGAGAAGATATGGCAATTAAACTGGTAATTAAAATCATTTACTTTACAAGAACATTTACTACAACGCTTATGTACTCGGGATCTCCTACTAATTTTGAGAAAAACTAAGCCAAAAAAAGAAGAACGTTGAGACACAATCTCAGACTCACATACATACTTCCTTCATACAGCTAAATTTGTTTGAAAAGTATTCTCAATATATTTGCGAGTTTGCTGGAGATCTCCAATGTTTATTTTCGGAACGCATTTATCTTCTGAGTGGCTAAAATTCAATATCCCAATATGCCGATGTCCTCAAATATATTTTTATTTTATACTGCATGTATATTGTTTGATTTTGATGTAGTTGGTATCAATACCTCTAGAAATTAAAGAGACCACTATCAAAACTACCCATCTAGCTACGGGTAAGTTAGGTCAAGAAAGCCAGAAATGTCTAAAAGGCTAGAACCTTTCGTGTTTTCCATACCAAAGAAGAGGAAAATAATATTTTAAGTGGTATAACCCTAGATTTCAAATTAAAGATCAGTAAAATAAACTGTAAAAATTATATGAAGACTATGTGTTTCTATGTTCCTCTATTCTTCAACGGCATGCAGATCTCTTCAATTTGGTGCTAGAGAGGACCATCCGAGACTAAGTGGAGGAAACTTCGGAGACCATCTTCTACAAGTCACTCCAAATCTTGGCAGACGCTGATGATATAGACTGCATTGGTTCCAGGCTCTTCTATGTAACAGGTGATTTCAACTTCGTGCAGCGAAATAAACTCGCCAGACTGCGGCCATGTCACAAACATGGTACCGGAAGACTTAACCCGTAAATACTTTTTAGACCATCCACATGTATGGCGATGTATTGATGGCACTGATGCGCCTTCTAGAACAGCCGAGATATTGGATTGGCAGACGACAGCGCTATACCTTAAGCGGTATCGAGGGCTGTTGCAACACGCCAAGACCACGAAGCGCCTGATTGAAGCGCCTAATGATGATGAATGAATGAATGATTCTTATCTAACAAAAATCATAAAAATATTAACACACTACATTGCCAAAGAAAAGCACAATTGTAAATACGTCTATCTAAAAAATAAATAAAATAAAACTTATAAAACGTAGAATAATACATTTTACCCATATTGTTATTACATATTTACTTCGTATTTACTTTATTGGAGTAAAAACTCACCATAGCACTAGCGGCCACTGTTCAAGCTGATTTGATTATCAGAAAATGTCTTCATCGATCAGCTCCGACGAACGGAACGTACTCACCCCGGTACCCATACCACTGTGGTCCACCTGTTCCACCATTAGCGCCAGCCACCGGTCGCCAATGAAAAGCGAACGTGATTTGAATATCTCGCTTATTCGCGCAGTTCGGAAACATAAATTCATGGGAGAAATCAATTCATCGGGTATCCCCTTGAAACAAAGATGAAAATAAAACAATTTTTCGAAAATATATTCCATGATGAATAGTAACGACCTCATCAGCGGAATCAGCTGCCGTTGATCGTTTCCAGACGCTACTCCTTAAGGTACGGTCTAAGCCAAATCAACCAACCCACCGAAATGGAGCCAATGGAGAGAGACAGAGAGGAAATTATTCCGTCCGACCCGAATGGAAAAGTTTACAAATCACACAAATGAGAGAAAGATCTAATTAATTAAAGCCCATGGGTCAACCCCGGCATGACGTCACTTGCCTACCTGGAGGGATTTTTTTTTTCTTCTTGCGGGTGGCTCACGCGTTGTGTAATTTAACGTACCATCAGGTTCGGGTGGCGTGACCCTTTTGCTTCGACAACGGGGATACACATTATGCGAAAAATTGACCCGAAAACGGTAGCCGCGCAACGGCTGACGGTGATACATTCCCATTAGCCTGCGAAATGGAAGGTGACGGTAGCAAAGGTAAAGGTTGAAAATGGAATTTCGATCACCATACCACCAGTAGTGGCACCGGTGCGCCGACACGCAAAAAAAGATTGGTTCCGCTTCGCACCTACCTATGCGGCAGCTATACCCTTTCGGATCTCGAATAAAGGATCAATTTATTATTTATGAATTCAAGGCCCGTTAAGGCCCACGTCCTCGTAAACATTGCCGCGCAACAAATTCCGCACTTTAGCGGCCACAATAGGAGAGAAACTGAAGAATGAGCTGTGTTTGGCGTAAAGTGTTTCGTTTCTTTTTTTGCTTTGCTTCCTCTTTCAAATGACAAAGCTAGGAAAGGTAGCTACTTTCACGACGGTATAGTTTTACGATCGATCACAAGTCATCATAAACGATTCGGTAAAGTTGCTCATATTTACGATTGGTTTTATGTAAATGGAAGTACGGTTTAATGAATTTTTGAGATTATATTTTTCGCATTTGCAGTAATAGTCGATTAATAATCAAATGAGCTAAAAATGTGATGTAGCTATTAACCTTAACGTGAATACAAACTAATCTACAGAAATTCCATTTTTTTTCTCATAGCAACTGTGTTCCTCGCTTAAAACGTTTTGCTGTAGGACGTGATTTAAAGGAACAATAAATAAATTGCAAAAACAAATGACTCTAAGCAAACAGATCTATTGAAATTATTGTTTTCCTTTTAACTGCACCATATCGGTTTGGTAAATGTTACTAAATCCCCAAGAACACTTGAGCATTCACCTTGAGCGGGTGTGTGCCGTAACGATGCTATCAAGTAATTGTCTCCAATTGAAGAGACAATCTATCTTTTCCGATCCCATTGGACTGGTGCTGCGGCAAATGCCATAAATTTACGTTAAATCGCTTAAGCGTTTATTGATGGTATAGGATATGCTCTCTCTCTTTCTTTTTTTGGGGATTTATCTTAACGAGCTACTGTAGCTTGGTCTGCTGTATACGAGCTTAAGAAAGATGGCCAAATCCTTGGCTCGGTGTAAGATCGATGCAGATGGAATTGGTTTCAATATTTTCGGAATTTGTACAACTTCCTACATACGCTTCCTTTTCACTATTTGTGATCTAACTACAGTAAACAACTCATTGAATTGGTACATTTATAAGCTGTTGGCCATCTGCATGATATTCGGAATGGTTTACTTTATCACGTTACTGAAGGCGAAACGAAATAGTTGAAGCGTTGAAGTTTCACTAATACATTCGATCCATGTTTCCAAGACTGAATGCAAAATATGACGAGCAGTTTGCACTAGCATTTAATTGAGCATTAGCTTGGAAGTAGCTTGCAAAATCCTACGGATCCTGCAAAATGCATTGAGGTCTTAGAAACCGATTTCAGTTTAATACCTGTATCCAGTAATGTTTTAAGAAGACATAATTAGACATGTATACGATTTAGAAAAGGCATGAGACAATCATCACCAATAACCATTAAAGTTGAAGTTATCATTAACTAGACCTATTCGTAAATGAGAACATTATAAGACATTGTAAGACTATATGACGCAATACCCGACCAACCTTTTCCAAGCTTGTCAGAATGACAATAGCCTACATCACATGTCATATAAACGTGGGTAGAAACTCTCAAGATCTTTTGCTCGGGCCTAAGTATTCAGCACAGGCGGATTACAACAATAGTTGCTTACTTTACTTCTATTTTTTTATCAGGCGCTTCAACCGCTTCGCAGTTTTGGCCGACTTCAATGCCAGTCTCATGACCAACCCACTGGAGCTTGGAGAGTCTAATTCGCTGAGATCAGCATACAGCTCGTAGAGCCCGTCATTGTAGAGACTCTTGCATTGTCCTTCCACACATATGGGGCCAACAATCCTTCTGAGCATCTTCCTCTCAACTGAAAGGGATTCGTCAGTTTTGAACAGAGTTCATGTCTGAGAGGCGTATATACTGGGGCTACAAATGTTCTATATTGGGGCTGGCTTCGTTCGTT